>CM042688.1:301045915-301453097 GCA_023614405.1 Avena insularis | reverse complement strand
CCCCATCTAGGCCCCAACCCCTTGCCACCAACCCCACTCCACCGCAGGTTTCGCCTCGCACGAGCCCCAGGTCCTGGATCGATCCTGCGACGCCGCACTGTCCACCGCAGCACCGCTTTGTCGTCAGAGAGAAGAAGCAGAGAGGCCGTGACGCTTTGGTAAAACCCTCTAGCTTTTTTATTCCTAAACCCATGCACTCCTGGGCCCACTCCTCCGATCAACCTTGCAGAAAACACCCCCAGCCTCAACTCAGCTCACCGCAGCCTCGATCAAAACGTCGCCTCAGATGGTCTCAGTGGACCCGAGATTGCGCCTGCCCCACTGTCGTGTGGGCGTGTGGTTTTTTCTACGCCACTGTAGTCAGGGGCCCACCTGTCAAAGTCTGTGGCTAGCAAGTAACAAAAGTATTTTTCAGATATCTGCTTTTAATTCAAATCTTATCAAATTTATTTCAAATTCAAATTCAAATCTGTTTTATAATAACTTTTAATTCTTAATTCCAAATAATACAAATAATATATGTTTTGAAATCAGAAAAATGAGGAATTCAAATATGCCATTCAAAAATATTTTGAACACCTTATTTCAAGTTGATTAAAATTACAATAAAATGCCCTTTTTCCTTAATTAATTAATAACTTTTGTTTTATAACTCCAAATTTAACAAATAATATGTCTAAAATGATTAGCTCATGAGACCTTTCTGTTTATGCTTTCCCTTTTTGATTTGACATGCATCATATAAATATAATGTGTGCAGCAACTAATATAGGTATAAAATGGGATTAAAACTCAATAAAATGATTTAATCTTGTATTCCACACCTCACCCATGCCATGCTACCTTAATGCCATACAAATTGTGCATCATCCATCATGGCATGATTGTTTGTTTGTGCATTTTATTCATATGCTTGCACTTTATTTATGTTGGGCCTTGTTTGTTTGGTTCTTCTTGAATGAGCGATGCGGGGATATATCAAGAGAACCGGGAGCACTACCGGATCCTTCTCTCGCTTTAAGCTGGTACTGGGCAAGCACTACCACATGCTTGCATACATATAGTACCTATTGCCTCTATATTATTCTTGCATCATTGAGTCGCGATTGCATTAAAATGAATCCCAAGTATTGCATAGCCTTTACTTTTAAATCCCACGAGCTTGTTCCTCCATCCATGAGCCATTACTACAGGAGTTGTTTGAGCCATGCAAGTCGTGGGACGACATGTGTAGGGTATGTGAGTGTCGATGGATAGAGGTACCTAAACAACTTAACCTGAGTAGTAATGGGATAACTAATGAAAGTGGCATCGGTGAGCCATATTAGCTATTTGGTTGTTCAGGCTCACTTGTGTCCGTAGGACCCAGTACTTGATTCCGGTCCTTGAATATTCGCTATCCACATCCGGAGGCTTATGAACCCCTGAGCCAGAGCTTGATTCATTCTTATTTCTTGGGGCCACAAACTAGTTTGAGGTTTTATTACTATCTGTGCTTATGCCATGCTTTGCTTTTAATTTAAATTGTGCAGTCTTGCACCTTTATCTTATTAGGAAGCGGAGTGTTTTGGTGTCGACAAGCCCAGTCACATTTCGGGTTCCCGATCGTTTATAGCCCCGGCGCAAACCTTGAGTCCGTCTGAGTCGGCTATCTGTTGCGGGTAGCAATGGGGTGGCCCCTGAAATATTTCTGAATCATGTGATCGTTTTGTCGTGGCCCTCGTTGGGTTTGATTTGGTTTTCGAGGTTGATCGAGTGTGTGTTGCTATTTGTGCACCCTGCGGTAAAACTTCTGAAAGCCGTGTCATGGTTATGGACGACTTGGAGCACAGTTTCTGACCATAGACAAGAATAACTAAAATCTAGCTTTTAATTTGACTAAATAATTGACTAGTAAATAGTGCAACACTCATGGAATGGTTAATAAGCCAGCGGATGGGGGTTGTTTGTCCGCTTCCTCGTCGGCGAGGAGGAGGATGGATCTGTGGATATTACGATTATAAGTTTGTTATAGCTGTTGTTATTAATTCACGGACATCCGTCCAGCTCTGGTTAAGCGGATGGTTAGCGGTATCTATAGAATTGTTAGGTTTTATCTTTTGCTGCAATTCGTCACCCAGTTGTGTCCCCTTTAGAGGCATAAAGACTTCTTGAGTACCCCTAGGGTCTCACACGATAAATTATTGGTTCAGATGAGCAGGTACATTCGCAAGATGGATCTTTGGGTGGAAAAGGCAGACGATGTGAACGATCATTTGGTGTAGAGATTCCGGAGCGAGGATCCGTGAGATCTGTGGGCGGGATGTGCTTATTTATGGGGCATCTTATGCGATTTGCTTCTTATCCGTACTCGGATTTTGTCTTCGCTTCCGCTTGATACTCGATGTTTGATGTATGAGGAGATATCCTAAACTATTATATCTATCTAGGATATTTGGATCTTGCCGTATGGCGTTGCTATATTTCCTTTCTTTTTAGATGGAATGGCTCGATGTACTATTGTATGGTGGCTTGCATACATACTCATTTGTGTATGTAGTTGATCCCGCGCTTTCGGGCCTTAGATTCGCCCGTTCTTGTCGATGTTTGGAAATGGTTGGGACGGCGAAAAGGTCTACTGTGAGTGGCATTTGGGCCCCACCGTACTATTTCAACCATTTCTTCTCATCCGGGCTGGTAACTAGGGCGTAATTCACGAGGTAGTTACAATTGGTATCGAGCCATCCAGCCCTTGAGGTCTCGGCCAAATGGTGGGTTATGCATCTAGCAAATATTTTTGGTAGCTATGTATATTAGGGAAAAACAAAAGCGTGAGTAGGACTGCTTCCACTTTTCTTCTTACCCACCCACCCTTTTACGGTAAGGAAGTGTAGCGTTTTCAATCCTCTTCTTAAAATTCAAACTAGGATTCACGTGTTACGGGTTTCCGTAGTACCATCGTTGAGTGTGTGTGTGTGTGTGTGAATTCCTTGTCTGTCTGTTGCATCAAGTTGTTATCACAATCTGCCGTTTGGTTATCAGCTGTTGGTACATTCCATCTTGTGAGGCTTTTGCAAACCGGCGCGATCTGTCGATTCGTTGTATCTGAAGGCGTGATATGTCTTACTCTTGTTATCGGCGTTATCTTGTTTGGGTGTTCGTTTCGTAGTTACTAATCTGTAGGTTCATCGTGAGAAGAAGGTGTTGGGATATGTGTTCTACTTATTCATGTCGGAGTAATGATTTGAGTGCGGGATGGAGTCGCGACCATACCACTACTCTTATCATTCTCCTGTATATTGAATTGGTAGAGTCACTAATCTTGATTAGATTAAGTGATTTTGCGCATCTATTGGTATTTTAATGCGAAATTTGTGGAATTTTTTTTTGATATATTTGTGTACCACACTCCTTTTCGATCGTGTAATGCGATATGCTTAATATCTTCTAGGTGCTTTGAACCCGTTGATATTTTAGTATCATCTTAGTAAATTGTATCCTTTAATCTTGATTAATTCCATCTTGGTACTATTTTGGATTATTATTATTCTCCATCATAATCTTGACTTGTGTTTTATATCAATAACGGATGGCACCACCACGCCGTTACGAGGAGGACATACAACCTGAGCTGAGGGCGTTGTCAAGCATCGCTAATGCCTTGGCAGCAATGCGTGAGAACCGGCGTTTTGAAGAAAGTGTCGGGAGGAATGAGTTTGTTCGCTACCTCCACCTCCCAAGCGAGGAGACATCAAAAGCTTTACGAAGTTCAACCCACGCCAGTTTGATGTTTACGATCAACCACTTGATCTTGATGATTGGTTGCGAGAGATGTCAAGGTTCTTGGCAGCTGATGTTCTGAGCAAGAATGGGTAAGTGTGCTACTCACCTTACGAAGGAGATGCATCTCTACGGTGGGAGAATTACCTAAAGGCAAACTTCCTGGTTTTCAGCCTACTTGGGGACAGTTCCTTTGGAGCTTTCAAAGCGATGTCGAGAAATTGTCATGGAAGGATGAAGGAAGTGTTTCTCAACCTCAGCGAGGCAATGATAATGTCAATACCTACATCAGGAACTTCATGAACCTTTCTCGTTATGTTGGCGATGAGATCTCTGATGACAAGAAGAAGCAAAAGAGGTTCAAGCAAGGGCTCAATGCATCGATTAAGTATGCAATCACACATGCAAGGCCGGCGTCTTTTCTGGAACTTCAGCATCTGACTCTGTAGGAAGAGGCAAGTAGGCAAGTGTTTGAGAGTCAAAGAAACACAGCCGTGATGCAGCAAGCTCTTGATGTCGGCTCCTTCTAAGCGTCGTTATGGGTTCCTAACACCCCATCGTCGCTCGGCTCCACCAAGACCTTCAAGCTTGGCAAGGCCACCAAACTTCCTCCTTTGCTGCTCCCAGGGGTTACAACCAGCACTACCTTGGAGCGCCTGGCAGAGTCCCTGGCTACGTTGCTCCACGTCCACCTGGTGCTTGTTACACTTGTGGAGACACTGGGCATCAAAGCTGGAACTATCCGATGAAGAACACGGCTCTTCCTCCACCACCACCAAGATCTGCGGCAAGCTCTCCTTTGGTTCGTGCACCACCACCTCGGGCTCTCAACATCAACACCAAGACTGGTCTCATTTGCTCGTGCCAATGTCCGCTACACGCTCAAGATGAGCATGCACCTAGAGTTGTGATGGGTATGCTTCCCGTTAACTCAGTCCCTGCACGAGTTTTGTTTGATTCTGCTGCATCGCATTCTTTTGTTTCTCACAAGTTTGCACATGAGAATGAGTTAGTGATGGATCCTCTCCTTAAGCGGTTAATGGTCCTTTCTCCTGGAGCAAAGATGGCAGCTTCTAAAATCAGCCATGGCAATCAAATTGAGATTGGTGGCTCTTCGTTCTTGGCTTCCTTAATTGTTCTGGGCAATTCTGACATTGATGTCATCTTGGGCATGGATTGGTTGACAGCAAATGCAGCTGTGATTGATTGTGCTGAACGCTCGGTTTCTCTAAAGATTCCTGAAGGCCATATAGTCTATTCTCCAAGTCTGACTCCTGCTATCCAGCTTTTCTCTTTGGCGGCTCTGAATGATGATGCTATGGAAGCTATTCAGAGTGTTCCGGTGGTCTGCGAGTTCCCAGATGTCTTTCCTGAAGAGTTGCCAGGTATGCCTCCGGATCGTGAGGTTGAGTTTGTAATTGAGCTTGAACCTGGTACCGCTCCTATCTCCAAGCGGCCTTATAAAATGGGTCCTGCTGAGTTGGCTGAACTCAAACGTCAGCTTGATGAACAAGAGAAGTTGGGTTTCATTCAACCTGATACTTCTTCTTAGGGTAGCCCAACCCTCTTTGTGAAGAAGCGAGACGGTGATAGACTTTGTGTTGACTATCGGGCTCTCAATGCTAAAACCATCAAGAATAAATATCCCTTAGCGGATTAATGATCTCTTGATCAGCTAGCTGGAGCTGGTATCCTCTAAGCTTGACTTGAGAAGTGGTTATCACCAAATCAAGATTACAAGGAAGATGTTCCCAAAACAGCTTTCACCACCGCTATGGCTGTATGAGTACACGGTCATGTCTTTCGGTCTCACCTGCTTTTTGCCACCTTCTCGAGGCTCATGAACTCGGTTTTCATGGAGTATCTTGATAAGTTTGTTGTGGTCTATCTGGATGACATCCTAGTCTATTCTAAGTCACAAGAAGAGCATGAAGAACACCTTGATTGTGTCCTAAACAAGCTCAGGAGAACCGCTTGTATGCAAAGTTCTCCAAGTGTGAGTTCTGGCTGCCTCAAGTAACCTATCTTGGTCACGTCATCTACGCCAAGGGCATTGCGTCAATCCGAAGCTGTGAAGACAAATGTTGAATGGCTTCCTCCTGTTCATGTCAAAGAAGTGCGGAGTTTCCTTGGTTTGGCTAGTTATTGCCGTCGCGTTCAGAACTTCGAAGATAGCGAAGCCTCTTACCGATCTCCTCAAGAAAGGCAAGAAATACCTTTGGACTCACGCATGTCAAGCAAACTTTGAGACACTCAAAGAGAAGCTCACTTCCACACAGTCTTGGTTCCTCGGATACATCCAAGCCTTTCAGGATATTCTATGGCGCCTCTTTGCAAGGATTGGGTGCGGTCCTTATGCAAGAAAAACAAGTTGTTGCTTATGCCTCTCGGCGATTGAAGCGCATGAGATCAACTATCCTACACATAACCTCGAGCTGTGGTTGTCTTTGCTTTGAAAGTATGGAGGCACTACCTGCTTGGCAACCGTTGTGAGATCTTTTCTGATCACAAGAGTTTGAAGTATATCTTCACTCAGCCTGATCTCAACCTTCGGCAGAGGAGATGGATTGAGGCAATCAATGACTTCGATCTCACCATCAACTACACTCCGGGCAAAGCTAATGTCTTGGCCGATGCTCTCGGCATAAAGCTTATTTCAACAACCTCATGATGGAAGAACAACAGCCTCTCTTGTGCGAGGAATTCCGTCAGCTCAACCTTGAGATTGTGGAACAAGGGTATCTCCTGAATCTTCTAGCAACTCCTCTCTTGGAAGAAAAGGTTCGCTCCTTTCAGCTTGGTGATCCGTACACAAGAAAGGTCATCTCCAACAACCAGCTTCCGAAGTATGAGTCCTTCCACGTCGATGATCAAGGCACGCTTTTCTTTGAACACCGGATGTTTGTTCCGAACTACCCGGGTTTGAGAGACAAGTTCTCAAGGAGGCGCGATTACATTCTTTCTATCCACCACAGCGGCACAAAGATGTACATGGACTTGAAAACACAATATTGGTGGCCTGGTTTGAAAAGGTATTGTGCCAAGTATGTCTCGAGTGTGATGTGCGCATGAGTGAAAAGCTGTCCATTAGAAACCTTCCGGTCTTCTACAGCCATTGAAACCCCGGAATGGAAATGGGAGAAAGTAGAGATGGACTTCATCACTGGTTTTCCAAGGTGTGAAGGGCAACAATGCAATCTTTGTTGTTATTGACAGGCTTTCTAAAGTGGCTCACTTCTTCCCGTCAAGGAAACAATTTACGCAATTCAGTTGGTGAGCTCTATATCAACAATTGTCTCTCTGTATGGGGTTCCTCTTGAGATCAGTTCGGACCGTGGAAGCATCTTCACTTCCAAGTTAGGAAAGTTTCCAAAATGCTTTGGGAACAAAGTTGAACTTCAGCACGACTTACCACCCTTAGTCGCAAGGACAAGTTGAAAGGATCAATCAGATTACGGAGGATATGCTTCGTGCGTCATCTCTTTTGGCATGAAATGGGAAGAATGTCTTCCTTATGCTGAATTCTCTTACAACAATAGCTTCAGAAAAGTCTAAAGATGGCACCATTTGAGGCTCTCTATGGTCGCAAATGCAGAACTCCGATTGGTTGGTCGGGTGCGGGAGAAAGAATTTTGTTTGTACGACATTGTGACTCAAGCGAAGGAGAAGGTTCACATCATTCTTGAAAATCGAGGATTGCTCAAAGTCACCGGAAGAGCAATTATGAGGAAGCACCAGACATGGAGTATGTCCCGGTGATCTCTTTTACCTTCGTGTCACTCCCATGAGAGAGCACGCCGTTTGGTATCAAAGGAAAGCTGGCTCCTAGATACATCGGTCCTTTCAAAATTCGTGGAAGAAGAGGAGAAGTTGCTTATGCTCTTGAGCTCCCGGAAAAACTCAAAGTCCATGATGTTTTCCACATCTCTCAGCTCAAGAAGTGCTTCAAGGATCCCGGCAGGACCGTGGATCATGAGCTTATCAATCTCCAAGAAGACCTGTCTTATCAAGAACACCCCACAAAAATCCTTGAAGTCGCAGAAAGAAGGACTGCAAACAAGTCCATCAAGTTACGCAAGGTGCAGTCGGCACCATTCCGTTGATGAAACCACTTGGGAACGTGAAGATGAGCTCCGTGCCAAGTATCCTACCCTCTTTGTGTCTTCTTCTTCCTAGAATCTCGGGGCGAGATTCCTGTTTAGTGGGGGAGAGTTGTAGCATCCCAATTGTCTAACAATTGTAATGCTACTTGGTCTAGTAATATAATGGCTAATTCAAATATATATTTGTTCCATCCTCATTATATCATGCTCATGTCATCATGCCACCTTGCATTTGAGCATCATATAAAACCCTTTTTCATTTGGTTCTTCTCTCATATGCATTGTTAATTGTATTTGCCTCTTGATATTGTATTTGGCTCTTGATATATTGTTTAATGCCCAAGTTGAGTTGGGAGCATATATTTTATTAACTCCACCACCTTTCTTTCACCACCTTATAATTCCACCATCCAACTAAATATGAGCTTTGCACTTTATTGAGTTTACCTCTAGCTCATGTGGGTTGGGATGGATCCAATTCTTTTCCACATGCTCTCATCTTAGCATCATGTTGTTTTCACATTATTGATATATGAGAGCCACATGGCCACCTTTGCATGCCTTGTGAGTGGAACCCTTTTTCCTAGCTTCCATATGGATTATCATGGATTTATGCTCATGTTGGGGTATTATTGGGACTACTAAACATCTAGTGGAATAAACACACTAGCAAGTACCAATTATAATCAAATGTGAGAATCTCCATCTAATTCATCTAAAACTTTCACTTGCTTTCTGTTGCTTGGCCTTACTCCACATTTTTGGGTAATGCATAGTAGTAATGCCTTGTTATTAATATTGTTTTCACAAGGATAATCATGGCATTAATTATTTATGCATGGGCCATGCAAGTACCACCATTTTGCTTGTCCTTTGGTTTTTATTTAAATTCTGGAGTGGTTCATCTCTCATCTCTTCCTCTTCTTATCTTTTGGCTTGATCTAGTTTGTCTTGCAAAAATCCATCATCACACCACATCCCTCTCTTTTCTTGTCTTGATCTTGTTGGAGCTTGGCATGTGCTTGGCTTGATCTTGACAAAGGCAAATCCTAGCTACCATACCATTCCTCTCTCTTCACCCCCCTCTCTAAACCACAACCCTAATCTATACCTACTCTAAACCATTCCCCCTCTCTTCAAACCCTAGTTACCACCCCTCCCTCTCTCTCGGCCTCACTCCTCTCTCACCTAGCAGGCCCACCTGGCTACCCCTCTCCCTGGTCCCACCTCATCTACCCCTCCCTCTCTCTACCCCAACCCTAAACAAACCCTAACCGAGGCACCCTACCTAGCCAGGCCTCCCTCTCCTCTCTTCCTCTCTTCTCTCTGCAGGCCCACACCGAGCCTACCTCCTTGACCCCCTGTCCCACCACCACCTGCCACAGTCTGCCCGACTAGCACGTGAAGGAGAGGAGGGAAAAAGGTGGCCGAGCCACCTTTTCCATCTACCCCGCTCCCCCACGGCATCCTCCCTCCCTCTGCTTTATCTCCTTCTCCACGACACCTCTGGCCTCTCCCAGATCTCCCCAGGGCCGTGCCCACCTACTCCATCCTCCCCATCTACCCCTCTGCCTCCGTCACCCCATCGGCCAAACCCTCGGCCTCCACCCTTCTCACACCAGGAGGGCGTGGCGCTCAAGCTGTCGAGAATCGTGGGCGCCCTGCACGCCACACACGCTTGTCGTGAAGGAGAAGCACAGGCGTCGGAACAGCGCCGGCCAGGCGAAACCCTAGCCCGCTTCACGCCTGCGTCGATCCCGAGCCCCTGCCCGATCCGAGCCCGCCATCAAGTCGCGGTGAGCCCCTCCTCCCGACACCTTCCTTTCGCCCGTCGCTTCACATGCGCCGGACCCACCGCAAACACCCTCGGTGCCGGCGAGCTTCGCCTCCTGCTCACTCCAGCGTGCCAAACCCCATCTAACGCGGTTCCCCTCGACACCAACCAGATTAGCGCAGCGGTATCCGCCGCCGATCGCGAGCCCTAGGTCGCGGGTTCGAGTTCTCCCCCGCGCGTGACGCGCTCCTCCTGGCGCGCATCGATCCCTCGTCAGAGAACAAAGAAGAAAGCGATGGATCGTCCTTTTGCACATACCCCTGCCTTTTAGATGCTCAACGCGGTCCAGCCCAGCCCACTAGTCGCGCTGATACGTTTTCAAAAACACCTATCTGTTCCACCACCCATGGTCCACAGCTTACGCGTGGCCCCAGCTTCAGCCACCGTCGCGTGGACCCGTGGCATTGTCTGGCCCCGCATGAGGCTAGGTTAGCCAGCTGGGGGAAAGCTTTTGTACTTGTCTTTGTCTGAGTCGTGATGGCCCAGACGATGTCTGTGGCTTAACTTGGGTATAAAAAGTTTACGTGTTTTTGTTTAATTCAAATCTTATCAAATTTATTTCAAATTCAAATTCAAATCTGTTTTATAATAACTTTTAATTCTTAATTCCAAATAATACAAATAATATATGTTTTGAAATCAGAAAAATGTGAGGAATTCAAATATGCCATTCAAAATATTTTTTGAACACCTTATTTTGCAAGTTGATTAAAATTACAATAAAATGCCCTTTTTCCTTAATTAATTAATAACTTTTGTTTTATAACTCCAAATTTAACAAATAATATGTCTAAAATGATTAGCTTTCGAGACCTTTCTGTTTATGCTTTCCCTTTTTTGATTTGAAGCATGCATCATATAAATATAATGTGTACAGCAACTAATATAGGTATAAAATGGGATTAAAACTCAATAAAATGATTTAATCTTGTATTCCACACCTCACCCATGCCATGCTACCTTAATGCCATGCAAATTGTGCATCATCCATCATGGCATGATTGTTTGCTTGGTGCATTTTATTCATATGCTTGCGCACTTTATTTATGTTGGGCCTTGTTTGTTTGGTTCTTCTTCGAATAGACGCTGAGAAGGGGATATATCAAGAGAACCAGGAGCACTACCCAGATCCTTCTCTCGCTTCAACTGAGCTGCCAGGAAAGCACTACCACATGCTTGCATACATATAGTACCTATTGCCTCTATCTTATTCTTGCATCATTGAGTCGCGATTGCATTAAAATTGAATCCCAAGTATTGCATAGCCTTTACTTTTAAATCCCACCGAAGCTTGTTCCTCCATCCCATGAACCATTACTACAGGAGTTGTTTGAGCCATGCGAGTCGTAGGACAGCATGTGTAGGGTATGTGAGTGTCTGATGGATAACGAGGTACCTAAACAACTTAACCTGAGTAGTAATGGGATAACTAATGAAAGTGGCATCGGTGAGCCATATTTGCTATTTGGTTGTTCAGGCTCACTTGTGTCGTGGGACCCAGTACTTGATTCTGTTCCTTGAATATTGGCGCTATCCACATCCGGAGGCTTATGAACCCCACAGGCGAGCTTGATTCATTCTTATTTCTTGGGGCCACAAACTAGTTTGAGGTTTTATTTACTATCCTGTACTTATGCCATGCTTTCTTGCTTTAATTTAAATTGTGCGAGTCTTTGCACTATCTTTATTTGGAAGCGAGTGTTTTGTGATGTCGACAAGCCAGTCACATTTCGGGTTCCCGATCGTTTCTGACCAGCGCAAACCTTGAGTCCGTCTGGTCGGCTATCTCCGTTGCGGGTAGCTTAATGGGGTGGCCCTGAAATATTTCTGAATCCTATGATCGCTTTGTCGTATCGCCTCGTTGGGTTTTGATTTGGTTTTCGAGGTTGATCAGTGTGTGTTGCTATTTGTGCACCTAGGTATAAAACTTTCTGGCCGTGTCATGGTTATGGACGACTTGGAGCACAGTTTCTCGACCATAGACAAGAATAACTAAAGTACCGCTTTTAATTTGACTAAATAATTGACTAGTAAATAGTGCAACACTCATGGAATGGTTAATAAAACTGCCAACGGATGGGGGGTTGTTTGTCCGCTTCCTCGTCGGTAAGCGAGGAGGAGGATGGATCTGTGGATATTACAGTTATAACTGTTATAACTGTTGTTATTAATTCACGGACATCCGTCCAGCTCTGGTTAGGCGGATGGTTAGCGAGTATCTATAGAATTTTTAGGGTTTATCTTTTGCTGCAATTGTGTCACCCCAGGTTGTGTCCCCTTTAGAGGCATAAAGACTTGCTGAGTACCCCTAGGGTCTCACACGATAAATTATTGGTTCAGATGAACAGGTACATTCGCAAGATGGATACTGGGTGGAAGAGACGGACGATGTGGGCAACGATCATTCGGTGTAGAGATTCCGGGAACGGGGATCCATGAGATCTGTGGGCGGGATGTGCTTATTTATGGGGCATCTTATGCCGATTTGCTTCTTATCCGTACTCGGATTTTGTCTTCCGCTTCCGCTTGATACTCTGATGTTTGATGTATGAGGAGATATCCTAAACTATTATATCTATCTAGGATATTTGGATCTTGCCATATGGCGTTGCTATATTTCCTTTCTTTTTAGATGGAATGGCTCTGATGTACTATTGTATGGTGGCTTGCATACATACTCATTTGTGTATGTAGTTGATCCCTTCGCCTGCCGATTACGCCGCCCGTTCTTGTCCCGATGTTTGGAAATGGTTGGGACGACCGAAAGGTCTACCTGTGAGTGGCATTTGGGCCCCACCGTACTATTTCAACCATTTCTGATCATCCAGGCTGGTAACTAGGAGCGTAATTCACCGAGGTAGTTACAACTAACAACAACCCGAGTCATTGAAATGTGTGTTCTTTTCACATACCACATATGGATCCACTAGTGTCATTGCATGTGTGCTCTTTTCACAATCCACCTATGGATCTACCAGTGTCATTGCATGTATGTTCCTTTTACTAACAACAACTAGAGCCATTGCATGTGTGTTCTTTACACATACCATATATGGATCCACCAGTGTCATTGCATGTGTGCTCTTTTTACTAACAACAACTAGAGTCATTGCATGTGTGTTCTCTGCAGAGACCACACATGGATCCTGATGTCATTGCATGTGTGTTCTTTTAATAACACCAACGCGAGCCTTTGCATGTGTGTTCTTTTCACATACCACATATGGATCCACCAGTGTCATTGCATGTGTATTCTTTTCACAATCCACCTATGGATCCACTAGTGTCATTGCATGTGTGTTCTTTTTACTAACAACAACCAGAGTCATTAAAATGTGTGTTCTCTTCAGAGACCACACATGGATCCACTAGTGTCAATGCATGTGTGTTCTTTTTACTAACAACAACCAGAGTCATTTCAAGTGTGCTCTTTTCACATACCACATATGGATCTACTAGTGTCATTGCATGTGTGTTCTTTTTACTAACAACAACTGGAGTCATTTCATGTGTGTTCTTTTCAAATACCACATATGGATCCACAGTGTCATTGAAATGTGTGTTCTCTTGAGAGACCATATATGGATCCACAGTGTCATTGCATGTGTGTTCTTTTACTAACAAGAACTAGAGTCATTGCATGTGTGTTCTCTTGAGACCACACATGGATCCTGATGTCATTGCATGTGTGTTCTTTTTAATAACAATAACCTGAGTCATTGAATTTTGTGTAATTTTAACATACCCATTTTGGATCAACTCGTTTCATTGAATGTGTGCTCTTTCACAATCCACCTATGGATCCACCAGTGTCATTGCATGTGTGTTCTTTTTAACAACAACCAGAGTCAATGCATGTGTGTTCTCTTCAGATACCACAAATGGATCCACCCTTGTCATTGCATGTATGTTCTTTTCCTAACAACAACGAGTCATTGAAATGTGTGTTGTTTTCACATACCACATATGGATCCACCCGTGTCATTGCATGTGTGTTCTTTTCACAATCCACCTATGGATCCACAGGTGTCATTGGATGTGTGCTCTTTTTAGTAACAACAACGAGTCATTGCATGTGTGTTTCTTGGAGAGCACACATGGATCCTGATGTCATTGCATGTGTGTTATTTTTACTAACAACAACAAGAGTCATTGAAATGTGTGTTCTCTTGAGACCACACATGGATCCTGATGTCATTGCATGTGTGTTCTTTCCACTAACAACAACCAGAGTCATTTCATGTGTGCTCTTTTCACACACCACATATGGATCCACCAATGTCATTGCATGTGTGTTCTTGTTACTAACAACAACGGGAGTCATTGCATGTGTGTTCTTTTCACATACCACATATGGATCCACAGGTGTCATTGCATGTGTGTTCTCTTGAGACCACACATGGATCCTGATGTCATTGCATGTGTGTTCTTTTACTAACAACAACCAGAGTCATTGAAATGTGTGTTCTTTTCACATACCACATAGGATCCACTAGTGTCATTGCATGTGTGCTCTTTTCACAATCCACCTATGGATCTACCAGTGTCATTTCATGTGTGTTCTTTTTACTAACAACAACCAGAGTCATTGCATGTGTGTTCTTTTCATACCATATATGGATCCACAGTGTCATTGCATGTGTGTTCTTTTCAAAATCCACCGATGGATCCACCTGTGTCATTGCATGTGTTCCCTTATTACTACCAAAACCAACAGTCATTTCACGTGTGTTCTCTTTAGAGACCACACATGGATCCACCAGTGTCATTGCATGTGTGTTCTTTTTAATAACAACAACGAGAGCCATTGCATGTGTGTTCTTTTCACATACCACATATGGATCCACCAGTGTCATTGCATGTGTGCTCTTTTCACAATCCACCTATGGATCCACCAGTGTCATTGCATGTGTGTTCTTGTTACTAACAACAACCAGAGTCATTGAAATGTGTGTTCTCTTCAGAGACCACACATGGATCCTGATGTCATTGCATGTGTGTTCTTTTCACTAACAACAACGAGTCATTTCATGTGTGTTCTTTTCACATACCACATATGGATCTACTAGTGTCATTGCATGTGTGTTATTTTAACTAACAACAACGAGAGTCATTTCAAGTGTGATCTTTTCAAATACCACATATGGATCCACAGTGTCATTGAAATGTGTGTTCTCTTGAGACCATATATGGATCCACCAGTGTCATTGCATGTGTGTTCTTTTTACTAACAAGAACTAGAGTCATTGCATGTGTGTTCTCTTCAGAGACCACACATGGATCCACCAGTGTCATTGCATGTGTGTTCTTTTTACTAACAACAACCAGAGTCATTGAAATGTGTGTTCTTTTCACATACTACATAAGGATCCACCAGTGTCATTGCATGTGTGCTCTTTTCACAATCCACCTATGGATCCACCAGTGTCATTGCATGTGTGTTCTTTTTACTAACAACAACCAGAGTCATTGAAATGTGTGTTCTCTTCAGAGACCACACATGGATCCACTAGTGTCATTGCATGTGTGTTCTTTTCACTAACAACAACCAGAGTCATTTCAAGTGTGCTCTTTTCACATACCACATATGGATCTACTAGTGTCATTGCATGTGTGTTCTTTTTACTAACAACAACTGGAGTCATTTCATGTGTGTTCTTTTCAAATACCACATATGGATCCACCAGTGTCATTGAAATGTATGTTCTCTTCAGAGACCATATATGGATCCACCAGTGTCATTGCATGTGTGTTCTTTTTACTAACAAGAACTAGAGTCATTGCATGTGTGTTCTCTTCAGAAACCACACATGGATCCACCAGTGTCATTGCATGTGTGTTCTTTTTAATAACAATAACCAGAGTCATTGAAATGTGTGTTCTTTTCACATACCACATATGGATCCACTAGTGTCATTGCATGTGTGCTCTTTTCACAATCCACCTATGGATCCACCAGTGTCATTGCATGTGTGTTCTTTTTAGTAACAACAACCAGAGTCATTGCATGTGTGTTCTCTTTAGAGACCACACATGGATCCACTAGTGTCATTGCATGTGTGTTCTTTTTCCTAACAACAACCAGAGTCATTGAAATGTGTGTTCTTTTCACATACCACATATGGATCCACCAGTGTCATTGCATGTGTGTTCTTTTCACAATCCACCTATGGATCCACCAGTGTCATTGGATGTGTGCTCTTTATAGTAACAACAACCAGAGTCATTGCATGTGTGTTTTCTTTAGAGACCACATGGATCCACCAGTGTCATTGCATGTGTGTTATTTTACTAACAACAACAGAGTCATTGAAATGTGTGTTCTCTTGGAGACCACATGGATCCTGATGCCATTGCATGTGTGTTCTTTCCACTAACAACAACCAGAGTCATTTCATGTGTGTTCTTTTCACACACCACATATGGATCCACCAATGTCATTGCATGTGTGTTCTTTTTACTAACAACAACTGGAGTCATTGCATGTGTGTTCTTTTCACATACCACATATGGATCCACCAGTGTCATTGCATGTGTGTTCTCTTCAGAGACCACACATGGATCCTGATGTCATTGCATGTGTGTTCTTTTTACTAACAACAACCAGAGTCATTGAAATGTGTGTTCTTTTCACATACCACATAGGATCCACTAATGTCATTGCATGTGTGCTCTTTTCACAATCCACCTATGGATCTAATAGTGTCATTTCATGTGTGTTCTTTTTACTAACAACAACCAGAGTCATTGCATGTGTGTTCTTTTCACATACCATATATGGATCCACCAGTGTCGTTGCATGTGTGTTCTTTTCCCAATCCACCTATGGATCCACCAGTGTCATTGCATGTGTGCTCTTTTTACTAACAACAACAAGATTGCATGTGTGTTCTCCTTAGAGACCACACATGGATCCTGATGTCATTGCATGTGTGTTCTTTTTAATAACAACAACGAGAGCCATTGCATGTGTGTTCTTTTCACATACCACATATGGATCCACCAGTGTCATTGCATGTGTGTTCTTTTCACAATCCACCTATGGATCCACCAGTGTCATTGGATGTGTGCTCTTTTTAGTAACAACAACCAGAGTCATTGCATGTGTGTTTTCTTTAGAGACCACATGGATCCACCATGTCATTGCATGTGTGTTATTTTTACTAATAACAACAAGAGTCATTGAAATGTGTGTTCTCTTCAGAGACCACACATGGATCCACCAGTGTCATTGCATGTGTTCTTTCCACTAACAACAACCAGAGTTATTTCATGTGTGTTCTTTTCACACACACCACATATGGATCCACCAATGTCATTGCATGTGTGTTCTTTTTACTAACAACAACTGGAGTCATTGCATGTGTGTTCTTTTCACATACCACATATGGATCCACCAGTGTCATTGCATGTGTGTTCTCTTCAGAGACCACACATGGATCCACCAGTGTCATTGCATGTGTGTTCTTTTTACTAACAACAACCAGAGTCATTGAAATGTGTGTTCTTTTCACATACCACATAGGATCCACTAGTGTCATTGCATGTGTGCTCTTTTCACAATCCACCTATGGATCTACTAGTGTCATTTCATGTGTGTTCTTTTTACTAACAACAACCAGAGTCATTGCATGTGTGCTCTTTTCACATACCATATATGGATCCACCAGTGTCATTGCATGTGTGTTCTTTTCCCAATCCACCTATGGATCCACCAGTGTCATTACATGTGTGCTCTTTTTACTAACAACAACAAGATTGCATGTGTGTTCTCCTTAGAGACCACACATGGATCCTGATGTCAGTGCATGTGTGTTCTTTTTAATAACAACAACGAGAGCCATTGCATGTGTGTTCTTTTCACATACCACATATGGATCCACCAGTGTCATTGCATGTGTCCTCTTTTCACAATCCACCTATGGATCCACCAGTGTCATTGCATGTGTGTTCTTGTTACTAACAACAACAAGAGTCATTGAAATGTGTGTTCCTTCAGAGACCACACATGGATCCACCAGTGTCATTGCATGTGTGTTCTTTTCACTAACAACAACCAGAGTCATTTCATGTGTGTTCTTTTCACATACCACATATGGATCTACTAGTGTCATTGCATGTGTGTTCTTTTTACTAACAACAACTGGAGTCATTTCATGTGTGTTCTTTTCAAATACCACATATGGATCCACCAGTGTCATTGAAATGTGTGTTCTCTTCAGAGACCATATATGGATCCACCAGTGTCATTGCATGTGTGTTCTTTTTACTAACAAGAACTAGAGTCATTGCATGTGTGTTCTCTTCAGAGACCACACATGGATCCTGATGTCATTGCATGTGTGTTCTTTTTACTAACAACAACCAGAGTCATTGAAATGTGTGTTCTTTTCACATACCACATATGGATCCACCAGTGTCATTGCATGTGTGCTCTTTTCACAATCCACCTATGGATCCACCAGTGTCATTGCATGTGTGTTCTTGTTACTAACAACAACCAGAGTCATTGAAATGTGTGTTATCTTCAGAGACCACACATGGATCCACTAGTGTCATTGCATGTGTGTTCTTTTCACTAACAACAACGAGTCATTTCAAGTGTGTTCTTTTCACATACCACATATGGAACTACTAGTGTCATTGCATGTGTGTTCTTTTACTAACAACAACTGAGTCATTTCATGTGTGTTCTTTTCAAATACCACATATGGATCCACAGTGTCATTGAAATGTGTGTTCTCTTGAGACCATATATGGATCCACAGTGTCATTGCATGTGTGTTCTTTTACTAACAAGAACTAGAGTCATTGCATGTGTGTTCTCTTCAGAGACCACACATGGATCCACTGATGTCATTGCATGTGTGTTCTTTTACTAACAACAACCAGAGTCATCGAAATGTGTGTTCTTTTCACATACCACATATGGATCCAACAGTGTCATTGCATGTGTGCTCTTTTCACAATCCACCTGTGGATCCACCAGTGTCATTGCATGTGTGTTCTTTTACTAACAACAACCAGAGTCATTGAAATGTGTGTTCTCTTCAGAGACCACACATGGATCCACTAGTGTCATTGCATGTGTGTTCTTTTCACTAACAACAACCAGAGTCATTTCAGGTGTGCTCTATTCACAATCCACCTATGGATCCACCAGTGTCATTGCATGTGTGTTCTTTTTACTAACAACAACTAGAGTCAATTCGTGTGTGTTCTTTTCAAATACCACATATGGATCCACCAGTGTCATTGAAATGTATGTTCTCTTCAGAGACCACATATGGATCCACCAGTGTCATTGCATGTGTGTTCTTTTTACTAACAAGAACTAGAGTCATTGCATGTGTGTTCTCTTCAGAAACCACACATGGATCCACCAGTGTCATTGCATGTGTGTTCTTTTTAATAACAATAACCAGAGTCATTGAAATGTGTGTTCTTTTCACATACCACATATGGATCCACTAGTGTCATTGCATGTGTGCTCTTTTCACAATCCACCTATGGATCCACCAGTGTCATTGCATGTGTGTTCTTTTTAGTAACAACAACCAGAGTCATTGCATGTGTGTTCTTTAGAGACCACACATGGATCCTAGTGTCATTGCATGTGTGTTCTTTTTCCTAACAACAACCAGAGTCATTGAAATGTGTGTTCTTTTCACATACCACATATGGATCCACCAGTGTCATTGCATGTGTGTTCTTTTCACAATCCACCTATGGATCCACCAGTGTCATTGGATGTGTGCTCTTTTTAGTAACAACAACCAGAGTCATTGCATGTGTGTTTTCTTTAGAGACCACACATGGATCCACCAGTGTCATTGCATGTGTGTTATTTTTACTAACAACAACCAGAGTCATTGAAATGTGTGTTCTCTTCAGAGACCACACATGGATCCTGATGCCATTGCATGTGTGTTCTTTGAACTAACAACAACGAGAGACATTTCATGTGTGTTCTTTTCACACACCACATATGGATCCACCAGTGTCATTGCATGTGTGTTCTTTTGACTCACAACAACTGGAGTCATTGCAGTGTGTTCTTTTCACATACCACATATGGATCCACCAGTGTCATTGCATGTGTGTTCTCTTTAGAGACCACACATGGATCCTGATGTCATTGCATGTGTGTTCTTTTTACTAACAACAACCAGAGTCATTGAAATGTGTGTTCTTTTCACATACCACATAGGATCCACTAATGTCATTGCATGTGTGCTCTTTTCACAATCCACCTATGGATCTAATAGTGTCATTTCATGTGTGTTCTTTTTACTAACAACAACCAGAGTCATTGCATGTGTGTTCTTTTCACATACCATATATGGATCCACCAGTGTCGTTGCATGTGTGTTCTTTTCCCAATCCACCTATGGATCCACCAGTGTCATTGCATGTGTGCTCTTTTTACTAACAACAACAAGATTGCATGTGTGTTCTCCTTAGAGACCACACATGGATCCACCAGTGTCATTGCATGTGTGTTCTTTTTAATAACAACAACGAGAGCCATTGCATGTGTGTTCTTTTCACATACCACATATGGATCCACCAGTGTCATTGCATGTGTGTTCTTTTCACAATCCACCTATGGATCCACCAGTGTCATTGGATGTGTGCTCTTTTTAGTAACAACAACCAGAGTCATTGCATGTGTGTTTTCTTTAGAGACCACACATGGATCCACCAGTGTCATTGCATGTGTGTTATTTTTACTAACAACAACCAGAGTCATTGAAATGTGTGTTCTCTTCAGAGACCACACATGGATCCACCAGTGTCATTGCATGTGTGTTCTTTCCACTAACAACAACCAGAGTCATTTCATGTGTGTTCTTTTCACACACCACATATGGATCCACCAATGTCATTGCATGTGTGTTCTTTTTACTAACAACAACTGGAGTCATTGCATGTGTGTTCTTTTCACATACCACATATGGATCCACCAGTGTCATTGCATGTGTGTTCTCTTCAGAGACCACATGGATCCTGATGTCATTGCATGTGTGTTCTTTTTACTAACAACAACCAGAGTCATTGAAATGTGTGTTCTTTTCACATACCACATAGGATCCACTAGTGTCATTGCATGTGTGCTCTTTTCACAATCCACCTATGGATCTACTAGTGTCATTTCATGTGTGTTCTTTTTACTAACAACAACCAGAGTCATTGCATGTGTGCTCTTTTCACATACCATATATGGATCCACCAGTGTCATTGCATGTGTGTTCTTTTCCCAATCCACCTATGGATCCACCAGTGTCATTACATGTGTGCTCTTTTTACTAACAACAACAAGATTGCATGTGTGTTCTCCTTAGAGACCACACATGGATCCTGATGTCATTGCATGTGTGTTCTTTTTAATAACAACAACGAGAGCCATTGCATGTGTGTTCTTTTCACATACCACATATGGATCCACCAGTGTCATTGCATGTGTCCTCTTTTCACAATCCACCTATGGATCCACCAGTGTCATTGCATGTGTGTTCTTGTTACTAACAACAAGAGTCATTGAAATGTGTGTTCCTTCAGAGACCACACATGGATCCACCAGTGTCATTGCATGTGTGTTCTTTTCACTAACAACAACCAGAGTCATTTCATGTGTGTTCTTTTCACATACCACATATGGATCTACTAGTGTCATTGCATGTGTGTTCTTTTTACTAACAACAACTGGAGTCATTTCATGTGTGTTCTTTTCAAATACCACATATGGATCCACCAGTGTCATTGAAATGTGTGTTCTCTTGAGACCATATATGGATCCACCAGTGTCATTGCATGTGTGTTCTTTTACTAACAAGAACTAGAGTCATTGCATGTGTGTTCTCTTGAGACCACACATGGATCCTGATGTCATTGCATGTGTGTTCTTTTACTAACAACAACGAGTCATTGAAATGTGTGTTCTTTTCACATACCACATATGGATCCACCAGTGTCATTGCATGTGTGCTCTTTTCACAATCCACCTATGGATCCACCAGTGTCATTGCATGTGTGTTCTTGTTACTAACAACAACCAGAGTCATTGAAATGTGTGTTATCTTCAGAGACCACACATGGATCCACTAGTGTCATTGCATGTGTGTTCTTTTCACTAACAACAACCAGAGTCATTTCAAGTGTGTTCTTTTCACATACCACATATGGAACTACTAGTGTCATTGCATGTGTGTTCTTTTTACTAACAACAACTGGAGTCATTTCATGTGTGTTCTTTTCAAATACCACATATGGATCCACCAGTGTCATTGAAATGTGTGTTCTCTTCAGAGACCATATATGGATCCACCAGTGTCATTGCATGTGTTCTGTTTTTACTAGCAACAACTAGAGTCATTGCATGTGTGTTCTCTTCAGAGACCACACATGGATCCACTAGTGTCATTGCATGTGTGTTCTTTTTACTAACAATAACCAGAGTCATTGAAATGTGTGTTCTTTTCACATACCACATATGGATCCACTAGTGTCATTGAATGTGTGCTCTTTTCACAATCCACCTATGGACCCACCAGTGTCATTGCATGTGTGTTCTTTTTAGTAACAACAACCAGAGTCATTGCATGTGTGTTCTCTTTAGAGACCACACATGGATCCACTAGTGTCATTGCATGTGTGTTCTTTTCCTAACAACAACCAGTCATTGAAATGTGTGTTCTTTTCACATACCACATATGGATCCACCAGTGTCATTGCATGTGTGTTCTTTTCACAATCCACCTATGGATCCACCAGTGTCATTGGATGTGTGCTCTTTTTAGTAACAACAACCAGAGTCATTGCATGTGTGTTCTCTTTAGAGACCACACATGGATCCACCGGTGTCATTGCATGTGTGTTATTTTTACTAACAACAACCAGAGTAATTGAAATGTGTGTTCTCTTCAGAGACCACACATGGATCCACCAGTGTCATTGCATGCGTGCTCTTTTCACAATCTGCCTATGGATCCACCAGTGTCATTGCATGTGTGGTCTTGTTACTAACAACAACCAGAGTCATTGAAATGTGTGTTCTCTTCAGAGACGACACATGGATCCACCAGTGTCATTGCATGTGTGTTCTTTCCACTAACAACAACCAGAGTCATTTCATGTGTGTTCTTTTCACATATCACATATGGATCCACCAATGTCATTGCATGTGTGTTCTTTTTACTAACAACAACTGGAGTCATTGCATGTTTGTTCTTTTCACATACCACATATGGATCCACTAGTGTCATTGCATGTGTGTTCTCTTCAGAGACCACACATGGATACACCAGTGTCATTGCATGTGTGTTCTTTTTACTAACAACAACTAGAGTCATTGAAATGTGTGTTCTTTTCACATACCGCATAGGATCCACTAGTGTCATTGCATGTGTGCTCTTTTCACAATCCACCTATGGATCTACCAGTGTCATTGCATGTGTGTTCTTTTTACTAACAACAACCAGAGTCATTGCATGTGTGTTCTTTTCACATACCATATATGGATCCACCAGTGTCATTGCATGTGTGTTCTTTTCCCAATCCACCTATGGATCCACCAGTGTCATTGCATGTGTGCTCTTTTTACTAACAACAACAAGATTGCATGTGTGTTCTCCTTAGGGACCACACATGGATCCACCAGTGTCATTGCATGTGTGTTCTTTTTAATAACAACAACAAGAGCCATTGCATGTGTGTTCTTTTCACATACCACATATGGATCCACCAGTGTCATTGCATGTGTGCTCTTTTCACAATCCACCTATGGATCCACCAGTGTCATTGCATGTGTGTTCTTGTTACTAACAACAACCAGAGTCATTGAAATGTGTGTTCTCTTCAGAGACCACACATGGATCCACCAGTGTCATTGCATGTGTGTTCTTTTCACTAACAACAACCAGAGTCATTTCATGTGTGTTCTTTTCACATACCACATATGGATCTACTAGTGTCATTGCATGTGTGTTCTTTTTACTAACAACAACTGGAGTCATTTCATGTGTGTTCTTTTCAAATACCACATATGGATCCACCAGTGTCATTGAAATGTGTGTTCTCTTCAGAGACCATATATGGATCCACCAGTGTCATTGCATGTGTGTTCTTTTTACTAACAAGAACTAGAGTCATTGCATGTGTGTTCTCTTCAGAGACCACACATGGATCCAGTGTCATTGCATGTGTGTTCTTTTTACTAACAACAACCAGAGTCATTGAAATGTGTGTTCTTTTCACATACCACATATGGATCCACCAGTGTCATTGCATGTGTGCTCTTTTCACAATCCACCTATGGATCCACCAGTGTCATTGCATGTGTGTTCTTGTTACTAACAACAACCAGAGTCATTGAAATGTGTGTTCTCTTCAGAGACCACACATGGATCCACTAGTGTCATTGCATGTGTGTTCTTTTCACTAACAACAACCAGAGTCATTTCAAGTGTGTTCTTTTCACATACCACATATGGAACTACTAGTGTCATTGCATGTGTGTTCTTTTTACTAACAACAACTGGAGTCATTTCATGTGTGTTCTTTTCAAATACCACATATGGATCCACCAGTGTCATTGAAATGTGTGTTCTCTTCAGAGACCATATATGGATCCACCAGTGTCATTGCATGTGTGTTCTTTTTACTAACAAGAACAAGCGTCATTGCATGTGTGTTCTCTTCAGAGACCACACATGGATCCACCAGTGTCATTGCATGTGTGTTCTTTTTACTCACAATAACCAGAGTCATTGAAATGTGTGTTCTTTTCACATACCACATATGGATCCACTAGTGTCATTGCATGTGTGATCTTTTCACAATCCACCTATGGACCCACCAGTGTCATTGCATGTGTGTTCTTTTTAGTAACAACAACCAGAGTCATTGCATGTGTGTTCTCTTTAGAGACCACACATGGATCCACTAGTGTCATTGCATGTGTGTTCTTTTTCCTAACAACAACCAGAGTCATTGAAATGTGTGTTCTTTTCACATACCACATATGGATCCACCAGTGTCATTGCATGTGTGTTCTTTTCACAATCCACCTATGGATCCACCAGTGTCATTGGATGTGTGCTCTTTTTAGTAACAACAACCAGAGTCATTGCATGTGTGTTTTCTTTAGAGACCACACATGGATCCACCAGTGTCATTGCATGTGTGTTATTTTTACTAACAACAACCAGAGTAATTGAAATGTGTGTTCTCTTCAGAGACGACACATGGATCCACCAGTGTCATTGCATGTGTGTTCTTTCCACTAACAACAACCAGAGTCATTTCATGTGTGTTCTTTTCACATACCACATATGGATCCACCAATGTCATTGCATGTGTGTTCTTTTTACTAACAACAACTGGAGTCATTGCATGTTTGTTCTTTTCACATACCACATATGGATCCACCAGTGTCATTGCATGTGTGTTCTCTTCAGAGACCACACATGGATCCACCAGTGTCATTGCATGTGTGTTCTTTTTACTAACAACAACTAGAGTCATTGAAATGTGTGTTCTTTTCACATACCGCATAGGATCCACTAGTGTCATTGCATGTGTGCTCTTTTCACAATCCACCTATGGATCTACCAGTGTCATTGCATGTGTGTTCTTTTTACTAACAACAACCAGAGTCATTGCATGTGTGTTCTTTTCACATACCATATATGGATCCACCAGTGTCATTGCATGTGTGTTCTTTTCCCAATCCACCTATGGATCCACCAGTGTCATTGCATGTGTGCTCTTTTTACTAACAACAACAAGATTGCATGTGTGTTCTCCTTAGAGACCACACATGGATCCACCAGTGTCATTGCATGTGTGTTCTTTTTAATAACAACAACGAGAGCCATTGCATGTGTGTTCTTTTCACATACCACATATGGATCCACCAGTGTCATTGCATGTGTGCTCTTTTCACAATCCACCTATGGATCCACCAGTGTCATTGCATGTGTGTTCTTGTTACTAACAACAACAAGAGTCATTGAAATGTGTGTTCTCTTCAGAGACCACACATGGATCCACCAGTGTCATTGCATGTGTGTTCTTTTCACTAACAACAACCAGATTCATTTCATGTGTGTTCTTTTCACATACCACATATGGATCTACTAGTGTCATTGCATGTGTGTTCTTTTTACTAACAACAACTGGAGTCATTTCATGTGTGTTCTTTTCAAATACCACATATGGATCCACCAGTGTCATTGAAATGTGTGTTCTCTTCAGAGACCATATATGGATCCACCAGTGTCATTGCATGTGTGTTCTTTTTACTAACAAGAACTATAGTCATTGCATGTGTGTTCTCTTCAGAGACCACACATGGATCCACCAGTGTCATTGCATGTGTGTTCTTTTTACTAACAACAACGAGTAATTGAAATGTGTGTTCTTTTCACATACAACATATGGATCCACCAGTGTCATTGCATGTGCTCTTTCACAATCCACCTATGGATCCACCAGTGTCATTGCATGTGTGTTCTTGTTACTAACAACAACCAGAGTCATTGAAATGTGTGTTCTCTTCAGAGACCACACATGGATCCACTAGTGTCTTTGCATGTGTGTTCTTTTCACTAACAACAACCAGAGTCATTTCAAGTGTGTTCTTTTCACATACCACATATGGATCTACTAGTGTCATTGCATGTGTGTTCTTTTTACTAACAACAACTGGAGTCATTTCATGTGTGTTCTTTTCAAATACCACATATGGATCCACCAGTGTCATTGAAATGTGTGTTCTCTTCAGAGACCATATATGGATCCACCAGTGTCATTGCATGTGTGTTCTTTTTACTAACAAGAACTAGAGTCATTGCATGTGTGTTCTCTTCAGAGACCACACATGGATCCTGATGTCATTGCATGTGTGTTCTTTTTACTCACAATAACCAGAGTCATTGAAATGTGTGTTCTTTTCACATACGACATATGGATCCACTAGTGTCATTCCATGTGTGCTCTTTTCACAATCCACCTATGGACCCACCAGTGTCATTGCATGTGTGTTCTTTTTAGTAACAACAACTAGAGTCATTGCATGTGTGTTCTCTTTAGAGACCACACATGGATCCACTAGTGTCATTGCATGTGTGTTCTTTTTCCTAACAACAACCAGAGTCATTGAAATGTGTGTTCTTTTCACATACCACATATGGATCCACCAGTGTCATTGCATGTGTGTTCTTTTCACAATCCACCTATGGATCCACCAGTGTCATTGGATGTGTGCTCTTTTTAGTAACAACAACCAGAGTCATTGCATGTGTGTTTTCTTTAGAGACCACACATGGATCCACCAGTGTCATTGCATGTGTGTTATTTTTACTAACAACAACCAGAGTCATTGAAATGTGTGTTCTCTTCAGAGACGACACATGGATCCACCAGTGTCATTGCATGTGTGTTCTTTCCACTAGCAACAACCAGAGTCATTTCATGTGTGTTCTTTTCACATACCACATATGGATCCACCAATGTCATTGCATGTGTGTTCTTTTTACTAACAACAACTGGAGTCATTGCATGTTTGTTCTTTTCACATACCACATATGGATCCACCAGTGTCATTGCATGTGTGTTCTCTTCAGAGACCACACATGGATCCACCAGTGTCATTGCATGTGTGTTCTTTTTACTAACAACAACTAGAGTCATTGAAATGTGTGTTCTTTTCACATACCGCATAGGATCCACTAGTGTCATTGCATGTGTGCTCTTTTCACAATCCACCTATGGATCTACCAGTGTCATTGCATGTGTGTTCTTTTTACTAACAACAACCAGAGTCATTGCATGTGTGTTCTTTTCACATACCATATATGGATCCACCAGTGTCATTGCATGTGTGTTCTTTTCCCAATCCACCTATGGATCCACCAGTGTCATTGCATGTGTGCTCTTTTTACTAACAACAACAAGCGTCATTGCATGTGTGTTCTCTTTAGAGACCACACATGGATCCACCAGTGTCATTGCATGTGTGTTCTTTTTAATAACAACAACGAGAGCCATTGCATGTGTGTTCTTTTCACATACCACATATGGATCCACCAGTGTCATTGCATGTGTGCTCTTTTCACAATCCACCTATGGATCCACCAGTGTCATTGCATGTGTGTTCTTGTTGCTAACAACAACAAGAGTCATTGAAATGTGTGTTCTCTTGAGACCACACATGGATCCACCAGTGTCATTGCATGTGTGTTCTTTTCACTAACAACAACCAGAGTCATTTCATGTGTGTTCTTTTCACATACCACATATGGATCTACTAGTGTCATTGCATGTGTGTTCTTTTTACTAACAACAACTGGGGTCATTTCATGTGTGTTCTTTTCAAATACCACATATGGATCCACCAGTGTCATTGAAATGTGTGTTCTCTTCAGAGACCATATATGGATCCACCAGTGTCATTGAATGTGTGTTCTTTTTACTAACAAGAACTAGAGTCATTGCATGTGTGTTCTCTTCAGAGACCACATGGATCCTGATGTCATTGCATGTGTGTTCTTTTTAATAACAATAACCAGAGTCATTGAAATGTGTGTTCTTTTCACATACCACATATGGATCCACTAGTGTCATTGCATGTGTGCTCTTTTCACAATCCACCTATGGATCCACCAGTGTCATTGCATGTGTGTTCTTTTTAGTAACAACAACCTGAGTCATTGCATGTGTGTTCTCTTTAGAGACCACACATGGATCCACTAGTGTCATTGCATGTGTGTTCTTTTTCCTAACAACAACCAGAGTCATTGAATTGTGTGTTCTTTTCACATACCACATATGGATCCACCAGTGTCATTGCATGTGTGTTCTTTTCACAATCCACCTATGGATCCACCAGTGTCATTGGATGTGTGCTCTTTTTAGTAACAACAACCAGAGTCATTGCATGTGTGTTTTCTTTAGAGACCACACATGGATCCACCAGTGTCATTGCGTGTGTGTTATTTTTACTAACAACAACCAGAGTCATTGAAATGTGTGTTCTCTTCAGATACCACACATGGATCCACCAGTGTCATTGCATGTGTGTTCTTTCCACTAACAACAACCAGAGTCATTTCATGTGTGTTCTTTTCACACACCACATATGGATCCACCAATGTCATTGCATGTGTGTTCTTTTTACTAACAACAACTGGAGTCATTGCATGTGTGTTCTTTTCACATACCACATATGGATCCACCAGTGTCATTGCATGTGTGTTCTGTTGAGACCACATGGATCCTGATGTCATTGCATGTGTGTTCTTTTTACTAACAACAACCAGAGTCATTGAAATGTGTGTTCTTTTCACATACCACATAGGATCCACTAGTGTCATTGCATGTGTGCTCTTTTCACAATCCACCTATGGATCTACCAGTGTCATTTCATGTGTGTTCTTTTTACTAACAACAACCAGTGTCATTGCATGTGTGTTCTTTTTACTAACAAGAACTAGAGTCATTGCATGTGTGTTCTCTTCAGAGACCACACATGGATCCACCAGTGTCATTGCATGTGTGTTCTTTTTAATAACAATAACCAGAGTCATTGAAATGTGTGGTCTTTTCACATACCACATATGGATCCACTAGTGTCATTGCATGTGTGCTCTTTTCACAATCCACCTATGGATCCACCAGTGTCATTGCATGTGTGTTCTTTTTAGTAACAACAACCAGAGTCATTGCATGTGTGTTCTCTTTAGAGACCACACATGGATCCACTAGTGTCATTGCATATGTGTTCTTTTTCCTAACAACAACCAGAGTCATTGAAATATGTGTTCTTTTCACATACCACATATGGATCCACCAGTGTCATTGCATGTGTGTTCTTTTCACAATCCACCTATGGATCCACCAGTGTCATTGGATGTGTGCTCTTTATAATAACAACAACGAGTCATTGCATGTGTGTTTTCTTTAGAGACCACACATGGATCCACCATGTCATTGCATGTGTGTTATTTTTACTAACAACAACGAGTCATTGAAATGTGTTCTCTTCAGACTCGACACATGGATCCACCAGTGTCATTGCATGTGTGTTCTTTCCACTAGCAACAACCAGAGTCATTTCATGTGTGTTCTTTTCACATACCACATATGGATCCACCAATGTCATTGCATGTGTGTTCTTTTTACTAACAACAACTGGAGTCATTGCATGTTTGTTCTTTTCACATACCACATATGGATCCACCAGTGTCATTGCATGTGTGTTCTCTTCAGAGACCACACATGGATCCTGATGTCATTGCATGTGTGTTCTTTTTACTAACAACAACTAGAGTCATTGAAATGTGTGTTCTTTTCACATACACATAGGATCCACTAGTGTCATTGCATGTGTGCTTTTCACAATCCACCTATGGATCTACCAGTGTCATTGCATGTGTGTTCTTTTTACTAACAACAACGAGTCATTGCATGTGTGTTCTTTTCACATACCATATATGGATCCACAGTGTCATTGCATGTGTGTTCTTTCCCAATCCACCTATGGATCCACAGTGTCATTGCATGTGTGCTCTTTTTACTAACAACAACAAGCGTCATTGCATTTGTGTTCTCTTTAGAGACCACACATGGATCCACCAGTGTCATTGCATGTGTGTTCTTTTTAATAACAACAACGAGAGCCATTGCATGTGTGTTCTTTTCACATACCACATATGGATCCACCAGTGTCATTGCATGTGTGCTCTTTTCACAATCCACCTATGGATCCACCAGGGTCATTGCATGTGTGTTCTTGTTACTAACAACAACGAGTCATTGAAATGTGTGTTCTCTTGAGACCACACATGGATCCACCTGATGTCATTGCATGTGTGTTCTTTTCACTAACAACAACGAGTCATTTCATGTGTGTTCTTTTCACATACCACATATGGATCTACTAGTGTCATTGCATGTGTGTTCTTTTACTAACAACAAGCAGGGTCATTTCATGTGTGTTTTTTTCAAATACCACATATGGATCCACCAGTGTCATTGAAATGTGTGTTCTCTTCAGAGACCATATATGGATCCACCAGTGTCATTGCATGTGTGTTCTTTTTACTAACAAGAACTAGAGTCATTGCATGTGTGTTCTCTTCAGAGACCACACATGGATCCACAGATGTCATTGCATGTGTGTTCTTTTTAATAATAACCAGAGTCATTGAAATGTGTGTTCTTTTCACATACCACATATGGATCCACTAGTGTCATTGCATGTGTGCTCTTTCCACAATCCACCTATGGTCCACCAGTGTCATTGCATGTGTGTTTTTTAGTAACAACAACCTGAGTCATTGCATGTGTGTTCTCTTTAGAGACCACACATGGATCCACTAGTGTCATTGCATGTGTGTTCTTTTCCTAACAACAACCAGTCATTGGTGTGTGTTCTTTTCACATACCACATATGGATCCACCAGTGTCATTGCATGTGTGTTCTTTTCACAATCCACCTATGGATCCACCAGTGTCATTGGATGTGTGCTCTTTTTAGTAACAACAACCAGAGTCATTGCATGTGTGTTTTCTTTAGAGACCACACATGGATCCTGATGTCATTGCGTGTGTGTTATTTTTACTAACAATAACCAGAGTCATTGAAATGTGTGTTCTCTTGAGATACCACAAATGGATCCACCAGTGTCATTGCATGTGTGTTCTTTCCACTAACAACAACCAGAGTCATTTCATGTGTGTTCTTTTCACACACCACATATGGATCCACCAATGTCATTGCATGTGTGTTCTTTTTACTAACAACAACTGGAGTCATTGCATGTGTGTTCTTTTCACATACCACATATGGATCCACCAGTGTCATTGCATGTGTGTTCTCTTCAGAGACCACACATGGATCCTGATGTCATTGCATGTGTGTTCTTTTACTAACAACAACCAGAGTCATTGAAATGTGTGTTCTTTTCACATACCACATAGGATCCACTAGTGTCATTGCATGTGTGCTCTTTTCACAATCCACCTATGGATCTACCAGTGTCATTTCATGTGTGTTCTTTTTACTAACAACAACCAGAGTCATTGCATGTGTGTTCTTTTCACATACCACATATGGATCCACCAGTGTCATTGCATGTGTGTTCTTTTCCCAATCCACCTATGGATCCACCAGTGTCATTGCATGTGTGCTCTTTTTACTAACAACAACAAGAGTCATTGCATGTGTGTTCTCTTTAGAGACCACACATGGATCCACCAGTGTCATTGCATGTGTGTTCTTTTTAATAACAACAACGAGAGCCATTGCATGTGTGTTCTTTTCACATACCACATATGTATCCACCAGTGTCATTGCATGTGTGCTCTTTTCACAATCCACCTATGGATCCACCAGTGTCATTGCATGTGTGTTCTTGTTACTAACAACATCGAGTCATTGAAATGTGTGTTTCTCTTGAGACCACACATGGATCCACCAGTGTCATTGCATGTGTGTTCTTTTCACTAACAACCAGAGTCATTTCATGTGTGTTCTTTTCACATACCACATATGGATCTACTAGTGTCATTGCATGTGTGTTCTTTTTACTAACAACAACTGGAGTCATTTCATGTGTGTTCTTTTCAAATACCACATATGGATCCACCAGTGTCATTGAAATGTGTGTTCTCTTTAGAGACCATATATGGATCCACCAGTGTCATTGCATGTGTGTTCTTTTTACTAACAAGAACTAGAGTCATTGCATGTGTGTTCTCTTCAGAGACCACAAATGGATCCTGATGTCATTGCATGTATGTTCATTTCAGTAACAACCAACAGTTGCATTGTAATGTGTGTTCTTTTCACATACCACATATGGATCCACCAGTGTCATTGCATGTGTGCTCTTTTCACAATCCACCTATGGATCCACCAGTGTCATTGCATGTGTGTTCTTGTTACTAACAATAACCAGAGTCATTGAAATGTGTGTTCTCTTCAGAGACCACACATGGATCCACTAGTGTCATTGCATGTGTGTTCTTTTCACTAACAACAACCAGAGTCATTTCAAGTGTGTTCTTTTCACATACCACATATGGATCTACTAGTGTCATTGCATGTGTGTTCTTTTTACTAACAACAACTGGAGTCATTTCATGTGTGTTCTTTTCAAATACCACATATGGATCCACCAGTGTCATTGAAATGTGTGTTCTCTTCAGAGACCATATATGGATCCACCAGTGTCATTGCATGTGTGTTCTTTTTACTAACAAGAACTAGAGTCATTGTATGTGTGTTCTCTTGAGACCACACATGGATCCTGAGTGTCATTGCATGTGTGTTCTTTTTACTCACAATAACCAGAGTCATTGAAATGTGTGTTCTTTTCACATACCACATATGGATCCACTAGTGTCATTGCATGTGTGCTCTTTTCACAATCCACCTATGGACCCACCAGTGTCATTGCATGTGTGTTCTTTTTACTAACAAGAACTAGAGTCATTGCATGTGTGTTCTCTTCAGAGACCACACATGGATCCACTAGTGTCATTGCATGTGCGTTCTCTTTCCTAACAACAACCAGAGTCATTGAAATGTGTGTTCTTTTCACATACCACATATGGATCCACCAGTGTCATTGCATGTGTGTTCTTTTCACAATCCACCTATGGATCCACCAGTGTCATTGGATGTGTCCTCTTGTTAGTAACAACAACTTGAGTCATTGCATGTGTGTTTTCTTTAGAGACCACACATGGATCCACCAGTGTCATTGCGTGTGTGTTATTTTTACTAACAACAACCAGAGTCATTGAAATGTGTGTTCTCTTCAGAGACCACACATGGATCCACCAGTGTCATTGCATGTGTGTTCTTTCCACTAACAACAACCAGAGTCATTTCATGTGTGTTCTTTTCACACACCACATATGGATCCACCAATGTCATTGCATGTGTGTTCTTTTTACTAACAACAACTGGAGTCATTGCATGTGTGTTCTTTTCACATACCACATATGGATCCACCAGTGTCATTTCATGTGTGTTCTCTTCAGAGACCACACATGGATCCACCAGTGTCATTGCATGTGTGTTCTTTTTACTAACAACAACCAGAGTCATTGAAATGTGTGTTCTTTTCACATACCACATAGGATCCACTAGTGTCATTGCATGTGTGCTCTTTTCACAATCCACCTATGGATCTACCAGTGTCATTTCATGTGTGTTCTTTTTACTAACAACAACCAAAAGTCATTGCATGTGTGTTCTTTTCACATACCATATATGGATCCACCAGTGTCATTGCATGGGTCCTCTTTTCCCAATCCACCTATGGATCCACCAGTGTCATCGCATGTGTGCTCTTTTTACTAACAACAACAAGAGTCATTGCATGTGTGTTCTCTTTAGAGACCACACATGGATCCACCAGTGTCATTGCATGTGTGTTCTTTTTAATAACAACAACGAGAGCCATTGCATGTGTGTTCTTTTCACATACCACATATGGATCCACCAGTGTCATTGCATGTGTGTTCTTGTTACTAACAACAACCAGAGTCATTGAAATGTGTGTTCTCTTCAGAGACCACACATGGATCCACCAGTGTCATTGCATGTGTGTTCTTTTCACTAACAACAACCAGAGTCATTTCATGTGTGTTCTTTTCACATACCACATATGGATCTACTAGTGTCATTGCATGTGTGTTCTTTTTACTAACAACAACTGGAGTCATTTCATGTGTGTTCTTTTCAAATACCACATATGGATCCACCAGTGTCATTGAAATGTGTGTTCTCTTCAGACCATATATGGATCCACCAGTGTCATTGCATGTGTGTTCTTTTACTAACAAGAACTAGAGTCATTGCATGTGTGTTCTCTTGAGACCACATGGATCCTGATGTCATTGCATGTGTGTTCTTTTACTAACAACAACCAGTCATTGAAATGTGTGTTCTTTTCACATACCACATATGGATCCACCAGTGTCATTGCATGTGTGCTCTTTTCACAATCCACCTATGGATCCACTAGTGTCATTGCATGTGTGTTCTTGTTACTAACAACAACCAGAGTCATTGAAATGTGTGTTCTCTTCAGAGACCACACATGGATCCACTAGTGTCATTGCATGTGTGTTCTTTTCACTAACAACAACCAGAGTCATTTCAAGTGTGTTCTTTTCACATACCACATATGGATCTACTAGTGTCATTGCATGTGTGTTCTTTTTACTAACAACAACTGGAGTCATTTCATGTGTTTTTTTTTCAAATACCACATATGGATCCACCAGTGTCATTGAAATGTGTGTTCTCTTCAGAGACCATATATGGATCCACCAGTGTCATTGCATGTGTGTTCTTTTTACTAACAAGAACTAGAGTCATTGCATGTGTGTTCTCTTCAGAGACAACACATGGATCCACCAGTGTCATTGCATGTGTGTTCTTTTTACTCACAATAACCAGAGTCATTGAAATGTGTGTTCTTTTCACATACCACATATGGATCCACTAGTGTCATTGCATGTGTGCTCTTTTCACAATCCACCTATGGACCCACCAGTGTCATTGCATGTGTGTTCTTTTTAGTAACAACAACCAGACTCATTGCATGTGTTATCTCTTTAGAGACCACACATGGATCCACTAGTGTCATTGCATGTGTGTTATTTTTCCTAACAACAACCAGAGTCATTGAAATGTGTGTTCTTTTCACATACCACATATGGATCCACTAGTGTCATTGCATGTGTGCTCTTTTCACAATCCACCTATGGACCCACCAGTGTCATTGCATGTGTGTTCTTTTTACTAACAAGAACTAGAGTCATTGCATGTGTGTTCTCTTCAGAGACCACACATGGATCCACCAGTGTCATTGCATGTGTGTTCTTTTTAATAACAATAACCAGAGTCATTGAAATGTGTGTTCTTTTCACATACCACATATGGATCCACTAGTGTCATTGCATGTGTGCTCTTTTCACAATCCACCTATGGATCCACCAGTGTCATTGCATGTGTGTTCTTTTTAGTAACAACAACCTGAGTCATTGCATGTGTGTTCTCTTTAGAGACCACACATGGATCCACTAGTGTCATTGCATGTGCGTTCTTTTTCCTAACAACAACCAGAGTCATTGAAATGTGTGTTCTTTTCACATACCACATATGGATCCACCAGTGTCATTGCATGTGTGTTCTTTTCACAATCCACCTATGGATCCACCAGTGTCATTGGATGTGTGCTCTTTTTAGTAACAACAACCAGAGTCATTGCATGTGTGTTTTCTTTAGAGACCACACATGGATCCACCAGTGTCATTGCGTGTGTGTTATTTTTACTAACAACAACCAGAGTCATTGAAATGTGTGTTCTCTTCAGAGACCACACATGGATCCACCAGTGTCATTGCATGTGTGTTCTTTTCACATACCACATATGGATCCACCAGTGTCATTGCATGTGTGTTCTCTTCAGAGACCACACATGGATCCACCAGTGTCATTGCATGTGTGTTCTTTTTACTAACAACAACCAGAGTCATTGAAATGTGTGTTCTTTTCACATACCACATAGGATCCACTAGTGTCATTGCATGTGTGCTCTTTTCACAATCCACCTATGGATCTACCAGTGTCATTTCATGTGTGTTCTTTTTACTAACAACAACCAAAGTCATTGCATGTGTGTTCTTTTCACATACCATATATGGATCCACCAGTGTCATTGCATGTGTCCTCTTTTCCCAATCCACCTATGGATCCACCAGTGTCATTGCATGTGTGCTCTTTTTACTAACAACAACAAGAGTCATTGCATGTGTGTTCTCTTTAGAGACCACACATGGATCCTGATGTCATTGCATGTGTGTTCTTTTTAATAACAACAACGAGAGCCATTGCATGTGTGTTCTTTTCACATACCACATATGGATCCACCAGTGTCATTGCATGTGTGCTCTTTTCACAATCCACCTATGGATCCACCAGTGTCATTGCATGTGTGTTCTTGTTACTAACAACAACCAGAGTCATTGAAATGTGTGTTCTCTTGAGACCACACATGGATCCTGATGTCATTGCATGTGTGTTCTTTTCACTAACAATAACCAGATTCATTTCATGTGTGTTCTTTTCACATACCACATATGGATCTACTAGTGTCATTGCATGTGTGTTCTTTTTACTAACAACAACTGGAGTCATTTCATGTGTGTTCTTTTCAAATACCACATATGGATCCACCAGAGTCATTGAAATGTGTGTTCTCTTCAGAGACCACGTATGGATCCACCAGTGTCATTGCATGTGTGCGCTTTTTACTAACAACACCCAGAGTAATTGCATGTGTGTTCTCTTGAGACCACACATGGATCCACCAGTGTCATTGCATGTGTGTTCTTTTTACTAACAACAACCAGAGTCATTGAAATGTGTGTTCTTTTCACATACCACATATAGATCCACCAGTGTCATTGCATGTGTGCTCTTTTCACAATCCACCTATGGATCCACCAGTGTCATTGCATGTGTGTTCTTGTTACTAACAACAACCAGTCATTGAAATGTGTGTTCTCTTCAGAGACCACACATGGATCCACTAGTGTCATTGCATGTGTGTTCTTTTCACTAACAACAACCAGAGTCATTTCAAGTGTGTTCTTTTCACATACCACATATGGATCTACTAGTGTCATTGCATGTGTGTTCTTTTTACTAACAACAACTGGAGTCATTTCATGTGTGTTTTTTTCAAATACCACATATGGATCCACCAGTGTCATTGAAATGTGTGTTCTCTTCAGAGACCATATATGGATCCACCAGTGTCATTGCATGTGTGTTCTTTTTACTAACAAGAACTAGAGTCATTGCATGTGTGTTCTCTTCAGAGACAACACATGGATCCACCAGTGTCATTGCATGTGTGTTCTTTTTACTCACAATAACCAGAGTCATTGAAATGTGTGTTCTTTTCACATACCACATATGGATCCACTAGTGTCATTGCATGTGTGATCTTTTCACAATCCACCTATGGACCCACCAGTGTCATTGCATATGTGTTCTTTTTAGTAACAACAACCAGAGTCATTGCATGTGTGTTCTCTTTCGAGACCACACATGGATCCACTAGTGTCATTGCATGTGTGTTCTTTTTCCTAACAACAACCAGAGTCATTGAAATGTGTGTTCTTTTCACATACCACATATGGATCCACTAGTGTCATTGCATGTGCTCTTTTCACAATCCACCTATGGACCCACCAGTGTCATTGCATGTGTGTTCTTTTACTAACAAGAACTAGAGTCATTGCATGTGTGTTCTCTTGAGAGACCACACATGGATCCTGATGTCATTGCATGTGTGTTCTTTTAATAACAACAACCAGTCATTGAAATGTGTGTTCTTTTCACATACCACATATGGATCCACTAGTGTCATTGCATGTGTGCTCTTTTCACAATCCACCAATGGATCCACCAGTGTCATTGCATGTGTGTTCTTTTTAGTAACAACAACCTGAGTCATTGCATGTGTGTTCTCTTTAGAGACCACACATGGATCCACTCGTGTCATTTAATGTGTGTTCTTTTCCATATCAACAACCAGAGACATTGAAATGTGTGTTCTTTTCACATACCACATATGGATCCACCAGTGTCATTGCATGTGTGTTCTTTTCACAATCCACCTATGGATCCACCAGTGTCATTGGATGTGTGCTCTTTTTAGTAACAACAACCAGAGTCATTGCATGTGTGTTTTCTTTAGAGACCACACATGGATCCACCAGTGTCATTGCGTGTGTGTTATTTTTACTAACAACAACCAGAGTCATTGAAATGTGTGTTCTCTTCAGATACCACACATGGATCCACCAGATGTCATTGCATGTGTGTTCTTTCCACTAACAACAACCAGTCATTTCATGTGTGTTCTTTTCACACACCACATATGGATCCACCAATGTCATTGCATGTGTGTTCTTTTTACTAACAACAACTGGAGTCATTGCATGTGTGTTCTTTTCACATACCACATATGGATCCACCAGTGTCATTTCATGTGTGTTCTCTTCAGAGACCACACATGGATCCACCAGTGTCATTGCATGTGTGTTCTTTTTACTAACAACAACCAGAGTCATTGAAATGTGTGTTCTTTTCACATACCACATAGGATCCACTAGTGTCATTGCATGTGTGCTCTTTTCACAATCCACCTATGGATCTACCAGTGTCATTTCATGTGTGTTCTTTTTACTAACAACAACCAAAAGTCATTGCATGTGTGTTCTTTTCACATACCATATATGGATCCACCAGTGTCATTGCATGGGTCCTCTATTCCCAATCCACCTATGGATCCACCAGTGTCATTGCATGTGTGCTCTTTTTACTAACAACAACAAGAGTCATTGCATGTGTTCTCTTTAGAGACCACATGGATCCACCATGTCATTGCATGTGTGTTCTTTTTAATAACAACAACGAGGCATTGCATGTGTGTTCTTTTCACATACCACATATGGATCCACCAGTGTCATTGCATGTGTGCTCTTTTCACAATCCACCTATGGATCCACCAGTGTCATTGCATGTGTGTTCTTGTTACTAACAACAACCAGAGTCATTGAAATGTGTGTTCTCTTCAGAGACCACACATGGATCCTGATGTCATTGCATGTGTGTTCTTTTCACTAACAACAACCAGAGTCATTTCATGTGTGTTCTTTTCACATACCACATATGGATCTACTAGTGTCATTGCATGTGTGTTCTTTTTACTAACAACAACTGGAGTCATTTCATGTGTGTTCTTTTCAAATACCACATATGGATCCACAGTGTCATTGAAATGTGTGTTCTCTTGAGACCATATATGGATCCACCAGTGTCATTGCATGTGTGTTCTTTTACTAACAAGAACTAGAGTCATTGCATGTGTGTTCTCTTGAGACCACACATGGATCCACCTGATGTCATTGCATGTGTGTTCTTTTTACTAACAACAACCAGAGTCATTGAAATGTGTGTTCTTTTCACATACCACATATGGATCCACCAGTGTCATTGCATGTGTGCTCTTTTCACAATCCACCTATGGATCCACCAGTGTCATTGCATGTGTGTTCTTGTTACTAACAACAACCAGAGTCATTGAAATGTGTGTTCTCTTCAGAGACCACACATGGATCCACTAGTGTCATTGCATGTGTGTTCTTTTCACTAACAACAACCAGAGTCATTTCAAGTGTGTTCTTTTCACATACCACATATGGATCTACTAGTGTCATTGCATGTGTGTTCTTTTTACTAACAACAACTGGAGTCATTTCATGTGTTTTTTTTTCAAATACCACATATGGATCCACCAGTGTCATTGAAATGTGTGTTCTCTTCAGAGACCATATATGGATCCACCAGTGTCATTGCATGTGTGTTCTTTTTACTAACAAGAACTAGAGTCATTGCATGTGTGTTCTCTTCGGAGACAACACATGGATCCACCAGTGTCATTGCATGTGTGTTCTTTTTACTCACAATAACCAGAGTCATTGAAATGTGTGTTCTTTTCACATACCACATATGGATCCACTAGTGTCATTGCATGTGTGCTCTTTTCACAATCCACCTATGGACCCACCAGTGTCATTGCATGTGTGTTCTTTTTAGTAACAACAACCAGACTCATTGCATGTGTTATCTCTTTAGAGACCACACATGGATCCACTAGTGTCATTGCATGTGTGTTATTTTTCCTAACAACAACCAGAGTCATTGAAATGTGTGTTCTTTTCACATACCACATATGGATCCACTAGTGTCATTGCATGTGTGCTCTTTTCACAATCCACCTATGGACCCACCAGTGTCATTGCATGTGTGTTCTTTTTACTAACAAGAACTAGAGTCATTGCATGTGTGTTCTCTTCAGAGACCACACATGGATCCTGATGTCATTGCATGTGTGTTCTTTTAATAACAATAACAGAGTCATTGAAATGTGTGTTCTTTTCACATACCACATATGGATCCACTAGTGTCATTGCATGTGTGCTCTTTTCACAATCCACCTATGGATCCACCAGTGTCATTGCATGTGTGTTCTTTTTAGTAACAACAACCAGAGTCATTGCATGTGTGTTCTCTTTAGAGACCACACATGGATCCACTAGTGTCATTGCATGTGTGTTCTTTTTCCTAACAACAACCAGAGTCATTGAAATGTGTGTTCTTTTCACATACCACATATGGATCCACCAGTGTCATTGCATGTGTGTTCTTTTCACAATCCACCTATGGATCCACCAGTGTCATTGGATGTGTGCTCTTTTTAGTAACAACAACCAGAGTCATTGCATGTGTGTTTTCTTTAGAGACCACACATGGATCCACCAGTGTCATTGCATGTGTGTTATTTTTACTAACAACAACCAGAGTCATTGAAATGTGTGTTCTCTTCAGAGACCACACATGGATCCTGATGTCATTGCATGTGTGTTCTTTCCACTAACAACAACAGAGTCATTTCATGTGTGTTCTTTTCACACACCACATATGGATCCACCAATGTCATTGCATGTGTGTTCTTTTTACTAACAACAACTGGAGTCATTGCATGTGTGTTCTTTTCACATACCACATATGGATCCACCAGTGTCATTGCATGTGTGTTCTCTTCAGAGACCACACATGGATCCTGTCATTGCATGTGTGTTCTTTTTACTAACAACAACCAGAGTCATTGAAATGTGTGTTCTTTTCACATACCACATAGGATCCACTAGTGTCATTGCATGTGTGCTCTTTTCACAATCCACCTATGGATCTACCAGTGTCATTTCATGTGTGTTCTTTTTACTAACAACCATAGTCATTGCATGTGTGTTCTTTTCACATACCATATATGGATCCACCAGTGTCATTGCATGTGTCCTCTTTTCCCAATCCACCTATGGATCCACCAGTGTCATTGCATGTGTGCTCTTTTTACTAACAACAACAAGAGTCATTGCATGTGTGTTCTCTTTAGAGACCACACATGGATCCTGATGTCATTGCATGTGTGTTCTTTTTAATAACAACAACGAGAGCCATTGCATGTGTGTTCTTTTCACATACCACATATGGATCCACCAGTGTCATTGCATGTGTGCTCTTTTCACAATCCACCTATGGATCCACCAGTGTCATTGCATGTGTGTTCTTGTTACTAACAACAACCAGAGTCATTGAAATGTGTGTTCTCTTCAGAGACCACACATGGATCCTGATGTCATTGCATGTGTGTTCTTTTCACTAACAATAAACAGATTCATTTCATGTGTGTTCTTTTCACATACCACATATGGATCTACTAGTGTCATTGCATGTGTGTTCTTTTTACTAACAACTGAGTCATTTCATGTGTGTGCTTTTCACATCCCACACATGGAACCACCATGGTCATTGCCATGTGTGTTCTCTTCTGTGACCATATATGGATCCACCAGTGTCATTGCATGTGTGTTCTTTTTACTAACAAGAACTAGAGTCATTGCATGTGTGTTCTCTTGAGACCACACATGGATCCTGATGTCATTGCATGTGTGTTCTTTTTACTAACAACAACGAGTCATTGAAATGTGTGTTCTTTTCACATACCACATATAGATCCACCAGTGTCATTGCATGTGTGCTCTTTTCACAATCCACCTATGGATCCACCAGTGTCATTGCATGTGTGTTCTTGTTACTAACAACAACCAGAGTCATTGAAATGTGTGTTCTCTTCAGAGACCACACATGGATCCACCAGTGTCATTGCATGTGTGTTCTTTTCACTAACAACAACCAGAGTCATTTCAAGTGTGTTCTTTTCACATACCACATATGGATCTACTAGTGTCATTGCATGTGTGTTCTTTTTACTAACAACAACTGGAGTCATTTCATGTGTGTTTTTTTCAAATACCACATATGGATCCACCAGTGTCATTGAAATGTGTGTTCTCTTCAGAGACCATATATGGATCCACCAGTGTCATTGCATGTGTGTTCTTTTTACTAACAAGAACTAGAGTCATTGCATGTGTGTTCTCTTCAGAGACAACACATGGATCCACCAGTGTCATTGCATGTGTGTTCTTTTTACTCACAATAACCAGAGTCATTGAAATGTGTGTTCTTTTCACATACCACATATGGATCCACTAGTGTCATTGCATGTGTGATCTTTTCACAATCCACCTATGGACCCACCAGTGTCATTGCATATGTGTTCTTTTTAGTAACAACAACCAGACTCATTGCATGTGTGTTCTCTTTAGAGACCACACATGGATCCACTAGTGTCATTGCATGTGTGTTCTTTTTCCTAACAACAACCAGAGTCATTGAAATGTGTGTTCTTTTCACATACCACATATGGATCCACTAGTGTCATTGCATGTGTGCTCTTTTCACAATCCACCTATGGACCCACCAGTGTCATTGCATGTGTGTTCTTTTTACTAACAAGAACTAGAGTTATTGCATGTGTGTTCTCTTCAGAGACCACACATGGATCCACCAGTGTCATTGCATGTGTGTTCTTTTTAATAACAATAACCAGAGTCATTGAAATGTGTGTTCTTTTCACATACCACATATGGATCCACTAGTGTCATTGCATGTGTGCTCTTTTCACAATCCACCTATGGATCCACCAGTGTCATTGCATGTGTGTTCTTTTTAGTAACAACAACCTGAGTCATTGCATGTGTGTTCTCTTTAGAGACCACACATGGATCCACTAGTGTCATTGCATGTGCGTTCTTTTTCCTAACAACAACCAGAGTCATTGAAATGTGTGTTCTTTTCACATACCACATATGGATCCACCAGTGTCATTGCATGTGTGTTCTTTTCACAATCCACCTATGGATCCACCAGTGTCATTGGATGTGTGCTCTTTTTAGTAACAACAACCAGAGTCATTGCATGTGTGTTTTCTTTAGAGACCACACATGGATCCTGATGTCATTGCGTGTGTGTTATTTTTACTAACAACAACCAGAGTCATTGAAATGTGTGTTCTCTTCAGAGACCACACATGGATCCACCAGTGTCATTGCATGTGTGTTCTTTCCACTAACAACAACCAGAGTCATTTCATGTGTGTTCTTTTCACACACCACATATGGATCCACCAATGTCATTGCATGTGTGTTCTTTTTACTAACAACAACTGGAGTCATTGCATGTGTGTTCTTTTCACATACCACATATGGATCCACCAGTGTCATTGCATGTGTGTTCTCTTGAGACCACACATGGATCCTGATGTCATTGCATGTGTGTTCTTTTACTAACAACAACCAGAGTCATTGAAATGTGTGTTCTTTTCACATACCACATAGGATCCACTAGTGTCATTGCATGTGTGCTCTTTTCACAATCCACCTATGGATCTACCAGTGTCATTTCATGTGTGTTCTTTTTACTAACAACAACCAAAGTCATTGCATGTGTGTTCTTTTCACATACCATATATGGATCCACCAGTGTCATTGCATGTGTCCTCTTTCGCCAATCCACCTATCGATCCACCAGTGTCATTGCATGTGTGCTCTTTTTATGAACAACAACCAGAGTCGTTACATGTGTGTTCTCTTTAGAGACCACACAAGGATCCTGATGTCATTGCATGTGTGTTCTTTTTAATAACAACAACGAGAGCCATTGCATGTGTGTTCTTTTCACATAACACATATGGATCCACCAGTGTCATTGCATGTGTGCTCTTTTCCCAATCCACCTATGGATCCACCAGTGTCATTGCATGTGTGTTCTTGTTACTAACAACAACCAGAGTCATTGAAATGTGTGATCTCTTCAGAGACCACACATGGATCCTGATGTCATTGCATGTGTGTTCTTTTCACTAACAACAACCAGAGTCATTTCAAGTGTGTTCTTTTCACATACCACATATGGATCTACAAGTGTCATTGCATGTGTGTTCTTTTACTAACAACAACTGAGTCATTTCATGTGTGTTTTTTCAAATACCACATATGGATCCACAGTGTCATTGAAATGTGTGTTCTCTTGAGACCATATATGGATCCACCAGTGTCATTGCATGTGTGTTCTTTTTACTAACAAGAACTAGAGTCATTGCATGTGTGTTCTCTTCAGAGACCACACATGGATCCACCAGTGTCATTGCATGTGTGTTCTTTTTACTCACAATAACCAGAGTCATTGAAATGTGTGTTCTTTTCACATACCACATATGGATCCACTAGTGTCATTGCATGTGTGCTCTTTTCACAATCCACCTATGGACCCACCAGTGTCATTGCATGTGTGTTCTTTTTAGTAACAACAACCAGACTCATTGCATGTGTGTTCTCTTTAGAGACCACACATGGATCCACTAGTGTCATTGCATGTGTGTTCTTTTTCCTAACAACAACCAGAGTCATTGAAATGTGTGTTCTTTTCACATACCACATATGGATCCACCAGTGTCATTGCATGTGTGTTCTTTTCACAATCCACCTATGGATCCACCAGTGTCATTGGATGTGTGCTCTTTTTAGTAACAACAACCAGAGTCATTGCATGTGTGTTTTCTTTAGAGACCACACATGGATCCACCAGTGTCATTGCATGTGTGTTATTTTTACTAACAACAACCAGAGTCATTGAAATGTGTGTTCTCTTCAGAGACGACACATGGATCCACCAGTGTCATTGCATGTGTGGTCTTTCCACTAACAACAACCAGAGTCATTTCATGTGTGTTCTTTTCACATACCACATATGGATCCACCAATGTCATTGCATGTGTGTTCTTTTTACTAACAACAACTGGAGTCATTGCATGTGTGTTCTTTTCACATACCACATATGGATCCACCAGTGTCATTGCATGTGTGTTCTCTTCAGAGACCACACATGGATCCTGTCATTGCATGTGTGTTCTTTTTACTAACAACAACTAGAGTCATTGAAATGTGTGTTCTTTTCACATACCGCATAGGATCCACTAGTGTCATTGCATGTGTGCTCTTTTCACAATCCACCTATGGATCTACCAGTGTCATTGCATGTGTGTTCTTTTTACTAACAACAACAAGAGTCATTGCATGTGTGTTCTTTTCACATACCATATATGGATCCACCAGTGTCATTGCATGTGTGTTCTTTTCCCAATCCACCTATGGATCCACCAGTGTCATTGCATGTGTGCTCTTTTTACTAACAACAACAAGAGTCATGGCATGTGTGTTCTCTTTAGAGACCACACATGGATCCACCAGTCTCATTGCATGTGTGTTCTTTTTACTCACAATAACCAGAGTCATTGAAATGTGTGTTCTTTTCACATACCACATATGGATCCACTAGTGTCATTGCATGTGTGAATTTTTCACAATCCACCTATGGACCCACCAGTGTCATTGCATGTATGTTCTTTTTAGTAACAACAACCAGACTCATTGCATGTGTGTTCTCTTTAGAGACCACACATGGATCCACTAGTGTCATTGCATGTGTGTTCTTTTTCCTAACAACAACCAAGGTCATTGAAATGTGTGTTCTTTTCACATACCACATATGGATCCACCAGTGTCATTGCATGTGTGTTCTTTTCACAATCCACCTATGGATCCACCAGTGTCATTGGATGTGTGCTCTTTTTAGTAACAACAACCAGAGTCATTGCATGTGTGTTTTCTTTAGAGACCACACATGGATCCTGATGTCATTGCATGTGTGTTATTTTACTAACAACAACCAGAGTCATTGAAATGTGTGTTCTCTTGAGAGACCACACATGGATCCTGATGTCATTGCATGTGTGTTCTTTCCACTAACAACAACCAGAGTCATTTCATGTGTGTTCTTTTCACATACCACATATGGATCCACCAATGTCATTGCATGTGTGTTCTTTTTACTAACAACAACTGGAGTCATTGCATGTGTGTTCTTTTCACATACCACATATGGATCCACCAGTGTCATTGCATGTGTGTTCTCTTCAGAGACCACACATGGATCCTGATGTCATTGCATGTGTGTTCTTTTTACTAACAACAACTAGAGTCATTGAAATGTGTGTTCTTTTCACATACCGCATAGGATCCACTAGTGTCATTGCATCTGTGCTCTTTTCACAATCCACCTATGGATCTACCAGTGTCATTGCATGTGTGTTCTTTTTACTAACAACAACCAGAGTCATTGCATGTGTGTTCTTTTCACATACCATATATGGATCCACCAGTGTCATTGCATGTGTGTTCTTTTCCCAATCCACCTATGGATCCACCAGTGTCATTCCATGTGTGCTCTTTTTACTAACAACAACAAGAGTCATGGCATGTGTGTTCTCTTTAGAGACCACACATGGATCCACCAGTGTCATTGCATGTGTGTGCTTTTTAATAACAACAACGAGAGCCATTGCATGTGTGTTGTTTTCACATACCACATAAGGATCCACCAGTGTCATTGCATGTGTGTTCTTTTCACTAACAACAACCAGAGTCATTTCATGTGTGTTCTTTTCACATACCACATATGGATCTACTAGTGTCATTGCATGTGTGTTCTTTTTACTAACAACAAGCTGAGTCATTTCATGTGTGTTCTTTTCAAATACCACATATGGATCCACAGTGTCATTGAAATGTGTGTTCTCTTGAGACCATATATGGATCCACCAGTGTCATTGCATGTGTGTTCTTTTTACTAACAAGAACTAGAGTCATTGCATGTGTGTTCTATTAACAGACCACACATGGATCCTGATGTCATTGCATGTGTGTTCTTTTTACTAACAACAACCAGAGTCATTGAAATGTGTGTTCTTTTCACATACCACATATGGATCCACCAGTGTCATTGCATGTGTGCTCTTTTCACAATCCACCTATGGATCCACCAGTGTCATTGCATGTGTGTTCTTGTTACTAACAACAACCAGTCAATGAAATGTGTGTTCTCTTGGAGACCACACATGGATCCACTAGTGTCATTGCATGTGTGTTCTTTTCACTAACAACAACCAGAGTCATTTCAAGTGTGTTCTTTTCACATACCACATATGGATCTACTAGTGTCATTGCATGTGTGTTCTTTTTACTAACAACAACTGGAGTCATTTCATGTGTGTTTTTTTCAAATACCACATATGGATCCACCAGTGTCATTGAAATGTGTGTTCTCTTCAGAGACCATATATGGATCCACCAGTGTCATTGCATGTGTGTTCTTTTTACTAACAAGAACTAGAGTCATTGCATGTGTGTTCTCTTCAGAGACCACACATGGATCCACCAGTGTCATTGCATGTGTGTTCTTTTTACTCACAATAACCAGAGTCATTGAAATGTGTGTTCTTTTCACATACCACATATGGATCCACTAGTGTCATTGCATGTGTGCTCTTTTCACAATCCACCTATGGACCCACCAGTGTCATTGCATGTGTGTTCTTTTTAGTAACAACAACCAGACTCATTGCATGTGTGTTCTCTTTAGAGACCACACATGGATCCACTAGTGTCATTGCATGTGTGTTCTTTTTCCTAACAACAACCAGAGTCATTGAAATGTGTGTTCTTTTCACATACCACATATGGATCCACCAGTGTCATTGCATGTGTGTTCTTTTCACAATCCACCTATGGATCCACCAGTGTCATTGGATGTGTGCTCTTTTTACTAACAACAACCAGAGTCATTGCATGTGTGTTTTCTTTAGAGACCACACATGGATCCACCAGTGTCATTGCATGTATGTTATTTTTACTAAGAACAACCAGAGTCATTGAAATGTGTGTTCTCTTCAGAGACGACACATGGATCCACCAGTGTCATTGCATGTGTGGTCTTTCCACTAACAACAACCAGAGTCATTTCATGTGTGTTCTTTTCACATACCATATGGATCCACCAATGTCATTGCATGTGTGTTCTTTTACCTCACAACAACTGGAGTCATTGCATGTGTGTTCTTTTCACATACCACATATGGATCCACCAGTGTCATTGCATGTGTGTTCTCTTCAGAGACCACACATGGATCCACCAGTGTCATTGCATGTGTGTTCTTTTTACTAACAACAACTAGAGTCATTGAAATGTGTGTTCTTTTCACATACCGCATAGGATCCACTAGTGTCATTGCATGTGTGCTCTTTTCACAATCCACCTATGGATCTACCAGTGTCATTGCATGTGTGTTCTTTTTACTAACAACAACAAGAGTCATTGCATGTGTGTTCTTTTCACATACCATATATGGATCCACCAGTGTCATTGCATGTGTGTTCTTTTCCCAATCCACCTATGGATCCACCAGTGTCATTGCATGTGTGCTCTTTTTACTAACAACAACAAGAGTCATGGCATGTGTGTTCTCTTTAGAGACCACACATGGATCCACCAGTCTCATTGCATGTGTGTTCTTTTTACTCACAATAACCAGAGTCATTGAAATGTGTGTTCTTTTCACATACCACATATGGATCCACTAGTGTCATTGCATGTGTGCTCTTTTCACAATCCACCTATGGACCCACCAGTGTCATTGCATGTGTGTTCTTTTTAGTAACAACAACCAGACTCATTGCATGTGTGTTCTCTTTAGAGACCACACATGGATCCACTAGTGTCATTGCATGTGTGTTCTTTTTCCTAACAACAACCAAGGTCATTGAAATGTGTGTTCTTTTCACATACCACATATGGATCCACCAGTGTCATTGCATGTGTGTTCTTTTCACAATCCACCTATGGATCCACCAGTGTCATTGGATGTGTGCTCTTTTTAGTAACAACAACAGTCATTGCATGTGTGTTTTCTTTAGAGACCACACATGGATCCACCAGTGTCATTGCATGTGTGTTATTTTACTAACAACAACCAGAGTCATTGAAATGTGTGTTCTCTTGAGAGACACATGGATCCACGATGTCATTGCATGTGTGTTCTTTCCACTAACAACAACGAGTCATTTCATGTGTGTTCTTTTCACATACCACATATGGATCCACCAATGTCATTGCATGTGTGTTATTTTTACTAACAACAACTGGAGTCATTGCATGTGTGTTCTTTTCACATACCACATATGGATCCACCAGTGTCATTGCATGTGTGTTCTCTTGGAGACCACACATGGATCCACCTGATGTCATTGCATGTGTGTTCTTTTACTAACAACAACTAGAGTCATTGAAATGTGTGTTCTTTTCACATACCGCATAGGATCCACTAGTGTCATTGCATGTGTGCTCTTTTCACAATCCACCTATGGATCTACCAGTGTCATTGCATGTGTGTTCTTTTTACTAACAACAACAAGAGTCATTGCATGTGTGTTCTTTTCACATACCATATATGGATCCACCAGTGTCATTGCATGTGTGTTCTTTTCCCAATCCTATGGATCCACAGTGTCATTGCATGTGTGCTCTTTTACTAACAACAACAAGAGTCATGGCATGTGTGTTCTCTTTAGAGACCACACATGGATCCTGATGTCATTGCATGTGTGTTCTTTATACTCACAATAACCAGAGTCATTGAAATGTGTGTTCTTTTCACATACCACATATGGATCCACTAGTGTCATTGCATGTGTGCTCTTTTCACAATCCACCTATGGACCCACCAGTGTCATTGCATGTGTGTTCTTTTTAGTAACAACAACCAGACTCATTGCATGTGTGTTCTCTTTAGAGACCACACATGGATCCACTAGTGTCATTGCATGTGTGTTCTTTTTCCTAACAACAACCAAGGTCATTGAAATGTGTGTTCTTTTCACATACCACATATGGATCCACCAGTGTCATTGCATGTGTGTTCTTTTCACAATCCACCTATGGATCCACCAGTGTCATTGGATGTGCGCTCTTTTTAGTAACAACAACCAGAGTCATTGCATGTGTGTTTTCTTTAGAGACCACACATGGATCCACCAGTGTCATTGCATGTGTGTTATTTTTACTAACAACAACCAGAGTCATTGAAATGTGTGTTCTCTTCAGAGACCACACATGGATCCACCAGTGTCATTGCATGTGTGTTCTTTCCACTAACAACAACCAGAGTCATTTCATGTGTGTTCTTTTCACATACCACATATGGATCCACCAATGTCATTGCATGTGTGTTATTTTTACTAACAACAACTGGAGTCATTGCATGTGTGTTCTTTTCACATACCACATATGGATCCACCAGTGTCATTGCATGTGTGTTCTTTTTACTAACAACAACTAGTCATTGCATGTGTGTTCTTTTCACAACCACCTATGGATCCACTAGTGTCATTGCATGTGTGTTCTTCTCATTAACCACCTATGGAACTAGAGTCATTGCATGTGTGTTCCTCTATTAGACCACACATGGATCTACCAGTGTCATTGCATGTGTGTTCTTCTCATTAACCACAGCTAGAGTCATTGCATGTGTGTTCTCTTGAGATACACATGGATCCACCAGTGTCATTGCATGTGTGTTCTTTTTACTAACAACAAGAGTCATGGCATGTGTGTTCTTTTCACATACCACATATGGATCCACAGTGTCATTGCATGTATGTTCTCTTTAGAGACCACACATGGATACCAATGTCATTGCATGTGTGTTCTTTTTACTAACATATGGATCCACTAGTGTCATTGCATGTGTGTTCTTTTCACAATCCACCTATGGATCCACAGTGTCATTGCATGTGTTTTCTTCTCAGTAACCACACTAGAGTCATTGCATGTGTGTTCTCTTTAGAGACCACACATAGATCCTGATGTCATTGCATGTGTGTTCTTTTTACTAACAACAACCGAGTCATTTCATGTGTGTTCTTTTCACATACCACATATGGATTCACAGTGTCATTGAAATGTGTGTTCTCTTCACAGACCACCTATGGATCCACAAGTCTCATTGCATGTGTTCTTTTTAGTAACAACAACTAGAGTCATTGCATGTGTGTTCTTTTTAGAATCCACCTATGGATCCACCAGTGTCATTTTGCATGTGTGTTCTTCTCATTAACCATAGCTAGAGTCATTGCATGTGTGTTCTCTTCAGAGACCACACATGGATCCACCAGTGTCATTGCATGTGTGTTCTTTTTACTAACAACAACTGGAGTCATTTCATGACTATTCTTTTCACATACCACATATGGATCCACCAGTTGAAATGTGTGTTCTCTTCAGAGACCACACATGGATGTGATGTCATTGCATGTGTGTTCTTTTCACATACCACAGTCATTGAAATATGTGTTCTCTTCAAAGACCACACATGGATCCACCAGTGTCATTGCATGTGTTCTTCTCATTCACCACAGCTAGAGTCATTGCATGTGTGTTCTCTTTAGAGACCACACATGGATCCACCAGTGTAATTGCATGTGTGCTCTTTTTACTAACAACAACTGGAGTCATTTCATGACTATTCTTTTCACATACCACAGATGGATCCACCAGTATCATTGAAATGTGTGTTCTCTTCAAAGACCACACATGGATCCACCAGTGTCATTGCATGTGTGTTCTTTTTACGAACAACAACCAGAGTCATTGTATGTGTGTTCTTTTCACAATCCACCTATGGATCCACCAGTGTCATTGTATGTGTATTCTTCTCATTAACCCCAGCTAGAGTCATTGCATGTGTGTTCTCTTTAGAGACCACACATGGATCCTGATGTCATTGCATGTGTGTTCTTTTTACTAACAGAACCGGAGTCATTGCATGTGTATTCTTTTCACATACCACATATGGATTCACAGTGTCATTGAAATGTGTTCTCTTCAGACCACACTTGGCTCCACAAGTCTCATTGCATGTGTGTTCTTTTTAGTAAAACAACAAGAGTCATTGCATGTGTGTTCTTTTCACAATCCACCTATGGATCCACAAGTGTCATTGCATGTGTGTTCTTCTCATTAACTATAGCTAGAGTCATTGCATGTGTTCTCTTCAGAGACCACACATGGATCCACCGATGTCATTGCATGTGTGTTCTTTTACTAACAAGAACTGAGTCATTTCATGACTATTCTTTTCACATACCACATATGGATCCACAGTGTCATTGAAATGTGTGTTCTCTTGAGACCACACATGGATACATTTCATGTGTGTTCTTTTCACATACCACCCGAGTCATTGAAATATGTGTTCTCTTCAAAGACCACACATGGATCAACCAGTGTCATTGCATGTGTGTTCTTCTCATTAACCACAGCTAGAGTCATTGCATGTGTGTTCTCTTTAGATACCACACATGGATCCACCAGTGTCATTGCATGTGTGCTCTTTTACTAACAACCGAGTCATTTCATGTGTGTTCTTTTCACATACCACATATGGATCCACCAGTGTCATTGAAATGTATGTTCTCTTCAGAGACCACACATGGATCAACCAGTGTCATTGCATGTGTGTTCTATTAACTAACAACAACCAGAGTCATTGCATGTGTGTTCTTTTCACAATCCACCTATGGATCCACCAGTGTGGTTGCATGTGTGTTCTTCTCATTAACCACAGCTAGAGTCATTGCATGTGTGTTATCTTCAGAGACCACACATGGATCCACCAGTGTCATTGCATGTGTGTTCTTTTTACTAACCACAACTTGAGTCATTTCATGACTGTTCTTTTCACATAACACATATGGATCCACCAGTGTCATTGAAATGTGTGTTATCTTCAGAGACCACACATGGATCCACCAGTGTCATTGCATGTGTGTTCTTTTCACATACCACCAGAGTCATTGAAATGTGTGTTCTCTTGAAAGACCACACATGGATCCACCAGTGTCATTGCATGTGTGTTCTTCTCATTAACCACGGCTAAAGTCATTTCATGTGTGTTCTCTTCAGAGACCACACATGGATCCACCCGTGTAATTGCATGTGTGCTCATTTTACTAACCACAACTGGAGTCATTTCATGACTATTCTTTTCACATACCACATATGGATCCACCAGTGTCATTGAAATGTATGTTCTCTTCAGATACCACACATGGATCCACCAGTGTCATTGCATGTGTGTTCTTTTTACTAACAACAACCAGAGTCATTGCATGTGTGTTCTTTTCACAATCCACCTATGGATCCACCAGTGTGATTGCATGTGTGTTCTTCTCATTAACCACAGCAAGAGTCATTGCATGTTTGTTATCTTCAGAGACCACACATGGATCTACCAGTGTCATTGCATGTGTGTTCTTTTTACTAACCACAACTTGAGTCATTTCATGAATGTTCTTTTCACATACCACATATGGATCCACCAGTGTCATTGAAATGTGTGTTCTCTTTAGAGACCACACATGGATCCACCAGTGTCATTGCATGTGTGTTCTTTTCACATACCACCAGAGTCATTGAAATGTGTGTTCTCTTGAAAGACCACACATGGATCCACCAGTGTCATTGCATGTGTGTTCTTCTCATTAACCACAACTACAGTCATTTCATGTGTGTTCTCTCAGAGACCACACATGGATCCACCCGTGTAATTGCATCTGTGCTCATTTTACTAACCACAACTGGAGTCATTTCATGACTATTCTTTTCACATACCACATATGGATCCACCAGTGTCATTGAAATGTGTGTTCTCTTCAGAGACCACACATGGATCCACCAGTGTCATTGCATGTGTGTTCTTTTCACATACCACCAGAGTCATTGAAATGTGTGTTCTCTTGAAAGACCACACATGGTTCCACCAGTGTCATTGCATGTGTGTTCTTCTCATTAACCATAGCTAGAGTCATTGCATGTGTGTTCTCTTCAGAGACCACACATGGATCCACCACTGTCATTGCATGTGTGTTCTTTTCACATACCACCCGAGTCATTGAAATATGTGTTCTCTTCAAAGACCACACATGGATCAACCAAAGGTCATTGCATGTGTGTTCTTCTCATTAACCACTTTAGAGTCATTGCATGTGTGTTCTTTAGATACCACATGGATCCACCAATGTAATTGCATGTGTGCTCTTTTACTAACAACAACTGAGTCATTTCATGACTATTCTTTTCACATACCACATATGGATCCACCAGTGTCATTGAAATGTATGTTCTCTTCAGAGACCACACATGGATCTACCAGTGTCATTGCATGTGTGTTCTTTTTACTAACAACAACCAGAGTCATTGCATGTGTGTTCTTTTCACAATCCACCTATGGATCCACCAGTGTGGTTGCATGTGTGTTCTTCTCATTAACCACAGCTAGAGTCATTGCATGTGTGTTATCTTCAGAGACCACACATGGATCCACCAGTGTCATTGCATGTGTGTTCTTTTACTAACAACTTGAGTCAGTTCATGACTGTTCTTTTCACATAACACATATGGATCCACCAGTGTCATTGAAATGTGTGTTATCTTCAGAGACCACACATGGATCCACCAGTGTCATTGCATGTGTGTTCTTTTCACATACCACCAGAGTCATTGAAATGTGTGTTCTCTTGAAAGACCACACATGGATCCACCAGTGTCATTGCATGTGTGTTCTTCTCATTAACCACGGCTAAAGTCATTTCATGTGTGTTCTCTTCAGAGACCACACATGGATCCACCCGTGTAATTGCATGTGTGCTCATTTTACTAACCACAACTGGAGTCATTTCATGACTATTCTTTTCACATACCACATATGGATCCACCAGTGTCATTGAAATGTATGTTCTCTTCAGATACCACACATGGATCCACCAGTGTCATTGCATGTGTGTTCTTTTTACTAACAACAACCAGAGTCATTGCATGTGTGTTCTTTTCACAATCCACCTATGGATCCACCAGTGTGATTGCATGTGTGTTCTTCTCATTAACCACAGCAAGAGTCATTGCATGTTTGTTATCTTCAGAGACCACACATGGATCTACCAGTGTCATTGCATGTGTGTTCTTTTTACTAACCACAACTTGAGTCATTTCATGAATGTTCTTTTCACATACCACATATGGATCCACCAGTGTCATTGAAATGTGTGTTCTCTTTAGAGACCACACATGGATCCACCAGTGTCATTGCATGTGTGTTCTTTTCACATACCACCAGAGTCATTGAAATGTGTGTTCTCTTGAAAGACCACATGGATCCACCATGTCATTGCATGTGTTCTTCTCATTAACCACAACTACAGTCATTTCATGTGTGTTCTCTTCAGAGACCACACATGGATCCACCTGTAATTGCATGTGCTCATTTTACTAACCACAACTGGAGTCATTTCATGACTATTCTTTTCACATACCACATATGGATCCACCAGTCATTGAAATGTGTGTTCTCTTCAGAGACCACACATGGATCCTGATGTCATTGCATGTGTGTTCTTTCACATACCACAGAGTCATTGAAATGTGTGTTTCTCTTGAAAGACCACACATGGTTCCACCAAATGTCATTGCATGTGTGTTCTTCTCATTAACCATAGCTAGAGTCATTGCATGTGTGTTCTCTTCAGAGACCACACATGGATCCACCAGTGTCATTGCATGTGTGTTCTTTTTACTAACAAGAATCGGAGTCATTTCATGAATATTCTTTTCACATACCACATATGGATCCACCAGGGTCATTGAAATGTGTGTTCTCTTCAGAGACCACACATGGCTCCACAAGTGTCATTGCATGTGTGTTCTTTTTACTAACAACAACCAGAGTCATTGCATGTGTGTTCTTTTCACAATCCACCTATGGATCCACCAGTGTGATTGCATGTGTGTTCTTCTCATTAACCACAGCTAGAGTCATTGCATGTTTGTTATCTTCAGAGACCACACATGGATCTACCAGTGTCATTGCATGTGTGTTCTTTTTACTAACCACAACTTGAGTCATTTCATGAATGTTCTTTTCACATACCACATATGGATCCACCAGTGTCATTGATATGTGTGTTCTCTTAAGAGACCACACATGGATCCACCAGTGTCATTGCATGTGTGTTCTTTTCACATACCACCAGAGTCATTGAAATGTGTGTTATCTTGAAAGACCACACATGGATCCACCAGTGTCATTGCATGTGTGTTCTTCTCATTAACCACAGCTACAGTCATTTCATGTGTGTTCTCTTCAGAGACCACACATGGATCCACCCGTGTAATTGCATGTGTGCTCAATTTACTAACCACAACTAGAGTCATTTCATGACTCTTCTTTTCACATACCACATATGGATCCACCAGTGTGATTGAAATGTGTGTTCTCTTCAGAGACCACACATGGATCCACCAGTGTCATTACATGTGTGTTCTTTTCACATACCACCAGAGTCATTGAAATGTGTGTTCTCTTGAAAGACCACACATGGATCCACCAGTGTCATTGCATGTGTGTTCTTCTCATTAACCATGGCTAGAGTCATTGCATGTGTGTTCTCTTCAGAGACCACACATGGTTCCACCAGTGTCATTGCATGTGTGTTCTTTTAACTAACTAGAATCGGAGTCATTTCATGACTATTCTTTTCACATACCACATATGGATCCACCAGTGTCATTGAAATGTGTGTTTTCTTCAGAGACCACACATGGCTCCACAAGTGTCATTGCATGTGTGTTCTTTTTACTAACAACAACCAGAGTCATTGCATGTGTGTTCTTTTCACAATCCACCTATGGATCCACCAGTGTCATTGCATGTGTGTTCTTCTCATTAATCACAGCTAGTGTCATTGCATGTGTGTTATCTTCAGAGACCACACATGGATCTACCAGTGTCATTGCATGTGTGTTCTTTTTACTAACCACAACTTGAGTCATTTCATGACTGTTCTTTTCACATACCACATATGGATCCACCAGTGTCATTGAAATGTGTGTTCTGTTCAAAGACCACACATGGATCCACCAGTGTCATTGCATGTGTGTTCTTTTCACATACCACCAGAGTCATTGAAATATGTGTTCTCTTCAAAGACCATACATGGATCCACCAGTGTCATTGCATGTGTGTTCTTCTCATTAACCACAGCTAGAGTCATTGCATGAGTGTTCTCTTTAGAGACCACACATGGATCCACCAGTGTAATTGCATGTGTGCTCTTTTTACTAACAACAACTAGAGTCATTTCATGACTATTCTTTTCACATACCACATATGGATCCACCAGTGTCATTGAAATGTATGTTCTCTTCAGAGACCACACATGGATCCACCACTATCATTGCATGTGTGTTCTTTTTACTAACAAATAACCGAGTCATTGCATGTGTGTTCTTTTCACAATCCACCTATGGATCCACCAGTGTCATTGCATGTGTGTTCTTCTCATTAACCACAGCTAGAGTCATTGCATGTGTGTTCTCTTCAGACACCACACATGGATCCACCAGTGTCATTGCATGTGTGTTCTTTTTACTAACCACAACTTGAGTCATTTCATGACTGTTCTTTTCACATACCACATATGGATCCACCAGTGTCATTGAAATGTGTGTTCTCTTCAGAGACAACACATGGATCCACCAGTGTCATTGCATGTGTGTTCTTTTCACATACCACTAGAGTCATTGAAATGCGTGTTCTCTTCAAGGACTACACATGGATCCACCAGTGTCATTGCATGTGTGTTCTTCTCTTTAACCACAGATAGAGTCATTGCATGTGTGTTCTCTTCAGAGACCACACATGGATCCACTAGTGTAATTGCATGTGTGCTCTTTTTACTAACAACAACTAGAGTCATTTCATGACTGTTATTTTCACATACCACATATGGATCCACCAGTGTCATTGAAATGTATGTTCTCTTTAGAGACCACACTTGGATCCACTAGTGTCATTGCATGTGTGTTCTTTTTACTAACAACAACCAGAGTCATTGCATGTGTGTTCTTTTCACAATCCACCTCTGGATCCACCAGTGTCATTGCATGTGTGTTCTTCTCATTAACCACAGCTAGAGTCATTGCATGTGTGTTCTCTTCAGAGACCACACATGGATCCACCAGTGTCATTGCATGTGTGTTCTTTTTACTAACAAGAACTAGAGTAATTTCATGACTATTCTTTTCACATACCACATATGGATCCACCAGTGTCATTGAAATGTGTGTTCTCTTTAGAGACCACACATGGATGCACCAGTGTCATTGCATGTGTGTTCTTTTCACATACCACCAAAGTCATTGAAATATGTGTTCTCTTTAAAGACCACACATGGATCCACCAGTCTCATTGCATGTGTGTGGTCTTCTCATTAACCACAGCTAGAGTCATTGCATATGTGTTCTCTTTAGAGACCACACATGGATCCACCAGTGTAATTGCATGTGTGCTCTTTTTACTAACAACTGGAGTCATTTCATGACTATTCTTTTCACATACCACATATGGATCCACCAGTGTCATTGAAATGTATGTTCTCTTCAGAGACCACACATGGATCCACTAGTGTCATTGCATGTGTGTTCTTTTTACTAACAACAACCAGAGTCATTGCATGTGTGTTCTTTTCACAATCCACCTATGGATCCACTAGTGTGATTGCATGTGTGTTCTTCTCATTAACCACAGCTAGAGTCATTGCATGTTTGTTATCTTCAGAGACCACACATGGATCTACCAATGTCATTGCATGTGTGTTCTTTTTACTAACCACAACTTGAGTCATTTCATGAATGTTCTTTTCACATACCACATATGGATCCACCAGATTGTCATTGAAATGTGTGTTCTCTTGAGACCACACATGGATCCTGATGTCATTGCATGTGTGTTCTTTTCACATACCACCAGGGTCATTGAAATGTGTGTTCTCTTGAAAGACCACACATGGATCCACCAGTGTCATTGCATGTGTGTTCTTCTCATTAACCACAGCTACAGTCATTTCATGTGTGTTCTCTTCAGAGACCACACATGGATCCACCCGTGTAATTGCATGTGTGCTCATTTTACTAACCACAACTGGAGTCATTGCATGTGTGTTCTTCTCATTAACCACAACTAGAGTCATTGCATGTGTGTTATCTTCAGAGACCACACATGGATCCACCAGTGTAATTGCATATGTGATCTTTTTACTAACAACAACTGGAGTCATTTCATGACTATTCTTTTCACATACCACATATGGATCCACCAGTGTCATTGAAATGTGTGTTCCCTTCAGAGACCACACATGGATCCACCAGTGTCATTGCATGTGTGTTCTTTTTACTAACAACAACCAGCGTAATTGCATGTGTGTTCTTTTTACTAACAACAACCAGCGTAATTGCATGTGTGTTCTTTTCACAATCCACCTCTGGATCCACCAGTGTCATTGCATGTGTGTTCTTCTCATTAACCACAACTAGAGTCATTGCATGTGTGTTTTCTTCACAGACCATACATGGATCCACCAGTGACATTGCATGTGTGTTCTTCTCATTAACCACAGCTAGAGTCATTGCATGTGTGTTCTCTTTAGAGACCACGCATGGATCCACCAGTGTAATTGCATGTGTGCCCTTTTTACTAACAACAACTGGAGTCATTTCATGACTATTCTTTTCACATAACACATATGGATCCACCAGTGTCATTGAAATGTGTGTTCTCTTCAGAGACCACACATGGATCCACCAGTGTCATTGCATGTGTGTTCTTTTTACTAACAACAACCAGAGTCATTGCATGTGTGTTTTTTCACATACCACATATGGAACCACCAGTATCATTGAAATGTGTGTTCTTCTCATTAACCACAGCTAGAATCATTGCATGTGTGTTCTCTTCAGAAACCACACACGGATCCACTAGTGTCATTGCATGCGTGTTCTTTTTACTAACAACAACCAGAGTCATTTCATGACTGTTCTTTTCATATTCCACATATGGATCCACCAGTGTCATTGCATGTTTGTTCTCTTCAGAGACCACACATGGATCCACCAGTGTTATTGCATGTGTGCTCTTTTTACTAACAACAACTAGAGTCATTGCATGTGCGTTCTTTTCACAATCCACCTATGGATCCACCAGTGTCATTGCATGTGTGTTTTCTCTAGAGACCACACATGGATCCACCAGTGTAATTGCAGGTGTGCTCTTTTTACTAACCACAACTGGAGTCATTTCATAAATGTTCTTTTCACATACCACATATGGATCCACCAGTGTCATTGATATGTGTGTTCTCTTAAGAGACCACACATGGATCCACCAGTGTCATTGCATGTGTGTTCTTTTCACATACCACCAGAGTCATTGAAATGTGTGTTATCTTGAAAGACCACACATGGATCCACCAGTGTCATTGCATGTGTGTTCTTCTCATTAACCACAGCTACAGTCATTTCATGTGTGTTCTCTTCAGAGACCACACATGGATCCACCCGTGTAATTGCATGTGTGCTCAATTTACTAACCACAACTAGAGTCATTTCATGACTCTTCTTTTCACATACCACATATGGATCCACCAGTGTGATTGAAATGTGTGTTCTCTTCAGAGACCACACATGGATCCACCAGTGTCATTACATGTGTGTTCTTTTCACATACCACCAGAGTCATTGAAATGTGTGTTCTCTTGAAAGACCACACATGGATCCACCAGTGTCATTGCATGTGTGTTCTTCTCATTAACCATGGCTAGAGTCATTGCATGTGTGTTCTCTTCAGAGACCACACATGGTTCCACCAGTGTCATTGCATGTGTGTTCTTTTAACTAACTAGAATCGGAGTCATTTCATGACTATTCTTTTCACATACCACATATGGATCCACCAGTGTCATTGAAATGTGTGTTTTCTTCAGAGACCACACATGGCTCCACAAGTGTCATTGCATGTGTGTTCTTTTTACTAACAACAACCAGAGTCATTGCATGTGTGTTCTTTTCACAATCCACCTATGGATCCACCAGTGTCATTGCATGTGTGTTCTTCTCATTAATCACAGCTAGTGTCATTGCATGTGTGTTATCTTCAGAGACCACACATGGATCTACCAGTGTCATTGCATGTGTGTTCTTTTTACTAACCACAACTTGAGTCATTTCATGACTGTTCTTTTCACATACCACATATGGATCCACCAGTGTCATTGAAATGTGTGTTCTGTTCAAAGACCACACATGGATCCACCAGTGTCATTGCATGTGTGTTCTTTTCACATACCACCAGAGTCATTGAAATATGTGTTCTCTTCAAAGACCATACATGGATCCACCAGTGTCATTGCATGTGTGTTCTTCTCATTAACCACAGCTAGAGTCATTGCATGAGTGTTCTCTTTAGAGACCACACATGGATCCACCAGTGTAATTGCATGTGTGCTCTTTTTACTAACAACAACTAGAGTCATTTCATGACTATTCTTTTCACATACCACATATGGATCCACCAGTGTCATTGAAATGTATGTTCTCTTCAGAGACCACACATGGATCCACCACTATCATTGCATGTGTGTTCTTTTTACTAACAAATAACCAGAGTCATTGCATGTGTGTTCTTTTCACAATCCACCTATGGATCCACCAGTGTCATTGCATGTGTGTTCTTCTCATTAACCACAGCTAGAGTCATTGCATGTGTGTTCTCTTCAGACACCACACATGGATCCACCAGTGTCATTGCATGTGTGTTCTTTTTACTAACCACAACTTGAGTCATTTCATGACTGTTCTTTTCACATACCACATATGGATCCACCAGTGTCATTGAAATGTGTGTTCTCTTCAGAGACAACACATGGATCCACCAGTGTCATTGCATGTGTGTTCTTTTCACATACCACTAGAGTCATTGAAATGCGTGTTCTCTTCAAGGACTACACATGGATCCACCAGTGTCATTGCATGTGTGTTCTTCTCTTTAACCACAGATAGAGTCATTGCATGTGTGTTCTCTTCAGAGACCACACATGGATCCACTAGTGTAATTGCATGTGTGCTCTTTTTACTAACAACAACTAGAGTCATTTCATGACTGTTATTTTCACATACCACATATGGATCCACCAGTGTCATTGAAATGTATGTTCTCTTTAGAGACCACACTTGGATCCACTAGTGTCATTGCATGTGTGTTCTTTTTACTAACAACAACCAGAGTCATTGCATGTGTGTTCTTTTCACAATCCACCTCTGGATCCACCAGTGTCATTGCATGTGTGTTCTTCTCATTAACCACAGCTAGAGTCATTGCATGTGTGTTCTCTTCAGAGACCACACATGGATCCACCAGTGTCATTGCATGTGTGTTCTTTTTACTAACAAGAACTAGAGTAATTTCATGACTATTCTTTTCACATACCACATATGGATCCACCAGTGTCATTGAAATGTGTGTTCTCTTTAGAGACCACACATGGATGCACCAGTGTCATTGCATGTGTGTTCTTTTCACATACCACCAAAGTCATTGAAATATGTGTTCTCTTTAAAGACCACACATGGATCCACCAGTCTCATTGCATGTGTGTGGTCTTCTCATTAACCACAGCTAGAGTCATTGCATATGTGTTCTCTTTAGAGACCACACATGGATCCACCAGTGTAATTGCATGTGTGCTCTTTTTACTAACAACAACTGGAGTCATTTCATGACTATTCTTTTCACATACCACATATGGATCCACCAGTGTCATTGAAATGTATGTTCTCTTCAGAGACCACACATGGATCCACTAGTGTCATTGCATGTGTGTTCTTTTTACTAACAACAACCAGAGTCATTGCATGTGTGTTCTTTTCACAATCCACCTATGGATCCACTAGTGTGATTGCATGTGTGTTCTTCTCATTAACCACAGCTAGAGTCATTGCATGTTTGTTATCTTCAGAGACCACACATGGATCTACCAATGTCATTGCATGTGTGTTCTTTTTACTAACCACAACTTGAGTCATTTCATGAATGTTCTTTTCACATACCACATATGGATCCACCAGTGTCATTGAAATGTGTGTTCTCTTCAGAGACCACACATGGATCCACCAGTGTCATTGCATGTGTGTTCTTTTCACATACCACCAGGGTCATTGAAATGTGTGTTCTCTTGAAAGACCACACATGGATCCACCAGTGTCATTGCATGTGTGTTCTTCTCATTAACCACAGCTACAGTCATTTCATGTGTGTTCTCTTCAGAGACCACACATGGATCCACCCGTGTAATTGCATGTGTGCTCATTTTACTAACCACAACTGGAGTCATTGCATGTGTGTTCTTCTCATTAACCACAACTAGAGTCATTGCATGTGTGTTATCTTCAGAGACCACACATGGATCCACCAGTGTAATTGCATATGTGATCTTTTTACTAACAACAACTGGAGTCATTTCATGACTATTCTTTTCACATACCACATATGGATCCACCAGTGTCATTGAAATGTGTGTTCCCTTCAGAGACCACACATGGATCCACCAGTGTCATTGCATGTGTGTTCTTTTTACTAACAACAACCAGCGTAATTGCATGTGTGTTCTTTTTACTAACAACAACCAGCGTAATTGCATGTGTGTTCTTTTCACAATCCACCTCTGGATCCACCAGTGTCATTGCATGTGTGTTCTTCTCATTAACCACAACTAGAGTCATTGCATGTGTGTTTTCTTCACAGACCATACATGGATCCACCAGTGACATTGCATGTGTGTTCTTCTCATTAACCACAGCTAGAGTCATTGCATGTGTGTTCTCTTTAGAGACCACGCATGGATCCACCAGTGTAATTGCATGTGTGCCCTTTTTACTAACAACAACTGGAGTCATTTCATGACTATTCTTTTCACATAACACATATGGATCCACCAGTGTCATTGAAATGTGTGTTCTCTTCAGAGACCACACATGGATCCACCAGTGTCATTGCATGTGTGTTCTTTTTACTAACAACAACCAGAGTCATTGCATGTGTGTTTTTTCACATACCACATATGGAACCACCAGTATCATTGAAATGTGTGTTCTTCTCATTAACCACAGCTAGAATCATTGCATGTGTGTTCTCTTCAGAAACCACACACGGATCCACTAGTGTCATTGCATGCGTGTTCTTTTTACTAACAACAACCAGAGTCATTTCATGACTGTTCTTTTCATATTCCACATATGGATCCACCAGTGTCATTGCATGTTTGTTCTCTTCAGAGACCACACATGGATCCACCAGTGTTATTGCATGTGTGCTCTTTTTACTAACAACAACTAGAGTCATTGCATGTGCGTTCTTTTCACAATCCACCTATGGATCCACCAGTGTCATTGCATGTGTGTTTTCTATAGAGACCACACATGGATCCACCAGTGTAATTGCAGGTGTGCTCTTTTTACTAACCACAACTGGAGTCATTTCATAAATGTTCTTTTCACATACCACATATGGATCCACCAGTGTCATTGAAATGTTTGTTCTCTTCAGAGACCACACATGGATCCACCAGTGTCATTGCATGTGTGTTCTTTTCACATACCACTAGAGTCATTGAAATGCGTGTTCTCTTCAAAGACCACACATGGATCCACCAGTGTCATTGCATGTGTGTTCTTCTCATTAACCACAACTAGGGTCATTGCATGTCTGTTCTCTTTAGAGACCACACATGGATCCACCAGTGTAATTGCATGTGTGCTCTTTTTACTAACAACAACTGGAGTCATTTCATGACTATTCTTTTCACATACCACATATGGATCCACCAGTGTCATTGAAATGTGTGTTCCCTTTAGAGACCACACATGGATTCACCAGTGTCATTGCATGTGTGTTCTTTTTACTAACAACAACCAGCGTAATTGCATGTGTGTTCTTTTTACTAACAACAACCAGCGTAATTGCATGTGTGTTCTTTTCACAATCCACCTCTGGATCCACCAGTGTCATTGCATGTGTGTTCTTCTCATTAACCACAACTAGAGTCATTGCATGTGTGTTTTCTTCACAGACCATACATGGATCCACCAGTGACATTGCATGTGTGTTCTTCTCATTAACCACAGCTAGAGTCATTGCATGTGTGTTCTCTTTAGAGACCACGCATGGATCCACCAGTGTAATTGCATGTGTGCCCTTTTTACTAACAACAACTGGAGTCATTTCATGACTATTCTTTTCACATAACACATATGGATCCACCAGTGTCATTGAAATGTGTGTTCTCTTCAGAGACCACACATGGATCCACCAGTGTCATTGCATGTGTGTTCTTTTTACTAACAACAACCAGAGTCATTGCATGTGTGTTTTTTCACATACCACATATGGAACCACCAGTATCATTGAAATGTGTGTTCTTCTCATTAACCACAGCTAGAATCATTGCATGTGTGTTCTCTTCAGAAACCACACACGGATCCACTAGTGTCATTGCATGTGTTCTTTTTACTAACAACTACGTGAGTCATTTCATGACTGTTCTTTTCATATTCCACATATGGATCCACCAGTGTCATTGCATGTTTGTTCTCTTCAGAGACCACACATGGATCCACCAGTGTTATTGCATGTGTGCTCTTTTTACTAACAACAACTAGAGTCATTGCATGTGCGTTCTTTTCACAATCCACCTATGGATCCACCAGTGTCATTGCATGTGTGTTTTCTCTAGAGACCACACATGGATCCACCAGTGTAATTGCAGGTGTGCTCTTTTTACTAACCACAACTGGAGTCATTTCATAAATGTTCTTTTCACATACCACATATGGATCCACCAGTGTCATTGAAATGTTTGTTCTCTTCAGAGACCACACATGGATCCACCAGTGTCATTGCATGTGTGTTCTTTTCACATACCACTAGAGTCATTGAAATGCGTGTTCTCTTCAAAGACCACACATGGATCCACCAGTGTCATTGCATGTGTGTTCTTCTCATTAACCACAACTAGGGTCATTGCATGTCTGTTCTCTTTAGAGACCACACATGGATCCACCAGTGTAATTGCATGTGTGCTCTTTTTACTAACAACAACTGGAGTCATTTCATGACTATTCTTTTCACATACCACATATGGATCCACCAGTGTCATTGAAATGTGTGTTCCCTTTAGAGACCACACATGGATTCACCAGTGTCATTGCATGTGTGTTCTTTTTACTAACAACAACCACAGTCATTGCATGTGTGTTCTTTTCACAATTCACCTCTAGATCCACCAGTGTCATTGCATGTGTGTTCTTCTCATTGACCACAAATAGAGTCATTGCATGTGTCTTCTCTTCAGAGACCATACATGGATCCACCAGTGTCATTGCATGTGTGTTCTTTTTACTAACAACATCTGGAGTCAATTCATGACTATTCTTTTCACATACCACATATGGATCCACCAGTGTCATTGAAATGTGTGTTCTCTTCAGGGACCACACATGGATCCACCTGTGTCATTGCATGTGTGTTCTTTTTACTAACAACAACTGGAGTCATTTCGTGACTATTCTTTTCACATACCACAAATGGATCCACCAGTGTCATTGCATGTGTGTTCTTCTCATTAACCACAGATAGAGTCATTGCATGTGTCTTCTCTTCAGAGACCATACATGGATCCACCAGTGTCATTGCATGTGTGTTCTTTTTACTAACAACAACTGGAGTCATTCCATGACTATTCTTTTCACATACCACATATGGATCCACAAGTGTCATTGAAATGTGTGTTCTTCTGTGGACCACACATGGATCCACCAGTGTCATTGCATGTGTGTTCTTTTTACTAACAACAACTGGAGCCATTTCATGACTATTCTTTTCACATACCACATATGGATCCACCAGTGTCATTGAAATGTGTGTTCTCTTCAGAGACCACACATGGATCCACCAGTGGCATTGCACATGTGTTCTTTTCACATATCACCAGAGTCATTGAAGTGTGTGTTCTCTTCAAAGACCACACACGGATCCACCAGTGTCATTGCATGTGTGTTCTTCTCATTAACCACAGCTAGAGTCATTGCATGTGTGTTCTCTTCAGAGACCACAGATGGATCCACCAGTGTAATTGCATGTGTGCCCTTTTTAGTAACAACAACTGGAGTCATTTCATGACTATTCTTTTCACATACCACATATGGATCCACTAGTGTCATTTAAATGTGTGTTCCCTTCAGAGACCACACATGGATCCACCAGTGTCATTGCATGTGTGTTCTTTTTACTAACAACAACCAGAGTCATTGCATGTGTGTTCTTTTCACAATCCACCTCTGGATCCACCAGTGTCATTGCATGTGTGTTCTTCTCATTAACCACAACTAGAGTCATTGCATGTGTGTTTTCTTCAGAGACCACACGTAGATCCACCAGTGTCATTGCATGTGTGTTCTTCTCATTAACCACATCTAGATTCATTGCATGTGTGTTCTCTTTAGAGACCACACATGGATCCACCAGTGTAATTGGATGTGTGCCCTTTTTACTAACAACAACTGGAGTCATTTCATGACTATTCTTTTCACATACCACATATGGATCCACCAGTGTCATTGAAATGTGTGTTCTCTTCAGAGACCACACATGGATCCACCAGTGTCATTGAAATGTGTGTTCTCTTCAGAGACCACACATAGATCCACCAGTGTCATTGCATGTGTGTTCTTCTCATTAACCACATCTAGAGTCATTGCATGTGTGTTCTCTTCAGAGACCACACATGGATCCACTAGGGTAATTGGCTGTGTGCCCTTTTTACTAACAACAATTGGAGTCATTTCATGACTATTCTTTTCACATACCACATATGGATCCACCAGTGTCATTGAAATGTGTGTTCTCTTCAGAGACCACACATGGATCCATGTAATTGCATGTGTGTTCTTTTACTAACAACAACGAGTCATTGCATGTGTGTTTTTTCACATACCACATATGGAACCACCAGTATCATTGAAATGTGTGTTCTTCTCATTAACCACAGCTAGAATCATTGCATGTGTGTTCTCTTCAGAAACCACACACGGATCCACTAGTGTCATTGCATGCGTGTTCTTTTTACTAACAACAACCAGAGTCATTTCATGACTGTTCTTTTCATATTCCACATATGGATCCACCAGTGTCATTGCATTTTTGTTCTCTTCAGAGACCACACATGTATCCACCAGTGTTATTGCATGTGTGCTCTTTTTACTAACAACAACTAGAGTCATTGCATGTGCGTTCTTTTCACAATCCACCTTTGGATCCACCAGTGTCATTGCATGTGTGTTTTCTCTAGAGACCACACATGGATCCACCAGTGTAATTGCAGGTGTGCTCTTTTTACTAACCACAACTGGAGTCATTTCATAAATGTTCTTTTCACATACCACATATGGATCCACCAGTGTCATTGAAATGTTTGTTCTCTTCAGAGACCACACATGGATCCACCAGTGTCATTGCATGTGTGTTCTTTTCACATACCACTAGAGTCATTGAAATGCGTGTTCTCTTCAAAGACCACACATGGATCCACCACTGTCATTGCATGTGTGTTCTTCTCATTAACCACAACTAGGGTGATTGCATGTCTGTTCTCTTTAGAGACCACACATGGATCCACCAGTGTAATTGCATGTGTGCTCTTTTTACTAACAAAAACTGGAGTCATTTCATGACTATTCTTTTCACATACCACATATGGATCCACTAGTGTCATTGAAATGTGTGTTCCCTTTAGAGACCACACATGGATTCACCAGTGTCATTGCATGTGTGTTCTTTTTACTAACAACAACCACAGTCATTGCATGTGTGTTCTTTTCACAATTCACCTCTAGATCCACTAGTGTCATTGCATGTGTGTTCTTCTCATTGACCACAAATAGAGTCATTGCATGTGTCTTCTCTTCAGAGACCATACATGGATCCACCAGTGTCATTGCATGTGTGTTCTTTTTACTAACAACATCTGGAGTCAATTCATGACTATTCTTTTCACATACCACATATGGATCCACCAGTGTCATTGAAATGTGTGTTCTCTTCAGGGACCACACATGGATCCACCTGTGTCATTGCATGTGTGTTCTTTTTACTAACAACAACTGGAGTCATTTCGTGACTATTCTTTTCACATACCACAAATGGATCCACCAGTGTCATTGCATGTGTGTTCTTCTCATTAACCACAGATAGAGTCATTGCATGTGTCTTCTCTTCAGAGACCATACATGGATCCACCAGTGTCATTGCATTTGTGTTGTTTTTACTAACAACAACTGGAGTCATTCCATGACTATTCTTTTCACATACCACATATGGATCCACAAGTGTCATTGAAATGTGTGTTCTCTTCAGGGACCACACATGGATCCACCAGTGTCATTGCATGTGTGTTCTTTTTACTAACAACAACTGGAGCCATTTCATGACTATTCTTTTCACATACCACATATGGATCCACCAGTGTCATTGAAATGTGTGTTCTCTTCAGAGACCACACATGGATCCACCAGTGGCATTGCACATGTGTTCTTTTCACATATCACCAGAGTCATTGAAGTGTGTGTTCTCTTCAAAGACCACACACGGATCCACCAGTGTCATTGCATGTGTGTTCTTCTCATTAACCACAGCTAGAGTCATTGCATGTGTGTTATCTTCAGAGACCACAGATGGATCCACCAGTGTAATTGCATGTGTGCCCTTTTTAGTAACAACAACTGGAGTCATTTCATGACTATTCTTTTCACATACCACATATGGATCCACTAGTGTCATTTAAATGTGTGTTCCCTTCAGAGACCACACATGGATCCACCAGTGTAATTGCATGTGTGCTCTTTTTACTAACAACAACTGGAGTCATTGCATGTGTGTTCTTTTCACAATCCACCTCTGGATCCACCAGTGTCATTGCATGTGTGTTCTTCTCATTAACCACAACTAGAGTCATTGCATGTGTGTTTTCTTTAGAGACCACACGTAGATCCACCAGTGTTATTGCATGTGTGTTCTTCTCATTAACCACATCTAGAGTCATTGCATGTGTGTTCTCTTCAGAGACCACACATGGATCCACCAGTGTAATTGGATGTGTGCCCTTTTTACTAACAATAACTGGAGTCATTTCATGACTATTCTTTTCACATACCACATATGGATCCACCAGTGTCATTGAAATGTGTGTTCTCTTCAGAGACCACACATGGATCCACCAGTGTAATTGCATGTGTGTTCTTTTTACTAACAACAACCAGAGTCATTGCATGTGTGTTTTTTCACATACCACATATGGAACCACCAGTATCATTGAAATGTGTGTTCTTCTCATTAACCACAGCTAGAATCATTGCATGTGTGTTCTCTTCAGAAACCACACACGGATCCACTAGTGTCATTGCATGCGTGTTCTTTTTACTAACAACAACCAGAGTCATTTCATGACTGTTCTTTTCATATTCCACATATGGATCCACCAGTGTCATTGCATTTTTGTTCTCTTCAGAGACCACACATGGATCCACCAGTGTTATTGCATGTGTTCTCTTTTTACTAACAACAACTAGAGTCATTGCATGTGCGTTCTTTTCACAATCCACCTATGGATCCACCAGTGTCATTGCATGTGTGTTTTCTCTAGAGACCACACATGGATCCACCAGTGTAATTGCAGGTGTGCTCTTTTTACTAACCACAACTGGAGTCATTTCATAAATGTTCTTTTCACATACCACATATGGATCCACCAGTGTCATTGAAATGTTTGTTCTCTTCAGAGACCACACATGGATCCACCAGTGTCATTGCATGTGTGTTCTTTTCACATACCACTAGAGTCATTGAAATGCGTGTTCTCTTCAAAGACCACACATGGATCCACCCCTGTCATTGCATGTGTGTTCTTCTCATTAACCACAACTAGGGTGATTGCATGTCTGTTCTCTTTAGAGACCACACATGGATCCACCAGTGTAATTGCATGTGTGCTCTTTTTACTAACAACAACTGGAGTCATTTCATGACTATTCTTTTCACATACCACATATGGATCCACTAGTGTCATTGAAATGTGTGTTCCCTTTAGAGACCACACATGGATTCACCAGTGTCATTGCATGTGTGTTCTTTTTACTAACAACAACCACAGTCATTGCATGTGTGTTCTTTTCACAATTCACCTCTAGATCCACTAGTGTCATTGCATGTGTGTTCTTCTCATTGACCACAAATAGAGTCATTGCATGTGTCTTCTCTTCAGAGACCATACATGGATCCACCAGTGTCATTGCATGTGTGTTCTTTTTACTAACAACATCTGGAGTCAATTCATGACTATTCTTTTCACATACCACATATGGATCCACCAGTGTCATTGAAATGTGTGTTCTCTTCAGGGACCACACATGGATCCACCTGTGTCATTGCATGTGTGTTCTTTTTACTAACAACAACTGGAGTCATTTCGTGACTATTCTTTTCACATACCACAAATGGATCCACCAGTGTCATTGCATGTGTGTTCTTCTCATTAACCACAGCTAGAGTCATTGCATGTGTGTCCTCTTCAGAGACCACACATGGATCCACCAGTGTAATTGCATGTGTGCCCTTTTTACTAACAACAACTGGAGTCATTTCATGATTATTCTTTTCACATACCACATATGATCCACCAGTGTCATTGAAATGTGTGTTCCCTTCAGTGACCACACATGGATCCACCAGTGTAATTGCATGTGTGCTCTTTTTACTAACAACAACTGGAGTCATTGCATGTGTGTTCTTTTCACAATCCACCTATGGATCCACCAGTGTCATTGCATGTGTGTTCTTTTTACTAACAACACCTGGAGTCACTTCATGACTATTCGTTTCACATACCACATATGGATCCACCAGTGTCATTGAAATGTGTGTTCTCTTTAGAGACCACACATGGATCCACCAGTGTCATTGCATGTGTGTTATTTTTATTAATAACAACTGGAGTCATTTCATGACTATTCGTTTCACATACCACACATGGATCCACCAGTGTCATTGCATGTGTGTTCTTTTACTAACAACTAGAGTTATTGCATGTGTGTTCTTTTCGCAATCCACCTATGGATCCACCGGTGTCATTACATGTGTGTTCTCTTCAAAGACCACACATGGATCCACTAGTGTCATTGCCTGTGTGTGCTTTTTACTAACAACAACTAGAGTCATTGCATGTGTTTTCTTTTCACAATCCACCTATGGATCCACAAGTGTCATTGCATGTGTGTTCTCTTTAGAGACCACACATGGATCCACCAGTGTCATTGCATGTGTGTTCTTTTTACTAACAACAACCACAGTCATTGCATGTGTGTTCTTTTCACAATTCACCTCTAGATCCACCAGTGTCATTGCATGTGTGTTCTTCTCATTGACCACAGATAGAGTCATTGCATGTGTCTTATCTTCAGAGACCATACATGGATCCACCAGTGTCATTGCATGTGTGTTCTTTTTACTAACAACAACTGGAGTCATTCCATGACTATTCTTTTCACATACCACATATGGATCCACAAGTGTCATTGAAATGTGTGTTCTCTTCAGGGACCATACATGGATCCACCAGTGTCATTGCATGTGTGTTCTTTTTACTAACAACAACTGGAGCCATTTCATGACTATTCTTTTCACATACCACATATGGATCCACCAGTGTCATTGAAATGTGTGTTCTCTTCAGAGACCACACATGGATCCACCAGTGGCATTGCATGTGTGTTCTTTTCACATATCACTAGAGTCATTAAAATGTGTGTTCTCTTCAAAGACCACACATGGATCCACCAGTGTCATTGCATGTGTCTTCTTTTTACTAACAACAACCAGAGTCATTGCATGTGTGTTCTTTTCACAATCCACCTATGGATCCACCAGTGTCATTGCATGTGTGTTCTTTTTACTAACAACAACTTGAGTCATTTCATGACTATTCTTTTCACATACCACATATGGATCCACCAGTGTCATTGAAATGTGTGTTCTCTTTAGAGACCATACATGGATCCACCACTGTCATTGCATGTGTGTTCTTTTTATTAATAACAACTGGAGTCATTTCATGACTATTCTTTTCACATACCACACATGGATCCACCAGTGTCATTGAAATGTTTGTTCTCTTCAAAGACCGCACATGGATCCACTAGTGTCATTGGATGTGTGTTCTTTTCAGATAGCACCAGAGTCATTGTAATGTGTGATCTCTTCAAAGACCACACATGGATCCACCAGTGTCGTTGCATGTGTGTTCTTCTTATTACCCACAACTAGATTCATTGCATGTGTGTTCTCTTCAGAGACCACATATGGATCCACCAGTGTAATTGCATGTGTGCTCTTTTTACTAACAACAACTAGAGTCATTTCATGACTGTTCTTTTCACGTACCACACATGGATCCACCAGTGTCATTGCAATGTGTGTTCTCTTCAGATACCACACATGGATCCACCAGTGTCATTGCATGTGTGTTCTTTTTACATACCACCAGAGTCATTGAAATGTGTGTTCTCTTTAAAGAACACACATGGATGCACCAGTGTCATTGCATGTGTGTTCTTCTCATGAACCACAACTACAGTCAGTGCATGTGTGTTCTCTTTAGAGACCACACATGGATCCACCAGTGTCATTACATGTGTGCTCTTTTTACCAACAATTAGAGTCATTTCATGACTATTGTTTTCACATACCACATATGGATCCACCAGTGTCATTTAAATGTGTTTTCTCTTCAGAGATCACACATGGATCAACGAGAGTCTTTGCATGTGTGTTCTTTTCACAATCCACCTATGGATCCACCAGTCTCATTGCATGTGTGTTCTTCTCATTAACCACAGCTAGAGTCATTTCATGTGTGTTCTTTTCACAATCCACCTATGGATCCACTAGTCTCATTGCATGTGTGTTCTTCTCATTAACCACAGCTAGAGTCATTGCATGTGTGTTCTCTTCAGAGACCACACATGGATCCACCAGTGTCATTGCATGTGTGTTCTTTTTATTAACAACAGCTGGAGTCATTTCATGACTATTATTTTCAGATACCATATATGGATCCACTAGTGTCATTGAAATGTGTGTTCTCTTCAGAGACCGCACATGGATCCACCAGTATCATTGCATGTGTGTTCTTTTTACTAACAACAACTGGAGTCATTTCATGACTATTCATTTCACATACCACACATGGATCCACCAGTGTCATTGCATGTGTGTTCTTTTTACTAACAACTAGAGTCATTGCATGTGTGTTCTTTTCGCAATCCACCTATGGATCCACCGGTGTCATTTCGTGTGTGTTCTCTTCAGAGACCACACATGGATCCACTAGTGTCATGGAATGTGTGTTCTTTTTACTAACCACAACTGGAGTCATTTCATGACTGTTCTTTTCACATACCACATATGGATCCACCAGTGTTATTGAAATGTGTGTTCTCTTTAGAGACCACACATGGATCCACCATTGTCATTGCCTGTGTGTTCTTTTTACTAACAACAACTAGAGTCATCGCATGTGTTTACTTTTCACAATCCAGCTATGGATCCACCAATGTAATTGCATGTGTGTTCTCTTCAGAGACCACACATGGATCCACCAGTGTAATTGCATGTGTGCTCTTTTTACTAACCACAACGGGAGTCATTTCATGACTGTTCTTTTCACATACTACATATGGATCCACCAGTGTCATTCAAATGTTTGTTCCCTTCAGAGACCACACATGGATCCACTAGTGTCATTGCATGTACGTTCTTTTCACATAGCACCAGAGTCATTGTAATATGTGTTCTCTTCAAAGACCACACATGGATCCACTAGTGTCATTGCATGTGTGTTCTTCTCATTACCCACAACTAGAGTCATTCCATGTTTGTTCTCTTCAGAGACCACATACGGATCCACCAGTGTAATTGCATGTGTGCTCTTTTTACTAACAACAACTGGAGTCATTTCATGACTGTTCTTTTCACATACCACATATGGATCCACCAGTGTCATTGAAATGTGTGTTCTCTTCAGAGACCACACATGGATCCACCTGTGTCTTTGCATGTGTGTTCTTTTTACATACCTCAAGAGTCAATGAAATTTGTGTTCTCTTCAAAGACCACACATGGATCAACTAGTTTCATTGCATGTGTGTTCTTCTCATTAACCACAGCTACAGTCATTGCATGTGTGTTCTCTTCAGAGACCACACATGGATCCACCAGTGTCATTGCATGTGTGCTCTTTTTACTAACAACAACTGGAGTCATTTCATGACTATTCTTTTCACATACCACATATGGATCCACCAGTGTCATTGAAATGTGTGTTCTCTTCAGAGACCACACATGGATCAACCAGAGTCATTGCATGTGTGTTGTTTTCACAATCCACATATGGATCCATCAGTCTCATTGCATGTGTGTTCTTCTCATTAACCACAGCTAGACTCATTGCATGTGTGTTCTTTTCACAATCCACCTATGGATCCACCAGTCTCATTGCATGTGTGTTCTTTTCACAATCCACCTATGGATCCACCAGTCTCATTGCATGTGTGTTCTTCTCATTAACCACAGCTAGAGTCATTGCATGTGTGTTCTCTTCAGAGACCACACATGGATCCACCAGTGTCATTGCATGTGTGTTCTTTTTACTAACAACAACTGGAGTCATTTCATGACTATTATTTTCAGATACCATATATGGATCCACCAGTGGCATTGAAATGTCTGTTCTCTTCAGAGACCACACATGGATCCACCAGTGTCATTGCATGTGTATTCTTTTTACTAACAACAATTGGAGTCATTTCATGACTATTCTTTTCACATACCACATATGGATCCACCAGTGTCATTGAAATGTGTGTTCTCTTCAGAGACCACACATGGATCCACCAGTGTCATTGCATGTGTGTTCTTTTTACTAACAAAAACTGGAGTCATTTCATGACTATTCTTTTCACATACCACACATGGATCCACTAGTGTCATTGCATGTGTGTTCTTTTACTAACAACTAGAGTCATTGCATGTGTGTTTGTTTCTGTAGCATCCCAATTGTCTAACAATTGTAATGCTACTTGGTCTAGTAATATAATGGCTACTTCAAATATACAATTGTTGCATCATCATTATATCATTTTCATGTCATCATGCCTCCTTGCATTTGAGCATCATATAAAACCCTTTTTTTTTGTTTTGGCTCTTATCTCATGTGCATTATTAATTGTATTTGCATCTTGATATTGTATTTGGGTCTTGATATATTGTTTAATGCCCAAGTTGAGTTGGGGGCATATCTTTTATTAACTCCACCATCTTTTTCTTTCACCACCTTATAATTCCACCATCTAACTAAATATGAGCTTGGCATTTATTAGTTTACTTCTAGCTCATGTGGGTTGGGATGGATCCAATTCTTTTACCACATGCTCTCATCTTAGCATCATGTTGTTTTCACAATATTGGTTTATGAGAGCCACATGGCCACCTTTGCCTGCCTTGTGAGTGGGACCCTTTCTCCTAGCTTCCATTTGGATTATCATGGAATTATGCTCATGTTGGAATATTTTGTGGGCTTATTAACTACCTAGTGGAATATACACACTAGTAATTCCCAATTATACTCCAATGTGATCATCTCCATCTACTCCACTTGGAATTCCTTCTAAATTCTTTTGCTTGGCTTTTATTCCAATTTTGGAATGCATAATAATAATGCCATGTGATAATATTGTTTCACAAAAACAAGCATGGCATTAATTAATTTTGCATGGGCCATGCAAGTACCACATTTTTGCTTGTCTTTTGGATTTTATTTGTTTGAGGGGAGCATCTCTATCTTCCCCTTCTCTTGGTGGGATCTAGTGTGACCTTGCTTAAACCTCACCCCTCATCTCTCTCTCACCTAAACCTACTCCATCATCACCATACCCATACCCCATCTAAACCTAAACCCTAATCTACACCTAATCTACACCAAACCCTAAGTACCCTCTCTTACTCTCCTCCCTAGCCGAGCCACCCCTCCAACCAGACCCAGCTGGCCCCACCGGCCACCCTCTCTCCCGGCCACCCACCCTGCCCTAGCTAACCCAAGTCCCCACCCGAGCCTAGCTCCAAAACCCTACCCTAGCCCGAGCCTCTCCCCTCTCCTTTATCACTGCCACAATGGGCACCCGAGCCTCGCCTCGGCCTCGCCCTCTGGTCCCACCTGGTAGCCACCCCCCCTGCCTGCCTGCCCTGCCCTGCCGAGCACGTGAGGAGAGGCGTAGAGAAAGGTGGCACCGAGCCACCTTTTCCATCTACCCTCCCCATGGCACCTCCTGTCCCCTCTCTGCTTTACCACCACCACGGAACCCCTCTGCCTCTCCAGATCTGGCCGAGGAGCCTTGCTTCCTCCCCCCTCTTCTCCATCGTCGCCGCCTACACCATCGCCGGCACCCTCGGCCTCCACGCACTTCGCTGCTCGGACCTTGCAGCAGTCCGTGGAGTGGTTGAGAGTACCAGAGGCTCCCTGCCGCTGGAACACGCCGTCGTCGAAGAGGAGCACCGGAGCCACTAGTACCAGCGCGAGCCTGACGCAAACCCTAGACTGCCCGGCCTCTGCCTCGACGTCGATCGCCTGCGCCTCGAGCTGAACCACCGCCACCGACAGCCTCCCGGTGAGCTGCTGCACTCGCCGACACCCTCCCGCTTTCTCTCGCTTAGACGAAGCGGATCCCGTGACGAACGCCCTTCTGCGGCAGGGTCGTCGCGTCAAGGCCTGTTCTTCACAGCGTAACCCTCATCTAGGCCGCCCACCTCTCTAGCACCAACCCACGAGCCACCGTGACTTTCGCTTCGCCAGGCTGCCGACGTCCTGTGTTCGAGTCCCGCTCACTCGCGCACAGACCGATCTGTCGATCGGGCAGAAGAGAACAAGACGGCTGTGCTGCTTATGAACCTCCCTGCACTTTTTTCAGATCGACCGCGGTCCACGACCCACTAGTCACCGCCGAGGTTCTTCGAAAACCCCGCTTTTTATAACCTCAACCGCGCTCCACCTTGGCCCCATCCACGATTGCTGCTTTCGCCCATCGCCACAGGTGGACCCGTGGCGCTAGCCCCACTGTCGGCCTCAGGTGTGCAGCATGTGTAAAAAGCTTTTCAGAAGTTTTCAACAAGACGGCCCCATCTGTCAGTGACTGTGGCTAGCCTAGAGCTGAGTAACAAAAGTATTTATCTGTTTCTGTTTTAAATTCAAATCTTTTCTAATTATTTCAAATTCAAATCTTTTACTGATTTAAAAAATCTGTTCAAATATTAATCAAAATTATACAAATAATATAGGTATTCAAATCATAAAATATGAGGAATTCAAATATGCAATCAAAATATATTTTGAACATTTAAAATTCCAAGTTTATTTAAATTACAATGAAATGCCCTTTTGTCTTAAATAATTAATAACTTTTGTTTTATAACTCCAAATTTAATAAATGATATGTCTAAAATGATTAGCTCGACGAGACCTTTCTGTTTATGCATTCCATGGTTTGATTTGAAGCATGCATCATATAAATATAATGGGTACAGCAACTTAAATGAGTATAAAATGTGAATAAAACCCCATAAAATGGTTTATTCTTGTATTCCACACCTCACCCATGCCATGCTACTTTATTGCCATGCCAATTGTGCATCATTCATCATGGCATGATTGTTTGCTTGATGCATTTATACATATGCTTGTGCACTTTATTTATGTTGGCCCTTGTTTGTTTGGTTCTTCTTCGAATAGACGCTGAGCAGGGGATATATCAAGAGAACCAGGAGCACTACCCAGATCCATCACTTGCTTCAACTAAGCTGCCAGGCAAGCACTACCACATGCTTGCATACATATAGTACCTATTGCCTCTTTCTTATTCTTGCATCATTGAGTCGCGATTGCATTAAATTGAATCCCAAGTATTGCATAGCTTTTACTTTTAAACCCCACCGAAGCTTGTTCCTCCATCCCATGAGCCATTAATACAGGAGTTGTTTGAGCCATGCGAGTCGTAGAACAGCATGTGTAGGGTTTGTGAGTGTCTGATGGAAAAAGAGGTACCTAAACAACTCAACCTGATTAGTAATGGGATAACTAATGAAAGTGGCATCGGTGAGCCATATTCGCTATTTGGTTTTTCAGGCTCACTTGTGTCCCGTAGGACCCCGAGTACTTGATTCCTGTTCCTTGAATATTCGCTATCCACATCCGGAGGCTTATGAACCCCCGAGCGAGCTTGATTCATTCTTATTTCTTGGGGCCACAAACTAGTTTGAGGTTTTATTTACTATCTGTACTTATGCCATGCTTCTGCTTTATTTAAAATTGTGCGAGGAGCACCTTTGTCTTGTTAGGAAAGTGGAGTGTTTTCGCGGTGTCGACAAGCCCAGTCACATTTTCGGGTTCCCAGTCGTTCACAGCCATTGGCGCAAACCTTGAGGCCGTCTCAGATTCAGCTAACTTCGTTGCGGGTAGCTCAATGGGGTGGCCCCCTGAAATATTTCTGAATCCTGTGATCGCTTTGTCGTGACTGCCTCGTTGGGTTTTGATTTGGTTTTTCCGAGGCATATCGAGTGTGTGTTGCTATTTGTGCACCCCTGCAGGGTAAAACTTTCTGAAAGCCGTGTCCGCGGTTATGGACGACTTGGAGCACAGTTTCTCGATCATAGACAAGCATAACTAAAGTACCGCTTTTAATTTGACTAGACTAGGTACCTGACTTGTAAATAGTGGAACACTCACGGAATGGATAATAAAACTGCCAACGGATGGGGGATTGTTCGTCCGCTTCCTCGTCGGTAAGCGGGGAGGAGGATGGATCTGTGGATATTACCGTTATTACTGTTATAACTGTTGTTATTAACTCACGAACATCCGTCTATCTCTGGTTAGGCGGATGGTTAGCGAGTATCTATAGAATTGCTAGGGTCTATCTTTTGCTGCAATTGCGTCACCCCAGGTTGTGTCCCCTTTAGAGGCATAAAGACTTGCTGAGTACCCCTAGGGTCTCACACGATAAATTATTGGTTCAGATGGACAGGTACACTCGCAAGATGGATACTGGGTGGAAGAGACGGACGATGTGGGCAACGATCATTCGGTGTAGAGATTCCGGGAACAGGGATCCGTGAGATCTGTGGGCGGGATGTGCTTATTTATGGGGCATCTTATGCCGATTTGCTTCTTATCCGTACTCGGATTTTGTCTTCCGCTTCCGCTTGATACTCTGTTGTTTGATGTATGAGGAGATATCCTAAACTATTATATCTATCTAGGATATTTGGATCTTGCCATATGGCGTTGCTATATTTCCTTTCTTTTTAGATGGAATGGCTCTGGTGTACTATTGTATGGTGGCTTGCATACATACTCATTTGTGTATGTAGTTGATCCCTTCGCCTGCCGATTACGCCGCCCGTTCTTGTCCCGATGTTTGGAAATGGTTCGGACGGCCGAAAGGTCTACCTGTGAGTGGCATTTGGGCCCCACCGTACTATTTCAACCATTTCTGCTCATCCAGGCTTGTACTAGGAGCGTAATTCACCGAGGTAGTTACAATTGGTATCAGAGCCATCCCGCCCTTCAGGGTCTCAGCCAAATGGTCGTTGTCTGTCTAGCAAATATTTTTTGTAGTTATGTATACTAGGGAAAAACAAAACGTGAGAGTAGGACTGCTTCCATTTTTCTTCTTACCCACCCATCCACCCTTTTCTGGTAAGGAAGTGTCGTTTTCAATCCTCTTCTTAAATTCAAACTAGGATTCACATGTTCTGGGTTTCCGTAGTACCATAGGTTGTGTGTTTGTGTGTGTGTGTGTGTGTAATTCCTTGTCTATCTGTTGCATCCAAGTTGTTATCTTTATCGGCCTTTTGGTTATCAACTGTTGGTACATTCCATACCGACAGGCTTTTGCAAACCGACGCGATCTGTCTTACTCTTTGTTATCCGACGTCATCTTGTTTGGGGTGTTCGTTTCCGTAGTCTTTAATCTGTAGGATCATCTTGAGAAGAAAGTGTTGGGATATGTGTTTTACTTATTCATGTGCGGAGTAATGATTTGAGTGCGGGATGGAGTCGCGACCATACCACTACTCTTGTCATTGGCTCTTGTATATTGAGTTGGTAGAGTCACTAATCTTGATTCGTTAAGTGATTTTGCGCATCTATTGGTATTTTAATGCCGAAATTTGTGGAAAAATTTTCTTTGATATATTTGTGTACCACACTCCTTTTCAGTCGTGTGCGATATGCTTAATATCTTCTAGGTGCTTTGAACTTCGTTGATATTTTAATATCATCTTAGTAAATTGTATCCTTTAATCTTGATTAATTCCATTTTGGTACTATTGTGGATTATTATTATTCTCCATCATAGTACTGACTTGTGTTTTATATCAATCACAGGATGGCACCACCACGCCATTCTGAGGAGGACATACAACCTGAGCTGGGGGTAGCGTTGTCAAGCATCGCCAATGCCTTGGCAGCAGTGCTTGAGAACCGGCGTCGAGGAAAGTGTCGGGAGGAATGAGTTTGTTCCTACCTCCACCTCCCAAGCGAGGAGACATCAAAGCTTCCTGAAGTTCAACCCCGCCGGTTTGATGTTTCGACCAACCACTTGATGCGGATGATTGGTTGCGTGAGATGTCAAGGCTACGATAGCGCTGATGTTCACGAGCAAGAATGGGTAAAGTGTGCTACTCACCTTGAAGGAGATGCAGCTCTGGTGGGAGAATTACACGAAGGCAAAGCGACCGGTTTTCAGCCTACTTGGGGACAGTTCACTGGAGCTTTCAAGGAGCAGTATCTGTCAGAAATTGTCATGGAGAGGATGAAGGAAGTGTTTCTCAACCTCAATCAAGGCAATGATAATGTCAACACCTACATCAGGAACTTCATGAACCTTTCTCGTTATGGTGGCGATGAGATCTCTGATGACAAGAAGAAGCAAAAGAGGTTCAGGCAAGGGCTCAATGCATCGATCAAGTATGCAATCACACATGCAAGGCCGACGTCTTTTCTGGAACTTCAGCATACAGCTCTACAGGAAGAGGCAAGTAGGCAAGTGTTTGAGGAGTCAAAGAAACACAGTCGTGATGCAGCAAGCTCTTCAGCTATGTGAGCTCCTTCCAAGCGTCGTGTCTGGGTTCCTAACACCCCACCGTCGCTCCCGGCTCCACCAAGACCTTCAAGCTACGCGGCAAGGCCACCAAACTTCCTCACTGCTGCTCCCAGGGGCTACCACCACCACTACCCTGGAGCGCCTGGCGGAGTCCCTGGCTACGTTGCTCCACGTCCACCTGGTGCTTGTTACACGTGTGGAGACTTTGGGCATCAAAGTTGGAACTGTCCGTTGAAGAACAAGGCTCTTCCTCCACCACCTCCAAGATCTGCGGCAAGCTCTCCTTTGGTTCGTGCACCACCACCTCGGGCTCTCAACATCAACACCAAGCCCGGGTCTCTTGCTTTCGTGCCAAGCTGTGTCAACGCCGCTCAAGCTGAGCATGCACACAGGTTGTGATGGGTGTGCTATCCGTTAACTCAGTCCCTGCACGAGTTTTGTTTGATTCTGGTGCATCGCATTCTTTTGTGTCAACCAAGTTTGCAGATGAGAATGGGTTAGCTATGGATCCTCTCCTTAAGCGGTTAATGGTCCTTTCTCCTGGAGCAACAATGGCAGCTTCTAAAATCAGCCATGGCAATCAAATTGAGATTGGTGGCTCTTCGTTCTCGGCTTCCTTAATCATTCTGGGCAATTCTGACATTGATGTCATCTTGGGCATGGATTGGTTGACAGCAAATGCAGCTGTGATTGATTGTGCTAAACGCTCGGTTTCTCTGAAGATTCCTGAAGGCCATATAGTCTATTCTCCAAGTCTGACTCCTGCTATCCAGCTTTTCTCTTTGGCGGCTCTGAATGTTGATGCTATGGAAGCTATTCAGTGTTCCGGTGGTGTGAGTTCCCGGATGTCTTTCTGAAGAGTTGCTGGTATGCCTCCGGATCGTGAGGTTGAGTTTGTTATTGAGCTTGAACCTGGTACCGCTCCTATCTCCAAGCGGCCTTATAAAATGGGTCCTGCTGAGTTGGCTGAACTCAAACGGCAGCTTGATGAACAAGAGAAGTTGGGTTTTATTCAGCATAGTACTTCTTCTTGGGGTAGCCCAACCCTCTTTGTGAAGAAGCGAGATCAGACTGATAGACTTTGTGTTGACTATCGGGCTCTCAATGCTAAAACCATCAAGAATAAATATCCCCTTCCGCGGATTAATGATCTCTTTGATCATTCAATTTGAGTGTGGTTTTCTAAGCTGGACTTGAGGAGTGGTTATCACCAAATCAAGATTCGCAAGGAAGATGTTCCGAAGACAGCTTTCACCACCCGCTATGGCCTGTATGAGTACACGGTCATGTCTTTCGGTCTCACCAACGCACCTGCCACCTTCTCGAGGCTCATGAACTCGGTTTTCATGGAGTATCTTGATAAGTTCGTTGTGGTCTACCTGGATGACATCCTAGTCTATTCTGAGTCACAAGAAGAGCATGAAGAACACCTTCGGTGTGTCCTAAACAAGCTTCGAGAGAACCGCTTGTATGCAAAGTTCTCCAAGTGTGAGTTTTGGCTGCCTCAAGTAACCTATCTTGGTCACATCATCTCTGCCAAGGGCATTGCAGTCAATCCAGAAACTGTGAAGACAATTGTTGAATGGCTTCCTCCTGTCAATGTCAAAGAAGTGCGGAGTTTCCTTGGTTTGGCTAGTTATTGCCGTCGCTTCGTTCAGAACTTTTCGAAGATAGCAAAGCCTCTTACCGATCTCCTCAAGAAAGGCAAGAAATATCTTTGGACTCCTGCATGTCAAGCAAGCTTTGAGACACTCAAAGAGAAGCTCACTTCCACACCATTCTTGGTTCCTCCGGATACATCCAAGCCGTTTCAGATATTCTGTGACGCCTCTTTGCATGGATTGGGTGCGGTCCTCATGCAAGAAAAACAAGTTGTTGCTTATGCCTCTCGTCAGTTGAAGACGCATGAGAACAACTATCCTACACATGACCTCGAGCTACATGAGTTGTCTTTGCTTTGAAAGTATGGAGGCACTACTTGCTTGGAAACCGTTGTGAGATCTTTTCTGATCACAAGAGTCTGAAGTATATCTTTACACAGCCTGATCTCAACCTTCGGCAAAGGAGATGGATTGAAGCAATTAATGACTTTGATTTGACCATCAACTACACTCCGGGCAAAGCTAATGTCATGGCAGATGCTCTCAGCCGCAAAGCTTATGTCAACAACCTCATGATGGAAGAACAACAGCCTCTCTTGTGCGAGGAATTCCGTCGACTCAACTTCGAAATTGTGGAACAAGGGTATCTCTGAACCTTCTAGCAACACCTCTCTTGGAAGAAAAGGTTCGCTCTTCTCAGCTTGGTGATCCGACTCAAGAAAGATCATCTCTGAGATTCAGCTTCAGTATGAGTCCTTCCGTCGATGATCAAGGCACGCTTTTCTTTGAACACGGATGTTTGTTCGAACTACCGGGTTTAAGAGAGCAAGTTCTCAAGGAGGCGCATGATTACATTCTTTCTATCCACCACAGCACAAAGATGTACATGGATTTGAAAACACAATATTGGTGTCCTGGTTTGAAACGATATTGTGCCAAGTATGTCTCGGTGTGATGTACGCGCAGAGTGAAAGCTGTCCATCGAAACCTTCGGTCTTCTACAGCCATTGAAACCCGGAATGGAAATGGGAGAAAGTAGAGATGGACTTCATCACTGGTTTTCCTAGGTTGCGAAGGGCAACAATGCAATCTTTGTTGTCATTGTGAGCTTTCTAAAGTGGCTCACTTCTTCCCGTCAAGAAACCATTTACGCAATTAGGTTGGCGGAGCTCTATATCAACAATTGTCTCTGTATGGGGTTCCTCTCGAGATCAGTTCAGACCGTGGAAGCATCTTCACTTCCAAGTTCTGGGAGAGTTTCCAAAATGCTTTGGGAACAAAGTTGAACTTCAGCACAACTTACCACCCTCAGTCGCAAGGACAAGTTGAAAGGATCAATCAGATTCTGGAGGATATGCTCCATGCTTGCGTCATCTCTTTTGTCATGAAGTGGGAAGAATGTCTTCCTTATGTTGAGTTCTCTTACAACAACAGCTTCCAGAAAAGTCAAAAGATGGCACCATTTGAGGCTCTCTATGGTTGCAAATGCAGAACTCCGATTGGTTGGTCGGGTGCAGGAGAAAGAATTTTGTTTGGCCCTGACATTGTGACTCAAGCGGAGGAGAAGGTTCACATCATTCTTGAAAATCTAAGGATTGCTCAAAGTCGCCAGAAGAGCAATTATGACAGAAAGCACACGGACATGGAGTATGTCCCTGGTGATCTCGTTTACCTTCGTGTCACTCCCATGAGAGGCACGCACCGCTTTGGTATCAAAGGGAAGCTGGCTCCTAGATACATCGGTCCTTTCAAAGTTCGTGGAAGAAGAGGAGAAGTTGCTTATGCTCTTGAGCTCCCGGAAAAACACAAGGTCCATGATGTTTTCCACATCTCCCAGCTCAAGAAGTGCTTCAAGGATCCCAGCAGGACCGTGGACCATGAGCTTATCAATCTCCAAGAAGACCTGTCTTATCAAGAACACCCCACAAAAATCCTTGAAGTCATGAAAGAAGGACTGTAACAAGTCCATCAAGTTCTGCAAGGTGCAGTGGTCGCACCATTCCGTTGATGAAGCCACTTGGGAACGTGAAGATGAGCTCCGTGCCAAGTATCCTACCCTCTTTGTGTCTTCTTCTTCATCCTAGAATCTCGGGGCGAGATTCCTGTTTAGTGGGGGAGAGTTGTAGCATCCCAATTGTCTAACAATTGTAATGCTACTTGGTCTAGTAATATAATGGCTACTTCAAATATACAATTGTTGCATCATCATTATATCATGCTCATGTCATCATGCCTCCTTGCATTTGAGCATCATATAAAACCCTTTTTTTTGTTTTGGCTCTTATCTCATGTGCATTATTAATTGTATTTGCATCTTGATATTGTATTTGGGTCTTGATATATTGTTTAATGCCCAAGTTGAGTTGGGGGCATATCTTTTATTAACTCCACCATCTTTTTATTTCACCACCTTATAATTCCACCATCTAACTAAATATGAGCTTGGCATTTATTAGTTTACTTCTAGCTCATGTGGGTTGGGATGAATCCAATTCTTTTACCACATGCTCTCATCTTAGCATCATGTTGTTTTCACAATATTGGTTTATGAGAGCCACATGGACACCTTTGCCTGCCTTGTGAGTGGGACCCTTTCTCCTAGCTTCCATTTGGATTATCATGGAATTATGCTCATGTTGGAATATTTTGTGGGCTTATTAACTACCTAGTGGAATATACACACTAGTAATTCCCAATTATACTCCAATGTGATCATCTCCATCTACTCCACTTGGAATTCCTTCTAAATTCTTTTGCTTGGCTTTTATTCCAATTTTGGAATGCATAATAATAATGCCATGTGATAATATTGTTTCACAAAAACAAGCATGGCATTAATTAATTTTGCATGGGCCATGCAAGTACCACCTTTTTGCTTGTCTTTTGGATTTTATTTGTTTGAGGGGAGCATCTCTATCTTCCCCTTCTCTTGGTGGGATCTAGTGTGACCTTGCTTAAACCTCACCGCTCATCTCTCTCTCACCTAAACCTACTCCATCATCACCATACCCATACCCCATCTAAACCTAAACCCTAATCTACACCAAACCCTAAGTACCCTCTCTTTCTCTCCTCCCTAATGAGCCACCCCTCCAACTGACCCACCAGTGGCCCCACTGCCACCCTCTCCCTGGCCACCCACCTGCCCTAGCTAACCCAAGTCCCCACCGAGCCTAGCTCCAAAGCCCTACCCTAGCCCGAGCCTCTCCCTCTCCTTTCTCTCTGCCACAGGGGCACCCAGGCCCCCCCGCCTCGGCCTCGCCCTCTGGTCCCACCTGGTAGCCACCCCCTGCCCTGCCCCTTGCCTGTGAGCACGTGAGGAGGCGTGAGAGAAAGGTGGCACCGAGCCACCTTTTCCATCTACCTCCCACGGCACCTCCTCTCCCTCTCCTTTACCACCACCACGGAACCCCTATGCCTCTCGGATCTGGCCGAGGAGCCTTCCTCCCCCTCTTCTCCACTGTCGCCACTTCGCCTACACCCTCGGCCTCCACGCACCCGCCGTTAGGACGCGGGCAGTCCGTGGAGTGGTTGGAGAGTACCAGAGGTTCCCTGCGTCTTGGAACACGCGTCGTCGAAGAGGAGCACCGAGCCACTAGTACCAGCGCGAGCAGCGCCAAACCCTAGGCTGCCCGCCTGCCTCGGCGTCGATCGCTGCGCCTCGGCTGAACCACGCCACCGACAGCCTCCGGTGAGCTGCTGCACCTCTCTAACACCCTCCGCCGTTTCTCTGCGCCTGGGCAGTGGATCCCGTGAGACGCCTCTACGTACGCGGCAGGTCGCCGTCTGCGCTCTGTTCTTCGCGTAACTCTCATCTAGGCCGCGCCCACCTCTATAGCACCAACACACGTGCCAACGCACTGGCTCGCCCCCCCAGCGTCTGCACGCGTCCAGTTCGAGTCCTCGCTCCGCGCGCTGCGCCGTCTGTCGTCGCGGCGGGAAGAAAGCGATGCGGTGTGCCGTTTTGCGTAAACCCCCCTGCATCTTTTTCTGCATCGACCCGCGGTCCACCTGACCCACTAGTCAGCCGCCGTGAGGTTCTTCCAGAAAACCCCCCTGCCTTTTTATAACCCTTAACCCGCGCTCCACCTTGGCCCCATCCACGGTGCCTATCTTTGCTTCGGCGTGGACCCTGGCGCTAGCCCCCACTGTCGGCCTCGATTATGCATGGCTGCGGTGTAAAAAGCTTTTAAGCCTTGATTACACCGGTCGACGGCCCCATCTCAGTGTTGTGTGTGGCTAGCCTAGAGCTGAGTAACAAAAGTATTTATCTGTTTCTGTTTTAAATTCAAATCTTTTCTAATTATTTCAAATTCAAATCTTTTTCTGTTTTTAAATATCTTTTCAAATATTAATACAAATAATATAGGTTTTCAAAAATCAGAAAAATATGAGGAATTCAAATATGCAATCCAAAATATATTTTGAACATTTAAAATTCCAAGTTTATTTAAATTACAATGAAATGCCCTTTTGTCTTAAATAATTAATAACTTTTGTTTTATAACTCCAAATTTAATAAATGATATGTCTAAAATGATTAGCTCGACGAGACCTTTCTGTTTATGCATTCCATGGTTTGATTTGAAGCATGCATCATATAAATATAATGGGTACAGTAACTTAAATGAGTATAAAATGTGAATAAAACCCCATAAAATGGTTTATTCTTGTATTCCACACCTCACCCATGCCATGCTACTTTATTGCCATGCCAATTGTGCATCATTCATCATGGCATGATTGTTTGCTTGATGCATTTATACATATGCTTGTGCACTTTATTTATGTTGGCCCTTGTTTGTTTGGGGCTTCTTCTTGAATAGGCAGGCGGGGATATATCAAGAGAACCAGGAGCACTACCCAGATCCATCACTTGCTTCAACTGAGCTGCCAGGCAAGCACTACCACATGCTTGCATACATATAGTACCTATTGCCTCTTTCTTATTCTTGCATCATTGAGTCGCGATTGCATTAAATTGAATCCCAAGTATTGCATAGCTTTTACTTTTAAACCCCACCGAAGCTTGTTCCTCCATCCCATGAGCCATTACTACAGGAGTTGTTTGAGCCATGCGAGTCGTAGAACAGCATGTGTAGGGTTTGTGAGTGTCTGATGGAAAACGAGGTACCTAAACAACTCAACCTGATTAGTAATGGGATAACTAATGAAAGTGGCATCGGTGAGCCATATTTGCTATTTGGTTTTTCAGGCTCACTTGTGTCCCGTAGGACCCCGAGTACTTGATTCCTGTTCCTTGAATATTCGCGCTATCCACATCCGGGAGGCTTATGAACCCCCCTGAGCCAGAGCTTGATTCATTCTTATTTCTTGGGGCCACAAACTAGTTTGAGGTTTTATTTACTATCATGTACTTATGCCATGCTTACTTCTTTATTTAAAATTGTGCGAGGAGCACCTTTGTCTTGTTAGGAAAGCGGAGTGTTTTCACGGTGTCGACAAGCCCAGTCACATTTTCGGGTTCCCAGTCGTTCACAGCCATTGGCGCAAACCTTGAGGCTGTCTCGGAGTTAGCTAACTTCATTGCGGGTAGCTCAATGGGGTGGCCCCCTGAAATATTTCTGAATCCTGTGATCGCTTTGTCGTGACTGCCTCGTTGGGTTTTGATTTGGTTTTTCCGAGGCATATCGAGTGTGTGTTGCTATTTGTGCACCCTGGTAAAACTTTCTGGCCGTGTATGCGGTTATGGGCGACTTGGAGCAGTTTCTCGATCATAGACAAGCATAACTAAAGTACCGCTTTTAATTTGACTAGACTAGGTACCGACTTGTAAATAGTGGAACACTCACGGAATGGATAATAAAACGCCTTAGCGGATGGGGGTTGTTCGTCCGCTTCCTCGTCGATGGCGGGGAGGAGGATGGATCTGTGGATATTACCGTTATTACTGTTATAAGCTGTTGTTATTAACTCACGGACATCCATCTATCTACGGTTAGGCGGATGGTTAGCAGTATCTATAGAATTGCTAGGGTCTATCTTTTCGCAATTGCAATTCGTCACCCGGTTGTGTCCCCTTTAGAGGCATAAAGACTTGCTGAGTACCCCTAGGGTCTCACACGATAAATTATTGGTTCAGATGGACAGGTACACTCGCAAGATGGATACTGGGTGGAAGAGACGGACAATGTGGGAAACGATCATTCGGTGTAGAGATTCCGGGAACGGGGATCCGTGAGATCTGTGAGCGGGATGTGCTTATTTATGGGGCATATTATGCCGATTTGCTTCTTATCCGTACTCGGATTTTGTCTTCCGCTTCCGCTTGATACTCTGTTGTTTGATGTATGAGGAGATATCCTAAACTATTATATCTATCTAGGATATTTGGATCTTGCCGTATGGCGTTGCTATATTTCCTTTCTTTTTAGATGGAATGGCTCTGGTGTACTATTGTATGGTGGCTTTCATACATACTCATTTGTGTATGTAGTTGATCCCTTCGCCTGCCGATTACGTCGCCCGTTCTTGTCCCGATGTTTGGAAATGGTTGGGACCGCCGAAAGGTCTACCTGTGAGTGGCATTTGGGCCCCCACCGTACTATTTCAACCATTTCTGCTCATCCAGGCTTGTACTAGGAGCGTAATTCACCGAGGTAGTTACAGTTTCGCAATCCACCTATGGATCCACTGGTGTCATTTCGTGTGTGTTCTCTTCAGGCACCACACATGGATCCACTAGCGTCATGTCATGTGTGTTCTTTTTGCTAACCACAACTGGAGTTATTTCATGGCTCTTTTTTCACATACCACATATGGATCCACGATGTCATTGAAATGTGTGTTCTCTTCAGAGACCACACATGGATCCACCATTGTCATTGCCTGTGTGTGCGTTTTACTAACAACAACTAGAGTCATTGCATGTGTTTTCTTTTCACAATCCACCTATCGATCCACCAGTGTCATTGCATGTGTGTTCTCTTTAGAGACCACACATGGATCCACCAGTGTAATTGCATGTGTGCTCTTTTTACTAACCACAACTGCAGTCATTTCATGACTGTTCTTTTCACATACAACAAATGGATCCACCAGTGTAATTGAAATATTTGTTCTCTTCAGAGACCACACATGTATCCACTAGTGTCATTGCATGTGTGTTCTTTTCACATAGCACCAGAGTCATTGTAATGTGTGATCTCTTAAAAGACCACACATGGATCCACCAGTGTCATTGCATGTGTGTTCTTCTCATTACCCACAGCTAGAATCATTGCATGTGTGTTCTCTTCAGAGACCACACATGGATCCACCAGTGTAATTGCATGTGTGCTCTTTTCACTAACAACAACTGGAGTCATTTCATGACTGTTCTTTTCACATACCACACATGGATCCACAAGTGTCATTGCAATGTGTGTTCTCTTCAGAGACCACACATGGATCCATCAGTGTCATTGCATGTGTGTTCTTTTGACATACCACCAGAGTCATTGAAATGTGTGTTCTCTTCAAAGAACACACATGGATCCACCAGTGTCATTGCATGTGTGTTCTTCTCATTAACCACAGCTACAGTCATTGCATGTGTGTTCTCTTTAGAGACCACACATGGATCCACCAGTGTCATTGCATGTGTGCTTTTTACCAACAACTGGAGTCATTTCATGACTATTCTTTTCACATACCACATATGGATCCATTAGTGTCATTGAAATGTGTGTTCTCTTCAGAGATCACACATGGATCAACGAGAGTCTTTGCATGTGCGTTCTTTTCACAATCCACCTATGGATCCACCAGTCTCATTGCATGTGTGTTTTTCTCATTAACCACAGCCAGAGTCATTGCATGTATGTTCTTTTCACAATCCACCTATGGATCCACCAGTGTCATTGCATGTGTGTTCTTCTCATTAACCACAGCTAGAGTCATTGCATGTGTGTTCTCTTTAGATACCACACATGGATCCACCAGTGTCATTGCATGTTTGTTCTTTTTACTAACAACAACTGGAGTCATTTCATGACTATTCTTTTCACATACCACATATGGATCCACCAGTATTGTGTTCTCTTCAGAGACCACACATGGATCCACCAGTGTCATTGCATGTCTGTTCTTTTCACATATTACCAGAGTCATTGAAATGTGTGTTCTCTTCAAAGACCACACACGGATCCACCAGTGTCATTGCATGTGTGTTCTTCTCATTAACCATAGCTATAGTCATTGCATGTGTGTTCTCTTCAGATACCACACATGGATCCACCAGTGTAATTGCATGTGTGCCCTTTTTACTAACAACAACTGAAGTCATTTCATGACTATTCTTTTCACATACCACATATGGATCCACCAGTGTCATTGAAATGTGTGTTCCCTTTAGAGACCACACATGGATCCACCCGTGTCATTGCATGTGTGTTCTTTTTACTAACAACAACCACAATCATTGCATGTGTGTTCTTTTCACAATTCACCTCTAGATCCACCAGTGTCATTGCATGTGCGTTCTTCTCATTGACCACAGATAGAGTCATTGCATGTGTCTTCTCTTCAGAGACCATACATGGATCCACCAGTGTCATTGCATGTGTGTTCTTTTTACTAACAACATCTGGAGTCATTTCATGACTATTCTTTTCACATACCACATATGGATCCACCAGTGTCATTGAAATGTGTGTTCTCTTTAGGGACCACACATGGATCCACCAGTGTCATTGCATGTGTGTTGTTTTTACTAACAACAACTGGAGTCATTTCATGACTATTCTTTTCACATACCACATATGGATCCAGCAGTGTCATTGCATGTGTGTTCTTCTCATTAACCACAGATAGAGTCATTGCATGTGTCTTCTCTTCAGAGACCATACATGGATCCACCAGTGTCATTGCATGTGTGTTCTTTTTACTAACAATAACTGGAGTCATTCCATGACTATTCTTTTCACATACCACATATGGATCCACCAGTGTCATTGAAATGTGTGTTCTTTTCAGAGACCACACATGGATCCACCAGTGTCATTGCATGTGTGTTCTTTTTACTAACAACAACTAGAGTTATTTCATGACTATTCTTTTCACATACCACACATGGATCCACCAATGTCATTGCATGTGGGTTCTTTTCCTAACAACTAGAGTCATTGCATGTGTGTTCTTTTCGCAATCCACCTATGGATCCACTGGTGTCATTTCGTGTGTGTTCTGTTCAGAGACCACACATGGATCCACTAGTGTCATGGCATGTGTGTTCTTTTTCCTAACCACAACTGGAGTCATTTCATGACTCTTCTTTTCACATACCACATATGGATCCACCAGTGTCATTGAAATGTGTGTTCTCTTTAGAGACCACACATGGATTCACCATTGTCATTGCCTGTGTGAGCTTTTTACTAACAACAACTAGAGTCATTGCATGTGTTTTGTTTTCACAATCCACCAATGGATCTACCAGTGTCATTGCATGTGTGTTCTCTTCAGACACCACACATGGATCCACCAGTGAAATTGCATGTGTGCTCTTTTTACTAACGACAACTGGAGTCATTTCATGACTGTTCTTTTCACATACCACATATGGATCCACCAGTGTCATTGAAATGTTTGTTCTCTTCAGAGACGACAAATGGATCCACTAGTGTCATTGCATGTGTGTTCTTTTCACATAGCACCAGAGTCATTGTAATGTGTGATCTCTTCAAAGACCACACATGGATCCACCAGTGTCATTGCTTGTGTGTTCTTCTCATTACCCACATCTAGAGTCATTGCATGTGTGTTCTCTTCAGAGACCACATATGGATCCACCAGTGTAATTGCATGTGTGCTCTTTTCACTAACAACAACTGGAGTCATTTCATGACTCTTCTTTTCACATACCACACATGGATCCACCAGTGTCATTGCAATGTGTGTTCTCTTCAGAGACCACACATGGATCCACCAGTGTCATTGCATGTGTGTTCTTTTTACGTACCACCAGAGTCATTGAAATGCGTGTTCTCTTCGAAGACCACACATGGATCCACCAGTGTCATCGCATGTGTGTTCTTCCCATTAGCCACAGCTACAGTCATTGCATGTGTGTTCTCTTTAGAGACCACACATGGATCCACCAGTGTCATTGCATGTGTGCTCTTTTTACTAACAACAACTGGAGTCATTTGATGACTATTATTTTCACATACCACATATGGATCCACTAGTGTGATTGAAATGTGTGTTCTTTTCAGAGATCACACATGGATCAACCAGAGTCATTGCATGTGTGTTCTTTTCACAATCCACCCATGGATCCACCAGTCTCATTGCATGTGTGTTCTTCTCATTAACCACAGGTAGAGTCATTGCATGTGTGTTCTTTTCACATACCACATATGGATCCACCAGTGTCATTGTATGTGTGTTCTTCTCATTAACCACATCTAGAGTCATTGCATGTGTGTTCTCTTTAGAGACCACACATGGATCCACCAGTGTAATTGCATGTGTGCTCTTTTTACTAACAACAACTGGAGTCATTTCATGACTATTCTTTTCACATACCACATATGGATCCACCAGTGTCATTGAAATGTGTGTTCTCTTCAGAGACCACACATGGATGCACCAGTGTCATTGCATGTGTGTTCTTTTTACTAACAACAACTGGAGTCATTTCATGACTATTCTTTTCACATACCACATATGGATCCACTAGTGTCATTGCATGTGTGTTATTTTACTAACAACTAGAGTCATTGCATGTGTGTTCTTTTCGCAATCCACCTATGGATCCACTGGTGTCATTTCGTGTGTGTTCTCTTCCGAGACCACACATGGATCCACTAGTGTCATGGCATGTGTGTTCTTTTTCCTAACCACAACTGGAGTCATTTCATGACTCTTCTTTTCACATACCACATATGGATCCACCAGTGTCATTGAAATGTGTGTTCTCTTCAGAGACCACACATGGATTCACCATTGTCATTGCCTGTGTGAGCTTTTTACTAACAACAACTAGAGTCATTGCATGTGTTTTGTTTTCACAATCCACCAATGGATCTACCAGTGTCATTGCATGTGTGTTCTCTTCAGACACCACACATGGATCCACCAGTGAAATTGCATGTGTGCTCTTTTTACTAACGACAACTGGAGTCATTTCATGACTGTTCTTTTCACATACCACATATGGATCCACCAGTGTCATTGAAATGTTTGTTCTCTTCAGAGACGACAAATGGATCCACTAGTGTCATTGCATGTGTGTTCTTTTCACATAGCACCAAAGTCATTGTAATGTGTGATCTCTTAAAAGACCACACATGGATCCACCAGTGTCATTGCTTGTGTGTTGTTCTCATTACCCACAACTAGAGTCATTGCATGTGTGTTCTCTTCAGAGACCACATATGGATCCACCAGTGTAATTGCATGTGTGCTCTTTTCACTAACAACAACTGGAGTCATTTCATGACTCTTCTTTTCACATACCACACATGGATCCACCAGTGTCATTGCAATGTGTGTTCTCTTCAGAGACCACACATGGATCCACCAGTATCATTGCATGTGTGTTCTTTTTACGTACCACCAGAGTCATTGAAATGCGTGTTCTCTTCGAAGACCACACATGGATCCACCAGTGTCATCGCATGTGTGTTCTTCCCATTAACCACAGCTACAGTCATTGCATGTGTGTTCTCTTTAGAGACCACACATGGATCCACCAGTGTCATTGCATGTGTGCTCTTTTTACTAACAACAACTGGAGTCATTTGATGACTATTATTTTCACATACCACATATGGATCCACTAGTGTGATTGAAATGTGTGTTCTTTTCAGAGATCACACATGGATCAACCAGAGTCATTGCATGTGTGTTCTTTTCACAATCCACCCATGGATCCACCAGTCTCATTGCATGCGTGTTCTTCTCATTAACCACAGGTAGAGTCATTGCATGTGTGTTCTTTTCACAATCCACCTATGGATCCACCAGTGTCATTTTATGTGTGTTCTTCTCATTAACCACATCTAGAGTCATTGCATGTGTGTTCTCTTTAGAGACCACACATGGATCCACCAGTGTCATTGCATGTGTGTTCTTTTTACTAACAACTACTCTTATCATTCGCTCTTGTACATTGAATTGGTGAATTAATGTGATTTCACTCATTCCACGGAAGTTAGAAGTGGCCTTTATCCCTCGATACTTTTACTTCCGTCTTTGTTTTTCCGGAGTGCTATCTCGAAGGAAGTAATCAATCATCTCTTGTTGGTGGTCTGTCTATTCTAGGTGGAGCAAAATCTACAATTATCTGGTGGAAACAAACGCAAACTCTTTTCTATCCTCGTCTTTCTACCGATGCTCTACATCCACAAACAAGATGAAATGAAAACTATCTCTCTTTGTTTCATCAATTCTTTTCCTGTGGTAAAGCCAATTATGGTTGATGCCATCAGTCGCGAATCTATTGCGTTAGCCTCAAGGCTAAAGAAAGCAATAAGTATCTCTACAATAAACTCCAGATCCTCTATATTCTTGCTTCTCGGGATTCCACCATGATCTGGCTTCACATCCGTCTCTAGAAGTTATATCCGCGCACCTCAATTGCGTGATCTTCTGGTTCTTACCGGCGCAACAAGAATCTAATCCGACGATGTCTAACTAAATCTTTCTGTTGATATCAAGGGACTCTATTGTTTGAAGGCAATATTGTTTCCGTACTTCATTTCTCAAATCCGAGAGGAGATACGATGCTATTGTCATAGTGGTTCAAAACCTATCCAACCTAGTCTTCCGGCGACATAAAGATCCATCCTCTCTCGTATCGGTAAATCTTTAATCTTAACGATGTGCCTTTCTATATCCATGATACATCATCTGGTCCTTTCTTCCACAAGTGGTTCTATTCTTTTATCTTGTTTCTTGAGAAAAACCGGAGCTATGTCCATCCTATCCTTCTTGTCTCACGACAATCCCTCAACTCTTCTAACCGTTGTTTCTCTAGCAAAACGCAAGACTCGCAACAAGTCTAGCAAGTTTTGCAAGGTGTAGTGGTCGCACCATTCCGTTCTTCATCATCTTGGGGAACATGAGGGTCATCTTCGTTCCGAACACCCGCCTCTTCTTGTGTTGTTTCTTTTCCTAGGAATCTCGGGGCGAGATTCTTGTTTAGTGGGGGAGAGTTGTAGCATCCCAATTGTCTAACAATTGCAATGCTACTAGCCTAGTCTATATATATGTTACTTCAAATATATAATTGTTGCATCATCATTATATCATGCTCATGTCATCATGCCACCTTGCATTTGAGCATCATATAAAACCCTTTTTGCTTTGGTTCTTATCTCATATGCATTAGTAATTGTATTTGCTTCTTGATATTGTATTTGGTTCTTGATATATTGTTTAATGCCCAAGTTGAGTTGGGGGCATATCTCTTATTAACTCCACCACCTTTCTTTCACCACCTTATAATTCCACCATCCAACTAAATATGAGCTTGGCATTTATTGGTTTTACTTCTAGCTCATGTGGGTTGGGATGGATCCAATTCTTGTCCACATGCTCTCATCTTAGCATCATGTTGTTTTCACAATATTGATATATGAGAGACACATGGCCACCTTTGCATGCCCTGTGAGTGGAACCCTTGTTCCTAGCTTCCATATGGATTATCATGGAATTATGCTCATGTTGGAATATTTTTGGGACTAATAATCATCTAGTGGATTATACACACTAGCAAGCCCCAAATATAATCAAATGTGATCATCTCCATCTACTCCACTTGGAGCTTTCTCTTAAATTCTTTTGCTTGGATTTTATTCCAATTTTGGAAATGCATAATAATAATGCCATGTGATAATACTGTTTTCACAAAAATCAACATGGCAATAAATATTTTGCATGGGCCATGCAAGTGCCACCTTTTCTAGTCTTTGGTTTTTATTTGATTTTTGAGTGGGTCATCTCTATCTTTATCTTTTCTTGCTTAAAACCCCATCACCATATCCATCTATGCCATCATCCCCTTCTCTTCTTTTCTCTCTTTTGGCTATCTTGTTTGAGCTTGTTTTGTGCATGCTTGATCTTGTCAAAGGATTACCACTCCATCTATCTCTCTCTAAAACCTAAACCCTCACCTACCTATCTAACCATACCCATCCTCTCTAACCATACTCCCCCTCTCACCTAAACCCTAAGTCTACCTCCCTCTCTCTCGGCCTCTTCTCTCTCACCTAGCTGGCCCCACCATGCCACCTAGCTACCCCAACCCTAAACAAATCCTACCCGAGCCTAGCTCTAACCCTAGGCTGAACCCCATGCCATCTACCTCTCCTCTCTCTAAACCTAGCTAAACCGAGCTACCCCTTCCCTCCTCCTCTCTCTCGGCTCCCCCTCTCTTCCTACCAGGCAGGGCCACCACACCACCTCCCTTGGTCCCTCCCCAGCCCTCTCTCGGCTACAAGACAGAAAAGAGAGGGAAAGAGAAGACCTAGCCCGAGCTACCCTCCTCACCTTTTGCAAAAGCTACCACCACCCCATGTGCCTCTCCCCTCTCTCCCTTATCACCCCAGCCATCCCAGGGCAGCCCCAGATCGAGATCTGGAGGCCCTTGCACCTCTCCTTCCTATCCTAACCGAGCTCCACATCTCCCATGGCCACCTAAACCCTAGCCTCGGCCCCCTCTGCCCTTCTTCGTTCTGGTGACCTCGAGGATGGACTAGTGGTTCCCGATGCTTGGACTGCTTCCTCTTCTTCGCCCTGAAGCGCCGGAACCCGCTGGACCTCGCCGGAGAAGCCACGCCGCCGCCGTGCCCGTGAGCACCAGGACGCCTCCGGCCTGCTGCCTCCTCGCCGATCCACGCTACCCCGAGCCTTCATGCACGGATGGTCATTTGGTGAGCCCTCTTCCCCTAGACATCGTCTCCCTCCCCCTCTCGCCTTGCATTGCCGCCGTCGTCCATCAAGCACCCTCCGTCACGCCTTGTGATCTGGCAGACAGCAAAGAACGCAGATCGTCCCTGTTCCCGCCTTGCCCAGGCTGTAGACCACCCCCGCGCTAGCTCTCTGAAGGAAAGATGTAGCCCTACGCTCCCTCGACGTTTTTCGTTCTTGCGGCGTGGCAAGATACGCCGTCGTTTGGTCGCCACCGTCGCCCGAACTCTGGCATGTACCTCGGTGCTCTGCAGATCGGCGTGCAGCGTCAGACCCGCGTCGGCGACGCTTTTTCAGAAACAACCCTGCCCTTTTTCCCGCCTAAACCCGCAGCCCCTGCGACCCCACCTACCAGCCTCTGTGTTCACATTGCAAAAGACCCCAGAACCACCCACCACCAGTCCTCCCCCCTCGGGATCATGCGTGTCCATTGCCCAGCCTGTATGATGTGGCCCGCCGTCCCCAGTCCCGCCTTTATGGCTGCCCATTTTGGTGAACATGAAAAATCGAGCAGTTTGGGACCCACAGGCTGAGTCAGCTGAGTCAGCGTTGGGCCCTGCTTGTCAGCGACTCGGGCTAGTTCCACCCGGGTACAAAAAGACTCTGTGTAAATCTGTTTTAATAAAAAAAATTCAGAAATGGTTTTATAAATGATTTAAATTCTGTTTTAAATAACTTTTAATTTATAAACTCAAATAATACAAATAATATATGTTTTCAAATCAGAAAAATGTGAGGTTTTCAAATATGCCATCCAAAATATATTTTGAACATTTAAAATTCCAAGTTTATTTAAATTACATTAAATTCCCTTTTTCCTTAATTAATTAATAACTTTTGAGTTATAAATCCAAATTTAACAAATGATATGTCTAAAATGATTAGCTCGACGAGACCTTTATGTTTATGCATTCCATGGTTTGATTTGAAGCATGCATCTTGTAAATATAATGTATACAGCAACTAATATGAGGGTAAAATGGGCCCAAAACTCAATAAAATGATTTAATCTTGTATCTCACACCTCACCCATGCCATGCTACATTAATGCCATGCAAATTGTGCATCATTCATCATGGCATGATTGTTTGCTTGTCGCATTTATTCATATGCTGTGCACTTTATTTATGTTGGCCCTTGTTTGTTTGGTTCTTCTCGAATAGACGCTGAGCAGGGGATATATCAAGAGAACCAGGAGCACTACCCAGATCCATCATTTGCTTCAACTGAGCTGCCAGGAAAGCACTACCACATGCTTGCATACATATAGTACCTATTGCCTCTATCTTATTCTTGCATCATTGAGTCGCGATTGCATTAAATTGAATCCCAAGTATTGCATAGCCTTTATTTTTTTAAACCCCACCGAAGCTTGTTCCTCCATCCCATGAGCCACTACTACAGGAGTTGTTTGAGCCATGCGAGTCGTAGAACAGCATGTGTAGGGTTTGTGAGTGACTGATGGATAACGAGGTACCTATACAACTTAACCTGAGTAGTAATGGGATAACTAATGAAAGTGTCATCGGTGAGCCATATTCGCTATTTGGTTTTCAGGATCACTTGTGTCCCGTAGGACCCCGAGTACTTGATTCCTGTTCCTTGAATATTCGCGCTATCCACATCCAGGAGGCTTATGAACCCCCCTGAGCCAGAGCTTGATTCATTCCTATTTCTTGGGGCCACAAACTAGTTTGAGGTTTTATTTACTATCCTGTACTTATGCCATGCTTTACTGCTTTATTTAAATTGTGCGAGGTACTGCACACTGTACTTTTTAGGGAAGCGGAGTGTTTTCGCGGTGTCGACAAGCCCAGTCACATTTTCGGGTTCCCAGTCGTTCACAGCCACTGGCGCAAACCATGAGGCCGTCTCGGAATCAGCTAACTTCGTTGCGGGTAGCTCAATGGGGTGCCCCCCTGAAATATTTCTGAATCCTGTAATTGCTTTGTCGTGACTGTCTCGTTGGGTTTTGATTTGGTTTTTCCGAGGCATATCGAGTGTGTGTTGCTATTTGTGCACCCCTGCAGGGTAAAACTTTCTGAAAGCCGTGTCCGCGGTTATGGACGACTTGGAGCACAGTTTCTCGATCATAGACAAGCATAACTAAAGTACCGCTTTTAACTTGACTAGAGTAGGTACCTGACTAGTAAATAGTGCAACACTCACGGAATGACTGATAAAACTGCCAACGGATGGGGGGTTGTTCGTCTGCTTCCTCGTCGGTAAGCGAGGAGGAGGATGGATCTGTGGATATTACCGTTATAACTGTTATAACTGTTGTTCTTAATTCACGGACATCCGTCTATCTCTGGTTAGGCGGATGGTTAGCGAGTATCTATAGAATTGCTAGGGTTTATCTTTTGCTGCAATTGGGTCACCCCAGGTTGTGTCCCCTTTAGAGGCATAAAGACTTGCTGAGTACCCCTAGGGTCTCACACGATAAATTATTGGTTCAGATGAACAGGTACACTCGCAAGATGGATACTGGGTGGAAGAGACGGACGATGGTGGCAACGATTATTCGGTGTAGAGATTCCAGGAACGGGGATCCGTGAGATCTGTGGGCAGGATGTGCTTATTTACGGGGCATCTTATGCCGATTTGCTTCTTATCCGTACTCGGATTTTGTCTTCCGCTTCCGCCTGATACTCTGATGTTTGATGTATGAGGAGATATCCTAAACTATTATATCTATCTAGGATATTTGGATCTTGCCGTATGGGCGTTATATTTCCTTTCTTTTTAGATGGAATGGCTCTGATGTACTGTTGTATGGTGGCTTGCATACATACTCATTTGTGTATGTGGTTGATCCCTTCGCCTGCCGATTACGCCGCCCGTTCTTGTCCCGATGTGTGGAAATGGTTGGGACGGCCGAAAGGTCTACCTGTGGGTGGCATTTGGGCCCCACCGTACTATTTCAACCATTTCTGCTCATCCAGGCTTGTAACTAGGAGCGTAATTCACCGAGGTAGTTACATGGATCCACCAGTGTCATTGCATGTGTGTTCTTCTCATTACCCACAGCTAGAGTGATTGCATTGTGTTCTCTTCAGAGACCACAGATGGATCCACCAGTGTAATTGCATGTGTGCTCTTTTTACTAACAACAACTGGAGTCATTTCATGACTCTTCTTTGCACATACCACACATGGATCCACCAGTGTCATTGTAATGTGTGTTCTCTTCAGATACCACACATGGATCCACCAATGTCATTGCATGTGTGTTCTTTTTATGTACCACCAGAGTCATTGAAATGTGTGTTCTCTTCAAAGAACACACATGGATCCACCAGTGTCATTGCATGTGTGTTCTTCTCATTAACCACAACTACAGTCAGTGCATGTGTGTTCTCTTTAGAGACCACACATGGATCCACCAGTGTCATTACATGTGTGTCTTTTTACCAACAACTAGAGTCATTTCATGACTATTCTTTTCACATACCACATATGGATCCACAAGTGTCATTGAAATGTGTTTTCTCTTCAGAGATCACACATGGATCAACAAGAGTCTTTGCATGTGTGTTCTTTTCAGAATCCACCTATGGATCCACTAGTCTCATTGCATGTGTGTTCTTCTCATTAACCACAACTAGAATCATTGCATGTGTGTTCTTTTCACAATCCACCTATGGATCCACTAGTCTCATTGCATGTGTGTTATTCTCATTTACCATAGCTAGAGTCATTGCATGTGTGTTCTCTTAAGAGACCAAACATGGATCCACCAATGTCATTGCATGTGTGTTCTTTTTACTAACAACAACTAGAGTCATTTCATGACTATTATTTTCAGATACCATATATGGATCCACCAGTGTCATTGAAATGTGTGTTCTCTTCAGACACCACACATGGATCCACCAGTGTCATTGCATGTCTGTTCTTTTTACTAACAACAATTGGAGTCATTTCATGACTATTCTTTTCACATACCACACATGGATCCACCAGTGTCATTGCATGTGTGTTCTTTTTACTAACAACTAGAGTCATTGCATGTGTGTTCTTTTCGCAATCCACCTATGGATCCACCGGTGTCATTTTGTGTGTGTTCTCTTCAGAGACCACACATGGATCCACTAGTGTCATGGCATGTGTGTTCTTTTTACTAACCACAACTGGAGTCATTTCATGACTGTTCTTTTCACATACCACATATGGATCCACCAGTGTTATTGAAATGTGTGTTCTCTTTAGAGACCACACATGGATCCACCATTGTCATTGCCTGTGTGTTCTTTTTACTAACAACAACTAGAGTCATTGCATGTGTTTTCTTTTCATAATCCACCTATGGATCCACCAATGTAATTGCATGTGTGTTCTCTTTAGAGACAACACATGGATCCACCAGTGTAATTGCATGTGTGCTCTTATTACAAACCACAACTGGAGTCATTTCATGACTGTTCTTTTCACATACCACATATGGATCCACCAGTGTCATTGAAATGTTTGTTCCCTTTAGAGACCACGTATGGATCCACTAGTGTCATTGCATGTGCGTTCTTTTCACATAGCACCAGAGTCATTGTAATGTGTGTTCTCTTCAAAGACCACACATGGATCCACTAGTGTCATTGCATGTGTGTTCTTCTCATTACCCACAACTAGAGTCATTGCATGCGTGTTCTCTTCAGAGACCACATATGGATCCACCAGTGTAATTGCATGTGTGCTCTTTTTACTAACAACAACTAGAGTCATTTCATGACTGTTCTTTTCACATACCACATATGGATCCACCAGTGTCATTGAAATGTGTGTTCTCTTCAGAGACCACACACGGATCCACCAGTGTCATTGCATGTGTGTTCTTCTCATTAACCACAGCTACAGTCGTTGCATGTGTGTTCTCTTCAGAGACCACACATGGATCCACCAGTGTCATTGCATGTGTGCTCTTTTTACTAACAACAACTGGAGTCATTTCATGACTATTCTTTTCACATACCACCTATGGATCCACCAATGTCATTGAAATGTGTGTTCTCTTCAGAGACCACACATGGATCAACTAGAGTCATTGCATGTGTGTTCTTTTCACAATCCACCTATTGATCCACCAGTCTCATTGCATGTGTGTTCTTCTCATTAACCATAGCTAGATTCATTGCATGTGTGTTCTTTTCACAATCCACCTATGGATCCACCAGTCTGATTGCATGTGTGTTCTTTTTACAATCCACCTATGGATCCACCAGTCTCATTGCATGTGTGTTCTTCTCATTAACCACAGCTAGAGCCATTGCATGTGTGTTCTCTTTAGAGACCACACATGGATCCACCAGTGTCATTGCATGTGTGTTATTTTTACTAACAACAACTGGAGTCATTTCATGACTATTATTTTCAGATACCATATATGGATCCACCAGTGTCATTGAAATGTTTGTTTTCTTTAGAGACCACACATGGAACCACCAGTGTAATTGTATGTGTGCTATTTTTACTAACAACAAATGCAGTCATTTCATGACTGTTCTTTTCACATACGACATATGGATCCACCAGTGTCATTGAAATGCGTGTTCTCTTCAGAGACCACACATGGATCCACCAGTGTCATTGCATGTGTGTTCTTTTTACTAACAACAACCAGAGTCATTACATGTGTGTTCTTCTCATCAGCCATACCTAGAGTCATTGCATGTGTGTTCTCTTCAGAGACCACACATGGATCCACCAGTGTCATTGCATGTGTGTTCTTTTTACTAACAACAACTAGAGTCATTTCATGACTATTATTTTCAGATACCATATATGGATCCACCAGTGGCATTGAAATGTCTGTTCTCTTCAGAGACCACACATGGATCCACCAGAGTCATTGCATGTGTATTCTTTTTACTAACAACAACTGGAGTCATTTCATGACTATTCTTTTCACATACCACATATGGATCCACCAGTGTCATTGAAATGTGTGTTCTCTTCAGAGACCACACATGGATCCACCAGTGTCATTGAAACGTCTGTTCTCTTCAGAGACCACACATGGAACCACCAGTGTAATTGTATGTGTGCTATTTTTACTAACAACAACTGCAGTCATTTCATGACTATTCTTTTGACATACGACATATGGATCCACTAGTGTCATTGAAATGCGTGTTCTCTTCAGAGACCACACATGGATCCACCAGTGTCATTGCATGTGTGTTCTTTTTACTAACAACAACCAGAGTCATTGCATGTGTGTTCTTCTCATCAACCATACCTAGAGTCATTGCATGTGTGTTCTCTTCAGAGACCACACATGGATCCACCAGTGTCATTGCATGTGTGTTCTTTTTACTAACAACAACTAGAGTCATTTCATGACTATTATTTTCAGATACCATATATGGATCCACTAGTGTCATTGAAATGTCTGTTCTCTTCAGAGACCACACATGGAACCACCAGTGTAATTGTATGTGTGCTATTTTTACTAACAACAACTGCAGTCATTTCATGACTATTCTTTTGACATACGACATATGGATCCACTAGTGTCATTGAAATGCGTGTTCTCTTTAGAGACCACACATGGATCCACCAGTGTCATTGCATGTGTGTTCTTTTTACTAACAACAACCAGAGTCATTGCATGTGTGTTCTTCTCATCAACCATACCTAGAGTCATTGCATGTGTGTTCTCTTCAGAGACCACACATGGATCCACCAGTGTCATTGCATGTGTGTTCTTTTTACTAACAACAACTGGAGTCATTTCATGACTATTATTTTCAGATACCATATATGGATCCACTAGTGGCATTGAAATGTCTGTTCTCTTCAGAGACCACACATGGATCCACCAGTGTCATTGCATGTGTATTCTTTTTACTAACAACAACTGGAGTCATTTCATGACTATTCTTTTCACATACCACATATGGATCCACCAGTGTCATTGAAATGTGTGTTCTCTTCAGAGACCACAGATGGATCCACCAGTGTCATTGCATGTGTGTTCTTTTTACGAACAAAAACTAGAGTCATTTCATGACTATTCTTTTCACATACCACACATGGATCCACTAGTGTCATTGCATGTGTGTTCTTTTACTAACAACTAGAGTCATTGCATGTGTGTTCTTTTCGCAATCCACCTATGGATCCACTGGTGTCATTTCGTGTGTGTTCTCTTCAGACACCACACATGGATCCACTAGTGTCATGGCATGTGCGTTCTTTTTCCTAACCACAACTGGAGTCATTTCATGACTCTTTTTTCACATACCACATATGGATCCACGATGTCATTGAAATGTGTGTTCTCTTCAGAGACCACACATGGATCCACCATTGTCATTGCCTGTGTGTGCGTTTTACTAACAACAACTAGAGTCATTGCATGTGTTTTCTTTTCACAATCCACCTATCGATCCACCAGTGTCATTGCATGTGTGTTCTCTTCAGAGACCACACATGGATCCACCAGTGTAATTGCATGTGTGCTCTTTTTACTAACCATAACTGGAGTCATTTCATGATTGTTCTTTTCACATACAACATATGGATCCACCAGTGTAATTAAAATATTTGTTCTTTCTAGAGACCACACATGGATCCACTAGTGTCATTGCATGTGTGTTCTTTTCACATAGCACCAGAGTCATTGTAATGTGTGATCTCTTCAAAGACCACACATGGATCCACCAGTGTCATTGCATGTGTGTTCTTCTCATTACCCATAGCTAGAGTCATTGCATGTGTGTTCTCTTCAGAAACCACAGATGGATCCACTAGTGTAATTGCATGTGTGCTCTTTTCACTAACAACAACTGGAGTCATTTCATGACTGTTCTGTTCACATACCACACATGGATCCACAAGTGTCATTGCAATGTGTGTTCTCTTCAGAGACCACACATGGATCGACCAGTGTCATTCCATGTGTGTTCTTTTTACATACCACCAGAGTCATTGAAATGTGTGTTCTCTTCAAAGAACACACATGGATCCACCAGTGTCATTGCATGTGTGTTCTTCTCATTAACCACAGCTACAATCATTGCATGTGTGTTCTCTTTAGAGACCACACATGGATCCACCAGTGTCATTGCATGTGTGCTCTTTTTACCAACAACTAGAGTCATTTCATGACTATTTTTTCACATACCACATATGGATCCACCAGTGTCATTGAAACGTGTGTTCTCTTCAAAGATCACACATGGATCAATGAGAGTCTTTGCATGTGTGTTCTTTTCACAATCCACCTATGGATCCACCAGTCTCATTTCATGTGTGTTCTTCTCATTAACCACAACTAGAGTCATTGCATGTATGTTCTTTTCACAATCCACCTATGGATCAACTAGTCTCATTGCATGTGTGTTCTTCTCATTAACCACAGCTAGAGTCATTGCATATGTGTTCTCTTCAGAGACCACACATGGATCCACCAGTGTCATTGCATGTGTGTTCTTTTTACTAACAACAACTAGAGTAATTTCATGACTATTATTTTCAGATACCATATATGGATCCACCAGTGTCATTGAAATGTGTGTTCTCTTCAAAGACCACACATGGATCCACCAGTGTCATTGCATGTGTGTTCTTTTTACTAACAACAACTAAAGTCATTTCATGACTATTCTTTTCACATACCACACATGGATCCACCAGTGTCATTGCATGTGTGTTCTTTTTACTAACAACTAGAGTCATTGCATGTGTGTTGTTTTCGCAATCCACCTATGGATCCACTGGTGTCATTTCGTGTTTGTTCTCTTCAGAGACCACACATGGATCCACTAGTGTCATGGCATGTGTGTTCTTTTTACTAACCACAACTAGAGTCATTTAATGACTGTTCTTTTCACATACCACATATGGATCCACCAGTGTTATTGAAATTTGTGTTCTCTTTAGAGACCACACATGGATCCACCATTGTCATTGCCTGTGTGTTCTTTTTACTAACAACAACTAGAGTCATTGCATGTGTTTTCTTTTCACAATCCACCTATGGATACACCAATGTAATTGTATGTGTGTTCTCTTCAAAGACCACACATGGATCCACCAGTGTAATTGCATGTGTGCTCTTTTTACTAACCACAACTGGAGTCATTTCATGACTGTTCTTTTCACATACCACATATGGATCCACCAGTGTCATTGAAATGTTTGTTCCCTTTAGAGACCACATATGGATCCACTAGTGTCATTGCATGTGTGTTCTTTTCACATAGCACCAGAGTCCTTGTAATGTGTGTTTTCTTCAAAGACCACACATGGATCCACTAGTGTCATTGCATGTGTGTTCTTCTCATTACCCACAACTAGATTCATTGCATGTGTGTTCTCTTCAGATACCACATATGGATCCACCAGTGTAATTGCATGTGTGCTCTTTTTCCTAACCACAACTAGAGTCATTTCATGACTGTTCTTTTCACATACCACATATGGATCCACTAGTGTCATTGAAATGTGTGCTCTCTTCAGAGACCACACATGGATTCACCATTGTCATTGCCTGTGTGAGCTTTTTACTAACAACAACTAGTGTTATTGCATGTGTTTTCTTTTCACAATCCACCTATGGATCCACAGATAGAGTCATTGCATGTGTGTTCTCTTCAGACACCACACATGGATCCACCAGTGAAATTGCATGTGTGCTCTTTTTACTAACAACAACTGGAGTCATTTCATGACTGTTCTTTTCACATACCACATATGGATCCACCAGTGTTATTGAAATGTTTGTTCTCTTCAGAGACGACAAATGGATCCACTAGTGTCATTGCATGTGTGTTCTTTTCACATAGCACCAGAGTCATTGTAATGTGTGATCTCTTCAAAGACCACACATGGATCCACTAGTGTCATTGCATGTGTGTTCTTCTCATTACCCACAGCTAGAGTCATTGCATGTGTGTTCTCTTCAGAGACCACATATGGATCCACTAGTGTAATTGCATGTGTGCTCTTTTCACTAACAACAACTGGAGTCATTTCATGACTGTTCTTTTCACATACCACACATGGATCCACCAGAGTCATTGCATTGTGTGTTCTCTTCAGAGACCACACATGGATCCACCAGTGTCATTGCATGTGTGTTCTTTTTACATACCACCAGAGTCATTGAAATGCGTGTTCTCTTCAAAGACCACACATGGATCCACCAGTGTCATCGCATGTGTGTTCTTCCCATTAACCACAGCTATAGTCATTGCATGTGTGTTCTCTTTAGAGACCACAGATGGATCCACCAGTGTCATTGCATGTGTGCTCTTTTTACTAACAACAACTGGAGTCATTTCATGACTATTCTTTTCACATACCACATATGGATCCACCGGTGTCATTGAAATGTGTGTTCTCTTCAGAGATCACACATGGATCAACGAGAGTCTTTGCATGTGTGTTCTTTTCACAATCCACCTATGGATCCACCAGTCTCATTGCATGTGTGTTCTTCTCATTAACCACAGCTAGAGTCATTGCATGTATGTTCTTTTCACAATCCACCTATGGATCCACTAGTCTCATTGCATGTGTGTTCTCTTCAGAGACCACACATGGATCCACCAGTGGCATTGCATGTGTGTTATTTTTACTAACAACAATTGGAGTCATTTCATGACTATTATTTTCATATACCATATATGGATCCACCAGTGTCATTGAAATGTCTGTTCTCTTCAGAGACCACACATGGAACAACCAGTGTAATTGTATGTGTGCTATTTTTACTAACAACAATTGCAGTCATTTCATGACTATTCTTTTGACATACGACATATGGATCCACTAGTGTCATTGAAATGCGTGTTCTTTTCAGAGACCACACATGGATCCACCAGTGTCATTGCATGTGTGTTCTTTTTACTAACAACAACCAGAGTCATTGCATGTGTGTTCTTCTCATCAACCATACCTAGAGTCATTGCATGTGTGTTCTCTTCAGAGACCACACATGGATCCACCAGTGTCATTGCATGTGTGTTCTTTTTACTAACAACAACTGTAGTCATTTCATGACTATTATTTTCAGATACCATATATGGATCCACTAGTGGCATTGAAATGTCTGTTCTCTTCAGAGACCACACATGGATCCACCAGTGTCATTGCATGTGTATTCTTTTTACTAACAACAACTGGAGTCATTTCATGACTATTCTTTTCACATACCACATATGGATCCACCAGTGTCATTGAAATGTGTGTTCTCTTCAGAGACCACAGATGGATACACCAGTGTCATTGCATGTGTGTTCTTTTTACTAACAAAAACTGGAGTCATTTCATGACTATTCTTTTCACATACCGCACATGGATCCACTAGTGTCATTGCATGTGTGTTCTTTTACTAACAACTAGAGTCATTGCATGTCTGTTCTTTTCGCAATCCACCTATGGATCCACTGGTGTCATTTCGTGTGTGTTCTCTTCAGACACCACACATGGATCCACTAGTGTCATGGCATGTGCGTTCTTTTTCCTAACTACAACTGGAGTCATTTCATGACTCTCTTTTCACATACCACATATGGATACACGATGTCATTGAAATGTGTGTTCTCTTCAGAGACCACACATGGATCCACCATTGTCATTGCCTGTGTGTGCGTTTTACTAACAACAACTAGAGTCATTGCATGTGTTTTCTTTTCACAATCCACCTATCGATCCACTAGTGTCATTGCATGTGTGTTCTCTTCAGAGAGACCACACATGGATCCACCAGTGTAATTGCATGTCTGCTCTTTTTACTAACCACAACTGGAGTCATTTCATGACTGTTCTTTTCACATACAACATATGGATCCACCAGTGTAATTGAAATTTTTTGTTCTCTTCAGAGACCACACATGGATCCACTAGTGTCATTGCATGTGTGTTCTTTTCACATAGCACCAGAGTCATTGTAATGTGTGATCTCTTCAAAGACCACACATGGATCCACCTGTGTCATTGCATGTGTGTTCTTCTCATTACCCATAGCTAGAGTCATTGCATGTGTGTTCTCTTCAGAGAACACAGATGGATCCACCAGTGTAATTGCATGTGTGCTCTTTTCACTAACAACAACTGGAGTCATTTCATGACTATTATTTTCAGATACCATATATGGATCCACCAGTGTCATTGAAATGTGTGTTCTCTTCAGAGATCACACATGGATCAATGAGAGTCTTTGCATGTGTGTTCTTTTCACAATCCACATATGGATCCACCAGTCTCATTGCATGTGTGTTCTTCTCATTAACCACAGCTAGCGTCATTGCATGTATGTTCTTTTCACAATCCACCTATGGATCCACTAGTCTCATTGCATGTGTGTTCTTCTCATTAACCACAGCTAGAGTCATTGCATGTGTGTTCTTTTCAGAGACCACACATGGATCCACCAGTGTCATTGCATGTGTGTTCTTTTTACTAACAACAACTGGAGTCATTTCATGACTATTATTTTCAGATACCATATATGGATCCACCAGTGTCATTGAAATGTGTGTTCTCTTCAGAGACCACACATGGATCCACCAGTGTCATTGCATGTGTTTTCTTTTTACTAACAACAACTGGAGTCATTTCATGACTACTTGTTTCACATACCACACATGGATCCACCAGTGTCATTGCATGTGTGTTCTTTTTACTAACAACTAGAGTCATTGCATGTGAGTTGTTTTCGCAATCCACCTATGGAGCCACCGGTGTCATTTTGTGTTTGTTCTCTTCAGAGACCACACATGGATCCACTAGTGTCATGGCATGTGTGTTCTTTTCACTAACCACAACTGGAGTCATTTCATGACTGTTCTTTTCACATACCACATATGGATCCACCAGTGTCATTGAAATGTGTGTTCTGTTTAGAGAGCACACATGGATCCACCAGTGTCATTGAATGTGTGTTCTTTTCACATACCACAAGAGTCATTGAAATGTGTGTTCTATTCAAAGAACACATATGGATCCACCAGTGTTATTGAAATGTGTGTTCTCTTTAGAGACCACACATGGATCCACCATTGTCATTGCCTGTGTGTTCTTTTTACTAACAACAACTAGAGTCATTGCATGTGTTTTCTTTTCACAATCCACCTATGGATCCACCAATGTAATTGCATGTGTGTTCTCTTCAGAGACCACACATGGATTCACCAGTGTAATTGCATGTGTGCACTTTTTACTAACCACAACTGGAGTCATTTCATGACTGTTCTTTTCTCATATCACATATGGATCCACCAGTGTCATTGTAATGTTTGTTCCCTTTAGAGACCACGTATGGATCCACTAGTGTCATTGCATGTGCGTTCTTTTCACATAGCACCAGAGTCAGTGTAATGTGTGTTCCCTTCAAAGACCATACATATGGATCCACCAGTGTAATTGCATGTTTGCTCTTTTTACTAACAACAACTGGAGTCATTTCATGACTGTCCTTTTCACATACCACATATGGATCCACCAGTGTCATTGAAATGTGTGTTCTCTTCAGAGACCACACATGGATCCACCAGTGTCATTGCATGTGTGTTCTTTTTACATACCACAAGAGTCATTGATATTTGTGTTCTCTTCAAAGACCACACATGGATCCACCAGTGTCATTGCATGTGTGTTCTTCTCATTAACCATGCTACATCATTGCATGTGTGTTCTCTTCAGAGACCACACATGGATCCTGATGTCATTGCATGTGTGCTCTTTTTACTAACAACAACTGGAGTCATTTCATGACTACTCTTTTCACATACCACACATGGATCCACCAGTGTCATTGCATGTGTGTTCTTTTTACTAACAACAACTGGAGTCATTTCATGACTACTCTTTTCACATACCACACATGGATCCACCAGTGTCATTGCATGTGTGTTCTTTTTACTAACAACTAGAGTCATTGCATGTGTGTTGTTTTCGCAATCCACCTATGGAGCCACCGGTGTCATTTTGTGTTTGTTCACTTCAGAGACCACACATGGATCCACTAGTGTCATGGCATGTGTGTTCTTTTCACTAACCACAACTGGAGTCATTTCATGACTGTTCTTTTCACATACCACATATGGATCCACCAGTGTCATTGAAATGTGTGTTCTATTTAGAGAGCACACATGGATCCACCAGTGTCATTGAATGTGTGTTCTTTTCACATACCACAAGAGTCATTGAAATGTGTGTTCTATTCAAAGAACACATATGGATCCACCAGTGTTATTGAAATGTGTGTTCTCTTTAGAGACCACACATGGATCCACCATTGTCATTGCCTGTGTGTTCTTTTTACTAACAACAACTAGAGTCATTGCATGTGTTTTGTTTTCACAATCCACCTATGGATCCACCAATGTAATTGCATGTGTGTTCTCTTCAGAGACCACACATGGATTCACCAGTGTAATTGCATGTGTGCACTTTTTACTAACCACAACTGGAGTCATTTCATGACTGTTCTTTTCTCATATCACATATGGATCCACCAGTGTCATTGAAATGTTTGTTCCCTTTAGAGACCACGTATGGATCCACTAGTGTCATTGCATGTGCGTTCTTTTCACATAGCACCAGAGTCAGTGTAATGTGTGTTCTCTTCAAAGACCATACATATGGATCCACCAGTGTAATTGCATGTTTGCTCTTTTTACTAACAACAACTGGATTCATTTCATGACTGTCCTTTTCACATACCACATATGGATCCACCAGTGTCATTGAAATGTGTGTTCTCTTCAGAGACCACACATGGATCCACCAGTGTCATTGCATGTGTGTTCTTTTTACATACCACAAGAGTCATTGATATTTGTGTTCTCTTCAAAGACCACACATGGATCCACCAGTGTCATTGCATGTGTGTTCTTCTCATTAACCACAGCTACAGTCATTGCATGTGTGTTCTCTTCAGAGACCACACATGGATCCACCAGTGTCATTGCATGTGTGCTCTTTTTACTAACAACAACTGGAGTCATTTCATGACTATTCTTTTCACATACCACATATGGATCCACCAGTGTCATTGAAATGTATGTTCTCTTCAGAGATCACACATGGATCAATGAGAGTCTTTGCATGTGTGTTCTTTTCACAATCCACCTATGGATCCACCAGTCTCATTGCATGTGTGTTCTTCTCATTAACCACAGCTAGAGTCATTGCATGTATCTTCTTTTCACAATCCACCTATGGATCCACTAGTCTCATTGCATGTGTGTTCTTCTCATTAACCATAGCTAGAGTCATTGCATGTGTGTTCTCTTAAGAGACCACACTTGGATCCACCAGTGTCATTGCATGTGTGTTCTTTTTACTAACAACAACTAGAGTCATTTCATGACTATTATTTTTAGATACCATATATGGATGCACCAGTGTCATTGAAATGTGTGTTCTCTTCAGAGACCACACATGGATACACCAGTGTCATTGCATGTGTGTTCTTTTTACTAACAACAACTAGAGTCATTTCATGACTGTTCTTTTCACATACCATATATTGATCCACCAGTGTCATTGAAATGTGTGTTCTCTTCAAACACCACACATGGAACCACAAGTGTAATTGCATGTGTGCTCTTTTTACTAATAGCAATTGGAGTCATTTCATGACTGTGCTTTTCACATACCATATATGGATCCACCAGCGTCATTGAAATGTGTGTTCTCTTCAGAGATCACACCTGGATCCACTAGTGTCATTGCATGTGTGTTCTTTTTACTAACAACAACCAGAGGCATTGCATGTGTGTTCTTTTCAAAATCCACCTATGGATCCACCGGTGTCATTGCATGTGTGTTCTTCTCATTAACCACAGCTAGAGTCATTGCATGTGTGTTCTCTTCAGAGAGACCACACATGGATCCACAAGTGTCATTGCATGTCTGCTCTTTTTACTAACCACAACTAGAGTCATTTCATGACTGTTCTTTTCACATACAACATATGGATCCACCAGTGTAATTGAAATATTTGTTCTCTTCAGAGACCACACATGGATCCACTAGTGTCATTGCATGTGTGTTCTTTTCACATAGCACCAGAGTCATTGTAATGTGTGATCTCTTCAAAGACCACACATGGATCCACCTGTGTCATTGCATGTGTGTTCTTCTCATTACCCATAGCTAGAGTCATTGCATGTGTGTTCTCTTCAGAGACCACAGATGGATCCACCAGTGTAATTGCATGTGTGCTCTTTTCACTAACAACAACTGGAGTCATTTCATGACTATTATTTTCAGATACCATATATGGATCCACCAGTGTCATTGAAATGTGTGTTCTCTTCAGAGATCACACATGGATCAATGAGAGTCTTTGCATGTGTGTTCTTTTCACAATCCACCTATGGATCCACCAGTCTCATTGCATGTGTGTTATTCTCATTAACCACAGCTAGAGTCATTGCATGTATGTTCTTTTCACAATCCACCTATGGATCCACTAGTCTCATTGCATGTGTGTTCTTCTCATTAACCACAGCTAGAGTCATTGCATGTGTGTTCTCTTCAGAGACCACACATGGATCCACCAGTGTCATTGCATGTGTGTTCTTTTTACTAACAACAACTGGAGTCATTTCATGACTATTATTTTCAGATACCATATATGGATCCACCAGTGTCATTGAAATGTGTGTTCTCTTCAGAGACCACACATGGATCCACCAGTGTCATTGCATGTGTGTTCTTTTTACTAACAACAACTGGAGTCATTTCATGACTACTCTTTTCACATACCACACATGGATCCACCAGTGTCATTGCATGTGTGTTCTTTTTACTAACAACTAGAGTCATTGCATGTGTGTTGTTTTCGCAATCCACCTATGGAGCCACCGGTGTCATTTTGTGTTTGTTCTCTTCAGAGACCACACATGGATCCACTAGTGTCATGACATGTGTGTTCTTTTCACTAACCACAACTGGAGTCATTTCATGACTGTTCTTTTCACATACCACATATGGATCCACCAGTGTCATTGAAATGTGTGTTCTGTTTAGAGAGCACACATGGATCCACCAGTGTCATTGAATGTGTGTTCTTTTCACATACCACAAGAGTCAATGAAATGTGTGTTCTATTCAAAGAACACATATGGATCCACCAGTGTTATTGAAATGTGTGTTCTCTTTAGAGACCACACATGGATCCACCATTGTCATTGCCTGTGTGTTCTTTTTACTAACAACAACTAGAGTCATTGCATGTGTTTTCTTTTCACAATCCACCTATGGATCCACCAATGTAATTGCATGTGTGTTCTCTTCAGAGACCACACATGGATTCACCAGTGTAATTGCATGTGTGCACTTTTTACTAACCACAACTGGAGTCATTTCATGACTGTTCTTTTCACATATCACATATGGATCCACCAGTGTCATTGAAATGTTTGTTCCCTTTAGAGACCACGTATGGATCCACTAGTGTCATTGCATGTGTGTTCTTTTCACATAGCACCAGAGTCAGTGTAATGTGTGTTCTCTTCAAAGACCATACATGGATCCACTAGTGTCATTGCATGTGTGTTCTTCTCATTACCCACAACTAGAGTCATTGCATGTGTGTTCTCTTCAGAGACCACATATGGATCCACCAGTGTAATTGCATGTTTGCTCTTTTTACTAACAACAACTAGAGTCATTTCATGACTGTCCTTTTCACATACCACATATGGATCCACCAGTGTCATTGAAATGTGTGTTCTCTTTAGAGACCACACATGGATCCACCAGTGTCATTGCATGTGTGTTCTTTTTACATACCACAAGAGTCATTGATATTTGTGTTCTCTTCAAAGACCACACATGGATCCACCAGTGTCATTGCATGTGTGTTCTTCTCATTAACCACAGCTACAGTCATTGCATGTGTGTTATCTTCAGAGACCACACATGGATCCACCAGTGTCATTGCATGTGTGCTCTTTTTACTAACAACAACTGGAGTCATTTCATGACTATTCTTTTCACATACCACATATGGATCCACCAGTGTCATTGAAATGTGTGTTCTCTTCAGAGATCACACATGGATCAATGAGAGTCTTTGCATGTGTGTTCTTTTCACAATCCACCTATGGATCCACCAGTCTCATTGCATGTGTGTTCTTCTCATTAACCACAGCTAGAGTCATTGCATGTATCTTCTTTTCACAATCCACCTATGGATCCACTAGTCTCATTGCATGTGTGTTCTTCTCATTAACCACAGCTAGAGTCATTGCATGTGTGTTCTCTTCAGAGACCACACTTGGATCCACCAGTGTCATTGCATGTGTGTTCTTTTTACTAACAACAACTGGAGTCATTTCATGACTATTATTTTCAGATACCATATATGGATGCACCAGTGTCATTGAAATGTGTGTTCTCTTCAGAGACCACACATGGATACACCAGTGTCATTGCATGTGTGTTCTTTTTACTAACAACAACTAGAGTCATTTCATGACTATTCTTTTCACATACCATATATTGATCCACCAGTGTCATTGAAATGTGTGTTCTCTTCAAACACCACACATGGAACCACAAGTGTAATTGCATGTGTGCTCTTTTTACTAACAGCAATTGGAGTCATTTCATGACTGTGCTTTTCACATACCATATATGGATCCACCAGCGTCATTGAAATGTGTGTTCTCTTCAGAGACCACACCTGGATCCACTAGTGTCATTGCATGTGTGTTCTTTTTACTAACAACAACCAGAGGCATTGCATGTGTGTTCTTTTCACAATCCACCTATGGATCCACCGGTGTCATTGCATGTGTGTTCTTCTCATTAACCACAGCTAGAGTCATTGCATGTGTGTTCTCTTCAGAGACCACAAATGGATCCACAAGTGTCATTGCATGTGTGTTATTTTTACTAACAACAACTGGAGCCATTTCATGACTATTATTTTCAGATACCATATATGGATGCACCAGTGTCATTGAAACGTGTGTTCTCTTCAGAGACAACACATGGATACACCAGTGTCATTGCATGTGTGTTCTTTTTACTAACAACAACTAGAGTCATTTCATGACTATTCTTTTCACATACCATATATTGATCCACCAGTGTCATTGAAATGTGTGTTCTCTTCAAACACCACACATGGAACCACAAGTGTAATTGCATGTGTGCTCTTTTTACTAACAGCAATTGGAGTCATTTCATGACTGTGCTTTTCACATACCATATATGGATCCACCAGCGTCATTGAAATGTGTGTTCTCTTCAGAGACCACACCTGGATCCACTAGTGTCATTGCATGTGTGTTCTTTTTACTAACAACAACCAGAGGCATTGCATGTGTGTTCTTTTCACAATCCACCTATGGATCCACCGGTGTCATTGCATGTGTGTTCTTCTCATTAACCACAGCTAGAGTCATTGCATGTGTGTTCTCTTCAGAGACCACAAATGGATCCACAAGTGTCATTGCATGTGTGTTATTTTTACTAACAACAACTGGAGCCATTTCATGACTGTTCTTTTCACATACAACATATGGATCCACTGGTTTCATTGCATGTGTGTTCTTCTCACTAACCACAACTAGAGTCACTGCATGTGTGTTCTTTTCACAGACCACATATGGAACCACCATTGTAATTGAAATGTGTATTCTTTCCTTAACCACAACTGGAGTCATTTCATGACTATTCTTTTCACATACCATATATTGATCCATCAGTGTCATTGAAACGTGTGTTCTCTTCAGGGACCACACATGGAACCACCAGTGTAATTGCATGTGTGCTCTTTTTACTAACAACAACTAGAGTCATTTGATGACTGTTCTTTTCACATACCACATATGGATCCAGTAGTGTCATTGAAATGTGTGTTCTCTTTAGAGACCACACATGGATCCACTACTGTCATTGCATGTGTGTTATTTTTACTAACAACAACCTGAGTCATTGCATGTGTGTTCTTTTTGCAATCCACCAAATCCACCAATGTCATTGCATGTGTGTTATTCTCATTAACCACAGCTAGAGTCATTGCATGTGTGTTCTCTTTAGAGACCACACATGGACCCACCAGTGTCATTGCATGTGTGTTCTTTTTACTAACAACAATTGGAGTAATTTCATGACTATTCTTTCCACATACCAGATATTGATCCACATGTGTCATTGAAATGTATGTTCTCTTCAGAGACCACACATGGAACCACCAATGTAATTGCATGTGTCCTCTTTTTACTAACAACAACTAGAGTCATTTCATGACTGTTCTTTTCACATACCACATATGGATCCACCAGTGTCATTGAAATGTGTGTTCTCTTAAGAGACCACACCTGGATCCACTAGTGTCATTGCATGTGTGTTCTTTTTACTAACAACAACCAGAGTCATTGTATATGTGTTCTTTTCACAATCCACCTATGGATCCACCAGTGTCATTGCATGTTTGTTATTCTCATTAACCATAGCTAGAGTCATTGCATGTGTGTTCTCTTCAGAGACCACACATGGATCCACCAGTGTCATTGCATGTGTGTTCTTTTTACTAACGACAACTGGAGTCATTTCATGACTATTCTTTTCACATACGATATATTGATCCACCAGTGTCATTGAAATGTGTGTTTTCTGCAGAGACCACACATGGAACCACCAGTGTAATTGCATGTGTGCTCTTTTTACTAACAACAATTAGAGTCATTTCATGACTGTTCTTTTCACATACCACATATGGATCCACCCGTGTCATTGAAATGTGTGTTCTCTTCAGAGACCACACATGGATTCACCAGTGTCATTGCATGTGGGTTCTTTTTACTAACAACAACCAGAGTCATTGCATGTGTGTTCTGATGGGGGAATACCAATCGGGGTATGCCCATGAAGCGGAATCGGCAGCTGGAGCGAGCCGACTGAAGCCTCACCCTAGGCGGATCGACTCGCCAAATACGGCGACTAACGCATACTAGACCTAGAGCGACGCCGATTGAAGGCCCAAGATGGTGACTTCAATGCAAAGCCCATTAGTGCACTTGTAAACCCTAACTGGATGTATATATAAAGCCACCTGGGGAACACCCTTGGGGGGACCTCTCTCACTTCATATTAGATCTAGTCTCTCCCTCCGCCTCTGATGGCTCCATGTAAACTAATCTATGATCATATACTGGATTGATAGCAGGACGTAGCGATCCTCCATTGAAGGGACATGAACCTGGATATATCGTGTGCCTATCTCGCTCCCGGATTCTTCTACGTCGCCTTGCCCTTTCCTCTATGTAAGGTACCCTGTAGCATCTTCCGTGGTCAATACCACGACAGATGGCGCCCACCATGGGGAAAGCGGTGCTTGGAGTTGCGATCCGGGTGGGATCCCTCACCTTCGCTGGCGGCTAGAACGCATGTCCGAAGTACTGCCTAAGGACGTGCAGTTTGGAGGGTGATCGAACCGGTCTACCACTCCTAGTACGGCTGACGCGAATACGAGCATGGAGACCGACTTGGAAACTCCAGCAATCTGATCTGCATGACCATTGAGTTTTTTATTCCAATCTCTCTTTAATCGATCTACCAATTAATTATTTTATTTGATCTAACCCCTTGTCTGCAATTGACATGACCCGTTTGGAGAATGGATAAATCAATCCAGCATCCATGCGATCATGGCCTCTGCAGCGAAAAGAAAGAGGCCTCAGTTGGGCATACATGCAGACGAGGCAGCCTCGAATCCGGATCAACTGGCCGTGCTATTTTATTGCAATCGGTCGGCGGCGTTCTCCGCATTCTTAGTGCCAGCGTGTGGAACAACATCTGCCCAGCGACAGACTTGCACCTTGCATCTATGTCTGACAAGGCACATCAAGACTCAGGTCCTAAACAGAAAAGGAATTGTTCTAGTCAGGTGACATCGATCCACACCCACAAGATCTTGTCACAATGCATTATTTCTGTTTAATCTCTCGTGCATTGACTTTTAGCAACATACGCTACATGTTTTATTTAGATCTAATCTATTATATATTGTTTGCATATAAACGCCACACTGCTTGGATTTGGGATATCCGCGTCCATAGAAATTAGATGGAGATGCCTCTTTCAATCACGACGTAGATTTGCCATGGCCAGTCTATTCGCGGACTGTACTTCGTCTCAGCCATGGCTCATCACTATGCTGGACTCACCGCTCGCGGACTCGCGATGTCTGGGCCTTCAATGCCGCGAGCTAAGGCACGGTCGCGAAATCATCACGTTTGCTCGACTCGCCTGCCATGGAATCGCCCAACGCATACTCGCCATGATCAGGGACTCGACTTGCCCCTCGCGGACCCGCCATGCTCGGGGACTTGCCGTCGCGAACTCGCCATCGCGGACCTATCCACACTCGGGGACTCGTCTATCACGGACTCTCCACACTTGGGGGAATCGCCTTGCCCCTCGTGGACTCGCCACGTTCGATACTCGCCCATCCCGGACTCGCCATGCTACCTGCTAAATGCTGCACGTCTCCACCAAGGCAACTTCGTCACGCGACTCCGTCCGACTAATGGTCCGATCGAGCTCCCTACCACTACTCGCCCCTACGCCCACTCCTTCTGGCAAAACGCCGTACTCGAGGACTCGACTCGCTGCCCTCGCGGACTCATCATGCTCGGGGACTCGCCATCAAGGAATCGATTTCCATGGATTCGCCCTGCCATGAAATCGCCATCGCAGACTCGCCGCCCGCATGACCTCGCCTACCGCGGATTCACCATCGTGACTCTCCGCGCTCGAGGACCACCAGCCGCGGACTCACCATCATGGTCTCGCTGCTGCGTCGACTCCTTCTGGCTAAACGCCACACCGGATGCTCGGGGACTCGTCCGCCGCGAACTCGCCATGCTACCGGCTAAACGCTGCACGACTCCACCACACGAGTCCATCTGACCAATGGTTCGATCGAGATCACCGTACCACTGGCTAAACTCCCACGGCTTCACGACGCTACTCCATCCGCCATGTCGACTCCATGTCCGCCGTGTCGACTTCACCATAGCGCGACCTCTGTCCGCTGCGTCAACCCCGTGTCTGCTGCATCGACTTCGCCATAGCGCTACCTTCGTCCACCGCCCGACCATATGTCCGCCATGCCGACTCCGCCAAAGCACGGCGTTCCCCCACCACAGAGCGACCATACATCTGCCGCATCGACTTCGCCAAAGCGTGACCATACATCTGCCACGTCAACTTCACCAAAGCGCGACCATACCTCTATGTGTCAACTCTTTCTGGCTATGTCGAATGCGTATGCCGCGGCTACTAAGGGACCTTCATCATCCGAGTCGCCAGAGAGGGTCGCATGCCATGCTGCATGGACTCATCACTAGGCGTCTCTTCCCCCCAGGAAAATCAGTTCGCCTTTGTCAACCTTTGAAAGAGCTACTTGTAATGGCCAAGTAGTGCAGACGAGGACTCACAAACCGAGCCTCGGACCGTCGATCAAAAACACTAACCGAGAGCCATCATTGGAGTTGCCTTGCTTGACTCGCCTTCCGGGCCAAGACAAATTGCAGTGCTACACAAACATCACCATGTCCTCGTCAACCTTAGATAGTGCGACTCGCACAGCCAAGTACTACGGATGAGGACTCGCAAACCGAGCCTCGGATCATCCAGGAAGAACGTTAAGACGAGATCCATCTTTGGAGTCGCCATGCGACTGCCCCCCCGGGCCAAGATGACAGACTTGCTAACAAAAACAGCGCAATCAATGTCATCACGGACTCGCAATCATCATGGACTCGCCACACTGGGGGACTCTCCCCTCGCGGACTCTCAATCATCACAGACTCGCCACACTCGGAGACTCTCCCCTCACGGACTCGCAATCATCGCAGACTCGCCACACTCGGGGACTCTCCCTTCATGGACTCGCCCTCGCGTACTCAACACGCTTGGGGACTGGTCACCGCTGACTCGCCCTCGTGAACTCTCCATGCTCGAGGACACGCCACCGTGGACTCTCCCTCGCGTACTCAACACGCTCGGGGACTCACCACCGTGGACTTGCCCTCATGTACTCAACATGCTCAGGGACTCGCCATAGCGGACCCGCCCTCGTGTACTCAACATGCTCGGGGACTCGCCACCGCTGACTCGCCCTCGCATACTCGACACGCTCGGGGACTCGCGCGGACTTGCCCTCGCGTACTCGCCACACTCGGGGCCACGCCATCGTAGACTCGCCCTCGCGTACTCGCCACATTCAGGGACTCGCCACCGCAGACTCGCCCTTGCGTACTCAACATTCTCGGGGACTTGCCCCTTGCAGACTCGTCTCGCGTATTCCCTTGCATCGCCTAGGCAACTTCACCATCAAAGATTTGGTGGCCTCCACGTCCTCTACGACAGCAATTTGACAAGGCGCCGGCCAAACTTCTCCAAGGGGCGAATCCGTCCAATGATGACTCGCCCGACATGTCGACTCGCCTTGGCGATTGGGCTACTTCATGAGCTATTTCTCTGTTTCAGGAGCTCGCCAACGACTCACCATCGACTCCACCCTAGAATCACCTGCGCCAGCGGCTTGAAGTCATCGCCGAGTCCCTGACGCGCTCGGGGACTACTGATGGGGGAATACCAATTGGGGTATGCCCATGAAGCAGAGACGCCAGCTGGAGCGAGCCGACTGAAGCCTCACCCCAGGCGGATCAACTCGCCAAGTACGCCGACTGACGCATACTGGACCCAGACGCCACGCTGATTGAAGGCCCAATATGGCGACTCCAATGCAAAGCCCATTAGTGCACTTGTAAACCCTAACTGGATGCATATATAAAGCCACCAGGGGAACCCCCTTGGGGGGACCTCTCTCACATCATATTAGATCTAGTCTCTCCTCCCGCCTCTGATGGCTCCATGTACACCAATCTATGATCATATACTGCATTGACAGCAGCACATAGAGATCCTCCATCGAGGGGACGTGAACCTGGGTACATCGTGTGCCAATCTCGCTCCTGGATTCTCCTACATCGCCTTGCCCTTTCCTCTACGTAAGCTACCCTGTAGCATCTACCGTGGTCAATACCATGACATGTTCTTTTCACGATCCACCTATGGATCCACCAATGTCATTGCATATGTGTTCTTCTCATTAACCACGACTAGAGTCATTGCATGTGTGTTCTTTTTAGAGATCACACATGGATCCACCAGTGTCATTGCATGGGTGTTCTTTTTAGAGATCACACATGGATCACCAGTGTCATTGTATGTGTGTTCTTTTTACAAACAATAACTGGAGTCATTTCATAACTATTCTTTTCACATACCACATATGGATCCACCAGTGTCATTGAAATGTGTGTTCTCTTTAGAGACCACACATGGATCCACCAGTGTCATTGCCTGTGTCCTCTTTTTACTAACAACAACTAGAGTCATTGCATGTGTGTTCTTTTCACAATCCACCTATGGATCCACCAGTGTCATTGCATGTGTGTTCTCTTCAGAGACCACACATGGATCCACCAGTGTAATTGCATGTGTGCTCTTTTTACTAACCACAACTGGAGTCATTTCATGACTGTTCTTTTCACATACCACATATGGATCCACCAGTGTCATTGAAATGTGTGTTCTCTTTAGAGACCACACATGGATCCACCAGTGTTATTGCATGTGCGTTCTTTTCACATACCACCAGAGTAATTGAAATGTGTGTTCTCTTCAAAGACAACAAATGGATCCACCAGTGTCATTGCATGTGTGTTCTCATTAACCACAACTAGAGTCATTGAATGTGTGTTCTCTTCAGAGACCACACATGGAACCACTATTGTAATTGCATGTGTGCTCTTTTTACTAACAACAACTGGAGTCATTTCATGACTATTCTTTTCACATACCAGATATGGATCCACTAGTGTCATTGAAATGTGTGTTATCTTCGGAGACCACACATGGATCCGCCAGTGTCATTTCATGTGTGTTCTTTTTACTAACAACAACCAGAGTCATTGCATGTGTGTTATTTTCACAATCCACCTACGGATCCACCAGTGTCATTGCATCTGTGTTCTTCTCATTAACCATAGCTAGAGTCATTGCATGTGTGTTCTCTTCAAAGACCACACATGGATCCACCATTGTCATTGCATGTGTGTTCTTTTTACTAACAACAACTGGAGTCATTTCATGACTATTCTTTTCACATAACATATATTGATCCACCAGTGTCATTGAAATGTGTGTTCTCTTCAGAGACCACACATGGATCCACTAGTGTCATTGCATGTTTGTTCTTTTTACTAAAAATAACCAGAGTCATTGCATGTGTGTTCTTTTCACAATCCACCTATGGATCCACCAGTGTCATTGCATGTGTGTTCTTCTCATTAACCACAGCTAGAGTCACTGCATGTGTGTTCTCTTCAGAGACCACACATGGATCCACTAGTGTCATTGCATGTGTGTTCTTTTTACTAACAACAAGTGCAGTCATTTCATGACTATTCTTTTCACATACCATATATTGATCCACCAGTGTAATTGCATGTGTGCTCTTTTTATTAACAACAACTGGAGTCATTTCATGACTATTCTTTTCACATACCACATATGGATCCACCAGTGTCATTGAAATGTGTGTTCTCTTCAGAGACCACACATGGATCCACCAGTGTCATTGCATGTTTGTTCTTTTTACTAAAAATAACCAGAGTCATTGCACGTGTGTTCTTTTCACAATCCACCTATGGATCCACCAGTGTCATTGCATGTGTGTTCTTCTCATTAACCACAGCTAGAGTCACTGCATGTGTGTTCTCTTCAGAGACCACACATGGATCCACTAGTGTCATTGCATGTGTGTTCTTTTTACTAACAACAACTGCAGTCATTTCATGACTATTCTTTTCACATACCATATATTGATCCACCAGTGTCATTGAAATGTGTGTTCTCTTCAAAGACCACACATGGAACTACCAATGTAATTGCATGTGTGCTCTTTTTACTAACAACAACTGGAGTCATTTCATGACTATTATTTTCATATACCACATATGGAAACGCCAGTGTCATTGAAATGTGTGTTCTATTCAGAGACCACACATGGATCCACCAGTGTCATTGTATGTGTGTTCTTTTTACTAACAACAACCAGAGTCATTGCATGTGTGTTCTTTTCACGATCCACCTATGGATCCACCAGTGTTATTGCATGTGTGTTCTTCTCATTAACCACAGCTAGAGGCACTGCATGTGTGTTCCCTTCAGAGACCACACATGGATCCACTAGTGTCATTGCATGTGTGTTCTTTTTACTAACAACAACTGGAGTCATTTCATGACTGTTCTTTTCACATACCACATATGGATCCACCAGTGTCATTGAAATGTGTGTTCTCTTCAGAGACCACACATGGATCCACCAGTGTTATTGCATGTGTGCTCTTTTTACTAACCACAACTAGAGTCATTTAATGACAGTTCTTTTCACATACCACATATGGATCCACCAGTGTCATTGAAATGTATGTTCTGTTCAGAGAGCACACATGGATCCACCAGTGTCATTGAATGTGTGTTCTTTTCACATACCACCAGAGTCATTGAAATGTGCGTTCTATTCAAAGAACACACATGGATCCACCAGTGTCATTGCCTGTCTGTTCTTCTCATTAACCATGGCTAGAGTCATTGCATGTGTGTTCTCTTCAGATACCACACATGGAACCACCAGTGTAATTGCATGTGTGCTCTTTTTACTAACAACCACTAGAGTCATTTCATGACTATTCTTTTCACATACCACATATGGATCCACCAGTGTCATTGAAATGTGTGTTCTCTTCAGAGATCACACATGGATCCACTGGTGTCATTGCATGTGTGTTCTTTTTACTAGGAACAACCAGAGTCATTGCATGTGTGTTCTTCTCATTAACCATAGCTAGAGTCATTGCATATGTGTTCTCTTCGGAGACCACACATGGATTCATCAGTGTCATTGCATGTGTATTCTTTTTACTAACAACAACTGGAGTCATTTCATGACTATTCTTTTCACATACCACATATACATCCACAAGTGTCATTGAAATGTGTGTTCTCTCTAGAGACCACACATGGATCCGCCAGTGTCATTTCATGTGTGTTCTTTTTACTAACAACAACCAGAGTCATTGCATGTGTGTTATTTTCACAATCCACCTACGGATCCACCAGTGTCATTGCATCTATGTTCTTCTCATTAATCTTAGCTAGAGTCATTGCATGTGTGTTCTCTTCAAAGACCACACATGGATCCACCAGTGTCATTGCATGTGTGTTCTTTTTACTAACAACAACTGGAGTCATTTCATGACTATTCTTTTCACATAACATATATTGATCCACCAGTGTCATTGAAATGTGTGTTCTCTTCAGAGACCACACATGGATCCACCAGTGTCATTGCATGTTTGTTCTTTTTACTAAAAATAACCAGAGTCATTGCATGTGTGTTCTTTTCACAATCCAACTATGGATCCACAAGTGTCATTGCATGTGTGTTCTTCTCATTAACCACAGCTAGAGTCACTGCATGTGTGTTCTCTTCAGAGACCACACATGGATCCACCAGTGTCATTGCATGTGTGTTCTTTTTACTAACAACAAGTGCAGTCATTTCATGACTGTTCTTTTCACATACCACATATGGATCCACCAGTGTCATTGAAATGTGTGCTCTCTTCAGAGACCACACATGGATCCACCAGTGTCATTGCATGTGTGCTCTTTTTACTAGGAACAACTAGAGAAATTTCATGACTATTATTTTCACATACCATATATGGATCCACGAATGTCATTGAAATGTGTGTTCTCTTCAGAGACCACATATGGATCCACTAGTGTAATTGCATGTGTGTTCTTTTTAATAACAACAACCAGAGTCATTGCATGTGTGTTCTTTTCACATACCACCTATGGATCCACCAGTGTCATTGCATGTGTGTTTTTCTCATAAACCACAGCTAGAGTCATTGCATGTGTGTTCTCTTTAGAGACCACACATGGATCCACCAGTGTCATTGCATGTGTCTTCTTTTTACTAACAACAACTAGAGTCATTTCATGACTATTCTTTTCACATACCACATATGGATCCACCAGTGTCATTGCATGTGTGTTCTTCTCATTAACCACAGTTGGAGTCATTGCATGTGCACAAGGATCCACCAGTGTCATTGCATGTGTGTTCTTTTTACTAACAACAACTGGAGTTATTTCATGACTATTCTTTTCACATACCATATATGGATCCACCATTGTGATTGAAATGTGTGTTCTCTTTAGAGACCACACATGGAACCACCAGGGTAATTACATGTGTGCTCTTGTTACTAACAACAACTAGAGTCATTTCATTACTGTTCTTTCACATACCACATATGGATCCACCAGTTTCATTGAAATGTGTGTTCCTTCAGAGACCACACATGGATCCACCAGTGTCATTGCATGTGTGTTCTTTTTACTAACAACAACCAGAGTCATTGCATTTGTGGTCTTCTCATTAACCATAGCTAGATTCATTGCATGTGTGTTCTCTTCAGAGACCACACATGGATCCACCAGTGTCATTGCATGTGTGTTCGTTTTAGAAACAACAACTAGAGTCATTTCATGACTGTTCTTTTCACATACGACATATGGATCCACCAGTGTCATTGAAATGCGTGTTCTCTTCAGAGGCCACACATGGATCCACCAGTGTCATTGCATGTGTGCTCTTTTTACTAACAACAACTAGAGTCATTGCATGTGTGTTCTTTTCACAATCCACCTATGGATCCACCAGTGTAATTGAAATGTGTGTTCTCTTTAGAGGCCACACATGGATCCACCAGTGTAATTGCATGTGTGCTCTTTTTACTAACCACAACTAGAATAATTTCATGACTGTTCTTTTCACATACCACATATGGATCCACCAGTGTCATTGAAATGGGTGTTCCTTCAAAGACCACACATGGATCCACCAGTGTCATTGCATGTGTGTTCTTTTTACTAACAACAACCATAGTCATTGCATGCGTGTTCTTTCCACAATCCACCTATGGATCCACTAGTTTCATTGCATGTGTGGTATTCTCATTAACCACAACTAGAGTCATTGCATGTGTGTTCCCTTTAGCGACCACACATGGATCCACCAGTGTCATTGCATGTGTGTTCTTTTTACTAACAACAACTAGAGTCATTTCATGACTGTTATTTTCACATACCACATATGTATCCACGAGTGTCATTGAAATGTGTGTTCTCTTCAGAGACCACACATGGATCCACCAGTCTCATTGCATGTGTGCTCTTTTTACTAACAACAACTAGATACATTTCATGACTATTCTTTTCACATACCACATATGGATCCACCAGTGTCATTGAAATGTGTGTTCTCTTTAGAGACCACATATGGATCCACTAGTGTCATTGCATGTGTGTTCTTTTTAATAACAACAACCAGAGTCATTGCATGTGTGTTCTTTTCACATACCAGCTATGGGTCCACCAGTGTTATTGCATGTGTGTTTTTCTCATTAACCACAGCTAGAGTGATTGCATGTGTGTTCTCTTCAGAGACCACACATGGATCCACTAGTGTCATTGCACGTGTGTTCCTTTTACTAACTACAATTGGAGTCATTTCATGAATATTCTTTTCACAAACCACATATGGATCCACCAGTGTCATTGAATGGTGTCTTCTCTTCAGAGACCACACATGGATCAACCAGAGTCATTGCATGTGTGTTATTTTCACAATCCACCTATGGATCCACCAGTGTCATTGCATGTGTTTTCTCCTCATTAACCACAGCTGGAGTCATAGCATGTGTTTTCTCTTCAGAGACCACACATGGATCCACCAGTGTCATTGCACGTGTGTTCTTTTTACTAACAAGAACTGGAGTTATTTCATGACTATTCTTTTCACAAACCACATATGGATCCACCAGTGTCATTGAAATGTATGTTCTCTTCAGATACCACACATGGATCAACCAGAGTCATTGCATGTGTGTTCTTTTTACTAACAACTAGAGTCATTGCATGTGTGTTCTTTTCACAATCCACCTATGGATCCACCAGTGTCATTGCATGTGTGTTCTTCTCATTAACCACAGCTGGAGTCATTGCATGTGTGTTCTCTTCAGAGACCACACATGGATCCACCAGTGTCATTGCATGTGTGTTCTTTTTACTAACAACAACTGGAGTTATTTCATGACTATTCTTTTCACATACCATATATGGATCCACCAGTGTCATTGAAATGTGTGTTCCTTCAAAGTCCACAAATGGATCCACCAGTGTCATTGCATGTGTGTTCTTTTTACTAACAACAACCAGAGTCATTGCATGTGTGTTCTTTTCAGAATCCACCTAAGGATCCACCAGTGTGATTGCATGTGTGGTCTTTTCATTAACCACAGTTAGAGTCATTGCATGTGAGTTCTCTTCAGAGACCACACATCGATCCACCGGTGTCATTGCATGTGTGTTCTTTTTACAAACAACAACTACATTCATTTCATGATTGTTCTTTTCACAGACCACATATGGATATACTAGTGTCATTGAAATGTGTGTTCTCTTCAGAGACCACACATGGATCCACCAGTGTCATTGCATGTGTGCTCTGTTTACTAACAACAACCAGAGTCATTGCATGTGTGTTTTTTTGACAATCCACCTATGGATCCACCAGTGTCATTGCATGTGTGTTCTCTTCAGAGACCACACATGGATCCACTAGTGTAATTGCATGTGTTCTCTTTTTACTAACCACAACTAGAGTCATTTCATGACTGTTCTTTTCACATACCACATATGGATCCAGCAGTGTCATTGAAATGTGTGTTCTCTTCAGAGACTACACATGGATCCACCAGTGTCATTGCATGTGTGTTCTTTTCACATACCACCAGAGTCATTTAAATGTGTGTTCTCTTCAAAGACCACACATGGATCCACCAGTGTCATTGCATGTGTGTTCTTCTCATTGACCACAACTAGAGTCATTGCATGTGTGTTCTCTTTAGAGACCACACATGGATCCACTAGTGTCATTGCATGTGTGTTCTTTTTACTAACAATAACCAGCGTCATCCCACGTGTGTTCTTTTCACATACCACCTATGGATCCACTAGTGTCATTGCATGTGTGGTATTATCATTAACCACAGCTAGAGTCATTGCATGTGTGTTCTCTTCAGAGACCACACATGGATCCACCAGTGTCATTGCACGTGTGTTCTTTTTACTAACAACAACTGGAGTTATTTCATGACTATTCTTTTCACATACCATATATGGATCCACTAGTGTCATTGAAATGTGTGTTCTCTTTAGAGACCACACATGGAATCACCAGTGTAATTACATGTGTGCTCTTGTTACTAACAACAACTGGAGTCATTTCATGACTGTTCTTTTCACATACCACATATGGATCCACCAGTGTCATTGAAATGTGTCTTCTCTTCAGAGACCACACATGGATCCACCAGTGTAACTGCATGTGTGCTCTTTTTACTAACCACAACTGGAGTCATTTCATGACTGTTCTTTTCACATACCACATATGGATCCAGCAGTGTCATTGAAATGTGTGTTCTCTTCAGAGACCACACATGGATCCACCAGTGTCATTGCATGTGTGTTATTTTCACATACCACCAGAGTCATTGAAATGTGTGTTTTCTTCAAAGACCACACATGGATCCACTAGTTTCATTCCATGTGTGTTCTTCTCATTAACCACATCTATAGTCATTGCATGTTTGTTCTCTTTAGAGACCACACATAGATCCACTATGTAATTGCATGTGTGCTCTTTTTACTAACAACAACTTGAGTCATTTCATGACTATTCTTTTCACATACCACATATGGATCCACCAGTGTCATTGAGATGTATGTTCTCTTCAAAGACCACACATGGATCCACCAGTGTCATTGCATGTGTGTTATTTTTACTAACAACAACTAGAGTCATTGCATGTGTGTTATTTTCACAATCCACCTATGTATCCACTGTGCGTTCTTCTCATTAACCACAACTAGAGTCATTGCATGTGTGGTCTCTTGGTCTCTTCAGAGACCACACATGGATCCACCAGTGTAATTGCATGTGTGCTCTTTTTACTAACAACAACTGGAGTCATTTCATGACTATTTATTTGACATAGCACATATTGATCCACCAGTGTCATTAAAATGTGAGTTCTCTTCAGAGACCACACATGGATCCACTAGTGTCATTGCATGTGTGTTCTTTTTACTAACAACAACCAACGTCATTGCATGTGTGTTCTTTTCACATACCACCTATGGATCCACCAGTGTCATTGCATGTGTGGTATTCTCATTAACCACAACCAGAGTCATTGCATGTGTGTTCTCTTCAGAGACCACACATGGATCCACTAGTGTCATTGCATGTGTGTTCTTTTTACTAACAACAACTAGAGTCATTTCATGACTATTGTTTTCACAAACCACATATGGATCCACCAGTGTCATTGAAATGTATGTTCTCTTCAGATACCACACATGGATCAACCAGAGTCATTGCATGTGTGTTCTTTTTACTAACAACTAGAGTCATTGCATGTGTGTTCTTTTCACAATCCACCTATGGATCCACCAGTGTCATTGCATGTGTGTTCTTCTCATTAACCACAGCTGGAGTAATTGCATGTGTGTTCTCTTCAGAGACCACACATGGATCCACCAGTGTCACTGCATGTGTGTTCTTTTTACTAACAACAACTGGAGTTATTTCATGACTATTCTTTTCACATACCATATATGGATCCACCAGTGTCATTGAAATGTGTGTTCCTTCAGAGTCCACACATGGATCCACCAGTGTCATTGCATGTGTGTTCTTTTTACTAACAACAACCAGAGTCATTGCATGTGTGTTCTTTTCACAATCCACCTAAGGATCCACCAGTGTGATTGCATGTGTGGTCTATTCATTAACCACAGTTAGAGTCATTGCATGTGTGTTCTCTTCAGAGACCACACATGGATCCAGCGGTGTCATTGCATGTGTGTTCTTTTTACAAACAACAACTACATTCATTTCATGATTGTTCTTTTCACAGACCACATATGGATATACTAGTGTCATTGAAATGTGTGTTCTCTTCAGAGACCACACATGGATCCACCAGTGTCATTGCATGTGTGCTCTGTTTACTAACAACAACCAGAGTCATTGCATGTGTTTTTTTTTGACAATCCACCTATGGATCCACCAGTGTCATTGCATGTGTGTTCTCTTCAGAGACCACACATGGATCCACTAGTGTAATTGCATGTGTTCTCTTTTTACTAACCACAACTAGAGTCATTTCATGAATGTTCTTTTCACATACCACATATGGATCCAGCAGTGTCATTGAAATGTGTGTTCTCTTCAGAGACTACACATGGATCCACCAGTGTCATTGCATGTGTGTTCTTTTCACATACCACCAGAGTCATTTAAATGTGTGTTCTCTTCAAAGACCACACATGGATCCACCAGTGTCATTGCATGTGTGTTCTTCTCATTGACCACAACTAGAGTCATTGCATGTGTGTTCTCTTTAGAGACCACACATGGATCCACTAGTGTCATTGCATGTGTGTTCTTTTTACTAACAATAACCAGCGTCATCCCACGTGTGTTCTTTTCATATACCACCTATGGATCCACTAGTGTCATTGCATGTGTGGTATTATCATTAACCACAGCTAGAGTCATTGCATGTGTGTTCTCTTCAGAGACCACACATGGATCCAGCAGTGTCATTGCACGTGTGTTCTTTTTACTAACAACAACTGGAGTTATTTCATGACTATTCTTTTCACATACCATATATGGATCCACCAGTGTCATTGAAATGTGTGTTCTCTTTAGAGACCACACATGGAATCACCAGTGTAATTACATGTGTGCTCTTGTTACTAACAACAACTGGAGTCATTTCATGACTGTTGTTTTCACATACCACATATGGATCCACCAGTGTCATTGAAATGTGTCTTCTCTTCAGAGACCACACATGGATCCACCAGTGTAACTGCATGTGTGCTCTTTTTACTAACCACAACTGGAGTCATTTCATGACTGTTCTTTTCACATACCACATATGGATCCAGCAGTGTCATTGAAATGTGTGTTCTCTTCAGAGACCACACATGGATCCACCAGTGTGATTGCATGTGTGTTATTTTCACATACCACCAGAGTCATTGAAATGTGTGTTTTCTTCAAAGACCACACATGGATCCACCAGTTTCATTCCATGTGTGTTCTTCTCATTAACCACAGCTATAGTCATTGCATGTTTGTTCTCTTTAGAGACCACACATGGATCCACTATGTAATTGCATGTGTGCTCTTTTTACTAACAACAACTTGAGTCATTTCATGACTATTCTTTTCACATACCACATATGGATCCACCAGTGTCATTGAGATGTATGTTCTCTTCAAAGAGCACACATGGATCCACCAGTGTCATTGCATGTGTGTTATTTTTACTAACAACAACTAGAGTCATTGCATGTGTGTTATTTTCACAATCCACCTATGTATCCACTGTGCGTTCTTCTCATTAACCACAGCTAGAGTCATTGCATGTGTGGTCTCTTGGTCTCTTCAGAGACCACACATGGATCCACCAGTGTAATTGCATGTGTGCTCTTTTTACTAACAACAACTGGAGTCATTTCATGACTATTTATTTGACATAGCACATATTGATCCACCAGTGTCATTAAAATGTGAGTTCTCTTCAGAGACCACACATGGATCCACTAGTGTCATTGCATGTGTGTTCTTTTTACTAACAACAACCAACGTCATTGCATGTGTGTTCTTTTCACATACCACCTATGGATCCACCAGTGTCATTGCATGTGTGGTATTCTCATTAACCACAACCAGAGTCATTGCATGTGTGTTCTCTTCAGAGACCACACATGGATCCACTAGTGTCATTGCATGTGTGTTCTTTTTACTAACAACAACTAGAGTCATTTCATGACTATTGTTTTCACAAACCACATATGGATCCACCAGTGTCATTGAAATGTATGTTCTCTTCAGATACCACACATGGATCAACCAGAGTCATTGCATGTGTGTTCTTTTTACTAACAACTAGAGTCATTGCATGTGTGTTCTTTTCACAATCCACCTATGGATCCACCAGTGTCATTGCATGTGTGTTCTTCTCATTAACCACAGCTGGAGTAATTGCATGTGTGTTCTCTTCAGAGACCACACATGGATCCACCAGTGTCACTGCATGTGTGTTCTTTTTACTAACAACAACTGGAGTTATTTCATGACTATTCTTTTCACATACCATATATGGATCCACCAGTGTCATTGAAATGTGTGTTCCTTCAGAGTCCACACATGGATCCACCAGTGTCATTGCATGTGTGTTCTTTTTACTAACAACAACCAGAGTCATTGCATGTGTGTTCTTTTCACAATCCACCTAAGGATCCACCAGTGTGATTGCATGTGTGGTCTATTCATTAACCACAGTTAGAGTCATTGCATGTGTGTTCTCTTCAGAGACCAGACATGGATCCACCGGTGTCATTGCATGTGTGTTCTTTTTACTAACAACAACTCGAGTCATTTCATGATTGTTCTTTTCACAGACCACATATGGATATACCAGTGTCATTGAAATGTGTGTTCTCTTTAGAGACCACACATGGATCCACCAGTGTCATTGCATGTGTGCTCTGTTTACTAACAACAACCAGAGTCATTGCATGTTTTTTTTGACAATCCACCTATGGATCCAGCAGTGTCATTGCATGTGTGTTCTCTTCAGAGACCACACATGGATCCACTAGTGTAATTGCATGTGTGCTCTTTTTACTAACCACAACTAGAGTCATTTCATGACTGTTCTTTTCACATACCACATATGGATCCATCAGTGTCATTGAAATGTGTGTTCTCTTCAGAGACTACACATGGATCCACCAGTGTCATTGCATGTGTGTTCTTTTCACATACCACCAGAGTCATTTAAATGTGTGTTCTCTTCAAAGACCACACATGCATCCACCAGTGTCATTGCATGTGTGTTCTTCTCATTGACCACAGCTAGAGTCATTGCATGTGTGTTCTCTTTAGAGACCACACATGGACCCACTAGTGTCATTGCATGTGTGTTCTTTTTACTAACAACAACCAGCGTCATTCCACGTGTGTTCTTTTCACATACCACCTATGGATCCACTAGTGTGATTGCATGTGTGGTATTATCATTAACCACAGCTAGAGTCATTGCATGTGTGTTCTCTTCAGAGACCACACATGGATCCACCAATGTCATTGCATGTCTGTTCTTTTTACTAACAACAACTGGAGTCATTTCATGAATGTTCCTTTCACATACCACTTATGGATCCACCAGTGTCATTGAAATGTGTGTTTTATTCAGAGACCACACATAAATCCACCAGAGTCATTGCATGTGTGCTCTTTTTACTAAAAACAACTAGAGACATTTCATGACTATTCTTTTCACATACCACATATGGATCCACCAGTGTCAATTAAATGTGTGTTCTCTTTAGAGACCACATATGGATCCACTAGTGTCAGTGCATGTGTGTTCTTTTTAATAACAACAACAAGAGTCATTGCATGTGTGTTCTTTTCACATACCACCTATGGATCCACCAGTGTTATTGCATGTGTGTTCTTCTCATTAACCATAGCTAGAGTCATTGCATGTGTGTTCTCTTCAGAGACCACACATGGATCCACCAGTGTCATTGAATGTGTGTTCTTTTTACTAACAACAACTGGAGTCATTTCATGACTATTCTTTTCACAAACCACATATGGATCCACTAGTGTCATTGAAATGTGTGTTCTCTTCAGAGACCACACATGGATCAACCAGAGTCATTGCATGTGTGTTATTTTTACTAACAACTAGAGTCATTGCATGTGTGTTCTTTTCACAATCTACCTAAGGATCCACCAGTTTCATTGCATATGTGTTCTTCTCATTAACCACAGCTAGAGTCATTGCATGTATGTTCTCTTCAAACACCACACATGGATCCACCAGTGTCATTACATGTGTGTTCTTTTTACTAAAAACAACTGGAGTTATTTCATGACTATTCTTTTCACATACCATATATGGATCCACCAGTGTCATTGAAATGTGTGTTCTCTTCAGAGACCACACATGGATCCACCAGTGTCATTGCATGTGTGCTCTTTTTACTAACAACAATAGAGACATTTCATGACTGTTCTTTTCACATACCACATATGGATCCACCAGTGTCATTGAAATGTGTGTTCCTTCAGAGACCACATATGGATCCACTAGTGTCATTGCATGTGTGTTCTTTTTACTAACAACAACCAGAGTCATTGCATGTGTTTTCTCTTTAGAGACCACACATGGATCCACCAGTGTCATAGCATGTGTCTTCTTTTTACTAACAACAACTGGAGGCATTTTATGACTGTTCTTTTCACAAACCACATATGGATCCACCAGTGTCATTGAAATGTGTGTTCTCTTTAGAGACCACACAAGGATCAACCAGAGTCGTTGCATGTGTGTTATTTTTACTAACAACTAGAGTCATTGCATGTGTGTTCTTTTCACAATCTACCTAAGGATCCACCAGTGTCATTGCATATGTGTTCTTCTCATTAACCATAGCTAGAGTCATTGCATGTATGTTCTCTTCAAAGACCACACATGGATCCACCAGTGTCATTGCATGTGTGTTCTTTTTACTAACAACAACTGGAGTTATTTCATGACTATTCTTTTCACATACCATATATGGATCCACCAGTGTCATTGAAATGTGTGTTCTCTTTAGAGACCACACATGGAACCACTAGTGTAATTACATGTGTGCTCTTGTTACTAACAACAACAGGAGTCATTTCATGACTGTTCTTTTGACATACCACATATGGATCAACCAGGAGTCATTGCATGTGTGTTCTCTTCAGAGACCACACATGGATCCACTAGTGTCATTGCATGTGTGTTATTTTTACTAACAACAACCAGAGTCATTGCATGTGTGTTCTTTTCACAATCCACCTATGGATCCACCAGTATCATTGCATGTGCGTTCTTCTCATTAACCACAGCTTGAGTCATTGCGTGTGTGTTCTCTTCAGAGACCACACAGGGATCCACCAGTGTAATTGAATGTGTGCTCTTTTTACTAACAACAACTAGAGTCATTTCATCATTATTCTTTTGACATACCACATATGGATCCACCAGTGTCATTGAAATGTGTGTTCTCTTCAGAGACCACACATGGATCCACCAGTGTCATTGCATGTGTGTTCTTTTTACTAACAACAACCAGAGTCATTGCATGTGTGTTCTTTTCACATACCACCTATGGATCCACTAGTGTCATTGCATGTGTGTTCTTCTCATTAACCACAAGTAGAGTCATTGCATGTGTGTTCTCTTCAGAGACCACACATGGATCCACCAGTGTCATTGCATGTGTGTTCTTTTTACTAACAACATTTGGAGTTATTTCATGACTATTATTTTCACATACCACATATGGATCCAACAGTGTCATTGAAATGTGTGTTCTCTTCAGAGACCACAGATGGATCAACCGGAGTCATTGCATGTGTGTTCTTTTTACTAACAACAACTAGAGTCGTTGCATGTGTGTTCTTTTCACAATCCACCTACGGATCCACGAGTGTCATTGCATGTGTGTTCTTCTCATTAACCATAACTAGAGTCATTGCATGTGTGTTTTCTTAAGGGACCACACATGGATCCACTAGTGTCATTGCATGTGTGTTATTTTTACTAACAACAACTAGAGTCATTTCATGACCATTCTTTTCACATACCACCAGAGTCATTGAAATCTGTGTTCTCTTCAAAGACCACACATGGATCCACTAGTGTCATTGCATGTGTGTTCTTCTCATTAACCATAGCTAGAGTCATTGCATGTGTGTTCTCTTTAGAGACCACACATGGATCCACCAGTGTAATTGCATGTGTGCTATTTTTACTAACAACAACTGGAGTCATTTCATGACTATTCTTTTCACATACCACATATGGATCCACAAGTGTCATTGAGATGTGTGTTCTCTTCAGAGACCACACATGGATCCACTAGTGTCATTGCTTGTGTGTTATTTTTACTAACAACAACCAGAGTCATTGCATGTGTGTTCTTTTCACAATCCACCTATGGATCCACCAGTGTCATTGCATGTGCGTTCTTGTCATTAACCACAGCTAGAGTCATTGCATGTGTGTTCTCTTCAGAGACCACACAGGGATCCACCAGTGTAATTGAATGTGTGCTCTTTTTACTAACAACAACTAGAGTCATTTCATGATTATTCTTTTGAGATACCACATATTGATCCACCAGTGTCATTGAAATGTGTGTTCTCTTCAGAGACCACACATGGATCCACCAGTGTCATTGCATGTGTGTTCTTTTTACTAACAACAACCAGAGTCATTGCATGTGTTATCTTTTCACATACCACCTATGGATCCACCAGTGTCATTGCATGTGTGTTCTTCTCATTAACCACAAGTAGAGTCATTGCATATGTGTTCTCTTCAGAGACCACACATGGATCCACCAGTGTCATTGCATGCGTGTTCTTTTTACTAACAACAATTGGAGTCATTTCATGACTATTCTTTTCACATACCACATATGGATCCAACAGTGTCATTGAAATGTGTGTTCTCTTCAGAGACCACACATGGATCAACCGGAGTCATTGTATGTGTGTTCTTTTTACTAACAACAACTAGAGTCGTTGCATGTGTGTTCTTTTCACAATCCACCTACGGATCCACGAGTGTCATTGCATGTGTGTTCTTCTCATTAACCATAGCTAGAGTCATTGCATGTGTGTTCTGTTCAGAGACCACACATGGATCCACCAGTGTCATTGCATGCGTGTTCTTTTTACTAACAACAATTGGAGTCATTTCATGACTATTCTTTTCACATACCACATATGGATCCAACAGGGTCATTGAAATGTGTGTTCTCTTCAGAGACCACACATGGATCAACCGGAGTCATTGCATGTGTGTTCTTTTTACTAACAACAACTAGAGTCGTTGCATGTGTGTTCTTTTCACAATCCACCTACGGATCCACGAGTGTCATTGCATGTGTGTTCTTCTCATTAACCATAGCTAGAGTCATTGCATGTGTGTTCTCTTAAGGGACCACACATGGATCCATTAGTGTCATTGCATGTGTGTTATTTTTACTAACAACAACTAGAGTCATTTCATGACCATTCTTTTCACATACCACCAGAGTCATTGAAATGTGTGTTCTCTTCAAAGACCACACATGGATCCACTAGTGTCATTGCATGTGTGTTCTTCTCATTAACCATAGCTAGAGTCATTGCATGTGTGTTCTCTTTAGAGACCACACATGGATCCACCAGTGTAATTGCATGTGTGCTATTTTTACTAACAACTCGGAGTCATTTCATGACTATTCTTTTCACATACCACATATGGATCCACAAGTGTCATTGAGATGTGTGTTCTCTTCAGAGACCACACATGGATCCACTAGTGTCATTGCATGTGTGTTATTTTTACTAACAACAACCAGAGTCATTGCATGTGTGTTCTTTTCACAATCCAACTATGGATCCACCAGTGTCATTTCATGTGCGTTCTTCTCATTAACCACAGCTAGAGTCATTGCATGTGTGTTCTCTTCAGAGACCACACAGGGATCCACAAGTGTAATTGAATGTGTGCTCTTTTTACTAACAACAACTAGAGTCATTTCATGATTATTCTTTTGACATACCACATATTGATCCACCAGTGTCATTGAAATGTGTGTTCTCTTCAGAGACCACACATGGATCCACCAGTGTCATTGCATGTGTGTTCTTTTTACTAACAACAACCAGAGTCATTGCATGTGTGTTCTTTTCACATACCACCTATGGATCCACCAGTGTCATTGCATGTGTGTTCTTCTCATCAACCACAAGTAGAGTCATTGCATGTGTGTTCTCTTTAGAGACCACACATGGATCCACCAGTGTCATTGCATGTGTGTTCTTTTTACTAACAACAATTGGAGTCATTTCATGACTATTCTTTTCACATACCACATATGGATCCAACAGTGTCATTGAAATGTGTGTTCTCTTCAGAGACCACACATGGATCAACCGGAGTCATTGCATGTGTGTTCTTTTTACTAACAACAACTAGAGTCGTTGCATGTGTGTTCTTTTCACAATCCACCTACGGATCCACGAGTGTCATTGCATGTGTGTTCTTCTCATTAACCATAGCTAGAGTCATTGCATGTGTGTTCTCTTAAGGGACCACACAAGTATCCACTAGTGTCATTGCATGTGTGTTATTTTTACTAACAACAACTAGAGTCATTTCATGACCATTCTTTTCACATACCATATATGGATCCACCAGCGTCATCGAAATGTGTGTTCTCTTTAGAGACCACACATGGAACCACCAGTGTAATTGCATGTGTGCTCTTTTTACTAACAACAACTGGAGTCATTTCATGACTGTTCTTTTCACATACCACATATGGATCCACCAGTGTCATTGAAATGTGTGTTTTCTTCAGAGACCACACATGGATCCACCAGTGTCATTGCATGTGTGTTATTTTTACTAACAACAACCAGAGTCATTGCATGTGTGTTCTTTTCACAATCCACCTATGGATCCACCAGTGTCATTGCATGTGTGTTCTTCTCATTAACCACAGCTAGAGTCATTGCATGTGTGTTATAGAGACCACACATGGATCCAGCAGTGTCATTGCATGTGTGTTCTTTTCACAATCCACCTATAGATCCACCAGTGTCATTGGATGTGTGCTGTCTTCAGAGACCACACATGGATCCACCAGTGTCATGGAAATGTCTGTTCTCTTCAGAGAACACAGCTAGAGTCATTGCATGTGTGTTATTTTCACAAACCACATATGGATCCACCAGTGTCTTTGAAATGTGTATTATTTTCAATGACAGCCATTGGCCACAAACAATCGGGACGTAGAGCTAACCAGCAACCGCTCTGGGCTTCTAGAAGACCCGATCCTGATTGTTAGGCACCGTTGGATCGGGGTGCATGGACGATAAGGATGTCCTTTGCGAGAAGTCTGTTCTGCGAACTGATTGGAAGTGGCAACGACGCTGGGCCTACGTCCTTGCCCTTATCCCCTTAACCTCGGGGCCGAAGTGCAGATCATGTTCCTTCATCGCCATAGAGAGGGAGAGGCCCAAACTTAGAGCTTGCGAGGTGATGTTTGCCCACTCGACATACTCCGGCTGTTCGCGGCTTCGATCGAGCGAGCTCAGCTACACCGGGGTTCCTATCACGTCGCTCTTGCATGACATCGCGTTGGCAAGGTAGATCGAGGAGCGCTGCCGCTAGCTCTCGGAGCGGAAGAGGGCAATGGCATGGTACTCGCGCATGAGCGCGTACTAGCGAAAGCTGTTCAAGAAGGAGTGGGCTGCGTTGATTGAGCTATGCGGAATCCACCAGCGGGAGATCCACCCGGATCTGCGCAACCCCGAAGGGAGGCAGCGCTTCTGGGCAGTACCCGAGCGTACGACCTCCACCGTTATTGATGCGGCGCACCGTGAAGAATCCATGAGGAGGAGGAATGCTGCCGGGAACATCGGCATCGATTCCGACATGGAGGAGGCTGGTGGCGACGCGGACAACGTCATCACTGATGGAGACTACGGGAGCATCATATTCGATTAGGGCCACTTAAGCATAAATTAAATCTATGTACGGTATCTTAAAGCCCTCTTTGGATCTGGGTCATTTGAGTCATGGTCGATTATCGTCATAATATATATATGTTGGCCATGTTTTAGTTGTCTTTGTCTTTGAAACTAGTCGAAACTCGTCTGATCCTGAAAATAAAGTTCGCGCGTTCCTGACATATTTTATGAGACAATACGCTGACTCTGATCTCAGCACTTGATGGCACAACCATAATTTGGAGTGCGCGAGAGGAGAAGGGATCGAGCGTGTTGTAATAGTGTACTACTCCTGTCTAGATATAACTGACTTAGTTTATTTAGATATTTAATAAATGTGTCTATACCCAAAACATGTCTAGATACATGTTTTAGGTTTCTCTGCCTTTCAAACTAATCAAAAGTCTTCAAATTCTGAACAAACAAAGTTATTGCATTCACATCTGATGGGATAATACGCCGACTCTGCCACTTGATGGCACAACCATAATTTTGGAGTGCACCACAGGAGATGGGAATCCAAGGGAGATGGGAACTAGTAGATGCGTCCATATGCAAGTAAAAAATTAATGTAATAATATTTTAAAAATTGTAATCTGGTCCACATGACCCCATCACAGACATGTTGCACGCGCCAGATATAAATAAAGACAACACGACTAGTTTAGTTTCAATGATATAATTCAACATACAACATTACTGTGCCCGCATCTTTCTGCTCCTCTTATTAGTATGCTAGCCCACGCTTCATTCAGCATCAGTTGATGACGATATAAAATGATAACATGGCAAATAAAACAATTTTAAGGTTACCTTTCATCCGGAGAATCGTACAAAGATGACATTGGCAGGGATTTATTATTTCTCCTGCAGTTAGCCAAAAGATCCTCAAGAACATCCTCAATCACCCCTGTAACTTCTTCATATTCTAATAAACCTCCATTATTCGCCCTTTCCTCCCTGTTCCGCTTACCCTTTTGTTTCTTTTCACACCCTTTTCTCGCTGGTACCTCCACTTCTTTATAAATTGGCTGCTTACTTATGTTTTCCTCTGAGTGCTCATCACTGTTTTCCTCCACCTGCTGGTCTTCCTCCAGTTCTGGATGAGAAGCGTCATTTTGTTATGCCCTCTTCTTCCAAAAGATTCTACTTCGTCAGTGTTTCTCGTGGCATCATCATTCTTGCTCAGATAGTGGAGCCGTACCAGATTCGGCTTCTGAACCCAATCACTCATAAGTCTAACACTGAGTTTCAAGCACACATACCATCTGATCTTCTGCAATCTATCATCGTGATGAAGTCCCCGACGATGGTGTTCTTTTGCACTGATTATCCAGATCATATTGCATGGGTCGATGAGAGCACCCCAACGGGGCAAATGAATGAATCATTTGGAGAAGGATTGTATTCACCTCCTCCTGGTACGCTTCTAGACTAAATGACGGCATTCCGAGGGGAAGTATATGCATTATTTGAGAATGGAGACATCTTGTCGACCAACATCCAGTTAGAGCAGCGCGCGAGCACTGTCACGATGGCCAAAATAATTTCAGCCCCAGTCTTTGAACAGGTACGTGGAACTTACAAATTTTACCTTGTGGAGTCAGATGGTGATCTGCTTCTTGTGTTGAACGGGGATTTCACCAAAGGACAACCGGTGTTGCACCGGGTGAACACAGAGAACCGCTCTCTCGAGGCCATCGGTGACATTGGAAGTCGTGCCCTCTTTGTTGATTACAATCGGTCTATCTCCATTGACACCATGTTACACCGCACAGTCAAACCCGGTTGCATATACTACAGGAATTATATCAGACTGTGCGATCATGAGGTTCAAGACTGGGAAGAGGAACCAACAATGGTAATGCATGGCTTAAGTCTGGAACATGCACCGAGGCCTTACCCTCTGGACCAGGTACTGTCAGCACATTGCAGACGGAGAGAGTTCTCTGAACAGGTGTTGCAGCACGCGGGAGCCGCCGACGATGAAATATATAGGGGAGAATGAATCCTATATTCATCCTAGGTTATTTGCTAGCATTTTCAGGTCTATTTTTCGAAGTAGAAATTTGTACTGTATTTATATTATTTCGATCAGCAGTATGCGTATTACCTTTCAGACAAAATTATAATGTATTTAATTTTAGTAGTTTTAGAATTCAAATTATTTATTTTTAGTAGCTTCTTTTAGAATTCTCTATGTTCGACAGACAGAGCCGATGGCGGGCATTAGCTCAGCGCCAGAATTCAGGTTCCACGTGGAAAATTGCACAATAATGTGTTGGTGGGCGGCACCAGCCCTCGAACCTAGGATGCATGCCGTCGAAAGTGGAGGAGGCAGGCCGGCCAGTCAGAAAACATGCCACGTCAGCATCCCCTGTTTCTGATGCCCTTAAAAAAAGAAAACACGCCACGTCGTCATCCCCTGTTTCTGATGGTGTTGCTACAATCGATGGTACATGGTGGCATAGAAATATTATCGTATAAACATAAGGACACATTCGTCAACATTTCTAAAATGAAAGCCGGTCTCCTACATGTCCTGGTATATTGCCCCATGAGGTGGATAGCCACGACCGAACTTTTTAATACGTTCGCACTCTTATGCTGAGAAGAGAAATAAAGATTGAGCGGTTAATGCAACGAGTGTTGAATTATTACCCTCTAAGGAAATGGGAGATGGTTATTTTCACGTGTGCCCGTAGTCCAAACCTACTGTCATTCTTTCACTCCCCTTCTCTGACAAACCACAGTTTACCTTGCACAGCTCCTCCGCGCCGCACCACCTAGGGTAACATGGCCCCGCCTAAGCAGCCGCTGCTGTGATAGCCACTGAAACTGGGTATTTAGCCCCTCTAAGGCAGGCCATGAAGATCTACTTCAAGTTCGGTCTCCCATTGCCCTGCCAGGCGGATGATTTCCCCGAATGTGCCGAATCAGCTGCGGCGGCGGCGACGGCGTCGTCGGCGCCAGATGCGGCAAGCAGGGCCAAAAGAGCGATGTGGAGAAACGCACAGCAGCATTACGGCATGCTCTAGGCAGTGGGAACAAGGTACGTATCAAATCGTTTACGAGAGCATGTTGCCGAGGGTACACACCCTCGAACAGGGCAGCGCCAAGGTCTAGGAACTCTCGCGTCCACGCTTCGGCGCGGGCTACCTTACCGCAGTGGGGGAGGCTGGGAAGACGCCGCCTGCAGCAAAGACGCTCCATCCTATGCACTGTTGGAGGCCGTACCGTGGCAGCGACCAAGCATCTACACTCAGCATGCTGGATTGTTTGACAGCCGGAGCCGGTGGCGGGCATCAGCTCAGCGCCAGAATTCAGGTTCGAGTTCAGACAGACCTAGGATCCCAAGAAGGAGATGCCGAATTTCAGTTTCGAAGAAATCGTTGCGGCGACACAGATGGTCCAACTGAACCGTGACTGGCGCATGCAAATCGCTCGTGCATGAACAATGCAAATTTCTTATAGTTTGGCGGGAAGGCAATAGATCAGTTTGGGTTAAATGATCAAAGAACTTATGTCCTCTCAAGGCAATTGGCCAGCCAACTTTTCTGGGGGAGATCTATAGTTTCTTTAGTGTAGAATAGTTAGGTTCAGACTGAAGAATGGCTTTTATAGATGAAATACTGGCAAATTGTTCTATAAACTAGTAGGAAGTTTGGCCTACTTTTGTGAAGGTATAAGACCCTTTTGTATGGAAGTACTACTGTTGTAAGCAAATACTATCAAGTATCTATTTCCTTCAATTACTAGTCGTGGTTAACTCCAGTTAGCTGGCATTTTTTATCCCAGACTATAGATTTTGCGTCTGCTGTCTGTGCTATAAACCATTTTTCCTTTGTCTTGTGTTGTCTGCAAAATGGTCCTGCAGTTCAACATGTTACAAATATAACTACCTTGTACTTGAAGAGGAGATGGACTACATTTTCCTGGCATCCACAGAATTGATATTGCTCATTGCCAAACCACCCTCTTTTCATGAGGTTGTCCTTGGTTATTCACAGAAATTATAAAGAACAGTGTTCAACTACATCGATTCAAACTATTACACAAACACACTACATCAAATTCATTACCCACACATACTACATCGATTCAAACTATTACACACACATACTACTTCAAACTATTACACACACGTACTACATCAATTCAAACTATTACACATTTTTAGTCGATGCTAACTTCCTGCTACGCTCTCCATACTACAAATTCATTAGCCACACATACCATGGCAATTCACTAGAGCTCTGTCTTCACTCGGGGGAAATCAGAACCACCAGCTCGTCCAAGCCAGTTCCCCCACCAAAACTGTGTGCGCCATCGCGAAACAGGGTGGTCCTATGCCATCTATCCTTCTAGGCCAACACTACAGGCGATGGGGACGCTTTCTGGAAGCCTCTTCGAGGCCCTGAATGCCATGTACCAATTCCAGAACCTCCTCCAGGTGGATGATGACCGAGTGCTTCCAGCAAAGCTGTTGCCCTGCCCTGCTTGGAATCTGCACCTCGTACATCTTAGGAACAGCATCAGGATCTTTCAGCCACGCCTTTACCTCGATCACCCATTTGTTGCTCGGTGGCACAATTTCCACCAGCTCGTTGCCAAGGCTACTAACGACCTGCTTGAGGGCCTCCGACTCCCAAGCATCCCATGGGAGGCTGTCAAAGCCGAGTTTGGAGAAGAAACGAAGCTGCCCCAAGCGATCGTCCCACCCACAGGCGCGATGCCAATGCATGAAGCTCATTTTCTCCCCGCAGCACTCGAAAGAACGGGAAGAATGCAGAACGCGCTCGCTGTCTGAGCTGTGCTCGAACCGGACGAAAAAAATCGAATGGCGGCGTGCATACCTCAATCTTGACCTCATTTCGCCTGATCCCAAAATGAGACCTGAAAGCCGACAGCAACTCTACCGGCGAGACGGCGGAACGGACGCCCAGCACGGTGGCCATGAGAGCGTGGTCGTCAAACTGATGTGCCAGGGCTACCATGCTTGGGGTGCGTGGCAGCACGCAACTTCCCGAGGCCGGTCGCCAGCCTGGATCGCCCGACGGGACATGCTCCGCGGTGTGAGAAGGACTAGCCAAAGGCGAGATATTAGTCCGGGGACACGAAGCTCCGATACAGCATACAATCGACGGTGACGGCTGCGAGCTTCGATTAGAGGCATGGGAGGCTGACCGGACATGGCGGGGACGCAAATTAGAGCAAGTGCGAGCTCCGATCTGAGATGAGCAGCCGAAGCTGAGCAAATGTTATGGGTAGGGGAGCAGGGGAGAAGACCAGAGCAGAGCAAGAAAATAGATCTAGTCCACTCAGGGATCGGGTCCACGCAGGGGTAAGCTAGTCCACGACCACAAAAGATAATGGGGGATACTAACAGGGCGGGCCAAGAAGAGTTTACCAAACGACGGTATTTGAGTTCAACTGTTTTTCATCTGGTTCAAACGACCGTTTGGTCGTTAGATTTGTATTCACCCCCATTTGGCCCTTATGGACAATTGGCAATTTTACTATGGCCCCTCCACGCGATTGATGACAACTCGGGTACCGCGGTGCACTCGCCCGGGAAGTTTGGTACCGCAAATGAACATTCCCTTCTAGGAGCACCCTATCACAGTAGTGAGCAAAGCTCCACTGTCCGACATCATAAACAACAACGACGCTACAGGAAGACTGGCAAAGTGGGGCATTAAACTTTCCGCCTTCGACAGCACCTACAAGCGATGTGACGTTATGAAATCACAAGCATTGGCGGATTTTCTTGCAGATTGGACAGAATTGCCAGAAGACACTCCTGTGCTAGAGCCAGAGCATTGGGTCATGCACTTTGATGGATTGAAGTTACTCAATGGCTCTGGGGCTGGTGTATTATTACAATCACCAATAGCAGAGAAGTTGCAATACGTCCTATAGATCCACGTCAACGCTACCAACAACATAGCGGAGTATGAGGACCTCATTCATGGACTTCGTGTAGCTAAGGATATTGGCATCAAGGCATAGTTTGTTGTGGAGATTCCGACTTGGTTGCCCATCAAGTAGCGACATCCTAGCACCAACCCGGATGCAAGAGACCTTCCAGTCCTTGACTTTCTTAGGAGCTCGGCGCAGGATCTCTGCATTCTTGGCCGCTGAGTCTACCGCTTTGATATTAATCCCCATAGGCTAGGCAATCTCCTTGGCTTGAGCAATAGCGGTGCTGACGAAGTTGTCGGCAAGAATCATGCGTTCCTTGATGTCTAGAGCACCTTCTCCCAAATTGGCTAAGCCAACAGGGGCTATGGTTTGCAAAAGAAACAGGGACCATGAGCACAAACCAACCAAAGAATTGTCTACAATACAGAAATGACCAAGACAGAGAAAGGTTACCGAAGATGCTCATCTCTGCTTGAGAGCATGACTCCACCAATGCATCCCGCTCATTCTGGATGGTCTTGTACACCCCAAGGTTCCTAGCGTTCTGCTCTTTGGCAGCTTGGTTCTATTCCTTGAGATGTGCAATCTCGTCTTTCAGACGATGCATCTCGGAGTCAGCAGATTCTTGCAGCACCTTCATCGCTGCCTCATGGCCCTTGACAGCATCAGCCAGGTCCTTCTTCAGGATTTTATTCTCATCATCGAGCTCCTAGATATGCATGGATTGCTCGACGATGCTCTTGGCCTTGGCAATGGCTTCTGTAAGACGGAAATTAGAAAGTGCTATCAGAAGATAGAAGAAACAATTCAATGATAAAAGCTAGGAGCTGTTGTAGGAAACAGACTCTTGCTATTTTTGATTTGTTGCTTTAGGAATTTGGTTTTACCTTGTTAAACGTCTAGTTCCTTCCGCAGAGCAGCAAAAACCTCTCATTGGTGGCTATCCTCCGTTTATTCTCATTCTGCACAAGATGATACCATCCTTATTTTCTCTAGAGCATCTAGTCGGAACTATACAAGTTTCAACTAAATGCTCGGGGGCTACAGTATATGATTTTAAACAAGTTAGTTTCTCTAGAGCATCTAATCGGAACTATACAGTTTCAACTAAATGCTCGGGGGCTACACGGACAAGTTCTACACTTAGTTCTTTGGAGCACTCAGGCCAATAACTATGGGTTTATCCGCCTAAGAGCTCGGGGGCTACAGTGGGATATACTACACAAAGTAAAAGAAGTGAAGTTCAAAAGACTTACGATGACAATTATCCTAAGATTGTTGGCCAGATGAGCATAGGAATCATGGAAGGTCCAGGCGTTCTTATAGATTGCATCGGCCTACTTGATGAGGTCATCCAGGCTCATAGTCGGAGGATTCACAGCCAATGGAGAGGTTGAAGCTGGAGGCATGGATGAAGCCCTAGTCGTCTCTTGCACCTTCAAAGCAGATGATGGCTTGGAATCTCTCGCCTCGATCGTTTCTTCCACATCCACCTTTTCCACCACTTCCTCCCCTTTCTCGGTGGCATCCTTAGCCAGAGCTTCAGCCACTCTAGAGGAAGTGCTCTCCTATATCGCCTGGCCGCTGGGAGCAACATCTGCCTCGACAGAGCCTGAGACATCAAGGATTGGATTGACATCTGTCTCCATGGCAGAGATCTCAGGGATGACGGGGGCTTGACGACAGGAGTAGGGGAGAAGTAGCAGGAGAGGGCTTGGCAGTCACGTCCATGGTCAGCATGTCACGAATGTTTTTTGACCCCCCAGCCTCTCCGGAGGATCGCTTCAAACTAACACCGTCTTTCCTCCTGAAACGTATAAAGTATAAGTACAAGAGTTGAAAAAAGATATGACCTAAAAAATACAAGCCGGAGAATGAAAGTACTTACTCCATGGTAGGAGCCTCGGTGAGGGGAATGCTGGTGGATTTCTTCTTCTTCTCTGCCTCTAAGGCGGTAGTGGATCGTTTGGAGACTCCACTCTCCGATTTCTTGTTCTTGGCCTCGGCAGCAGCGTTAGAGGTGGAGCTCTTCCGCTTTCACGCTGCCGGAGCTGGGTGATCCTTGGAGGCGTCATCGTCGGACACCACCTGGATATCCTTCAACTTTGGATCATAGACGTGGGAGGCCAGTTGATCCGCCGCCATGGTTGCCAACTAGGATACAGAGAAGTGTTGGACTGACAACTTCAAGTCGGAAAAACCTTAGAGCATGTAACCAAGAACAAAGGAAACATAAGCTACCTTTGGGCACTTGCCATAATCGAACATGTCATAGGTGATCTTGAAGCCCCTCTTCTTGTCCTTCACCTTCATGATGTCCTTAAGCCGGAGTTTGACAGAGTTAGTAAAGAAGTTATCCAGCGAAATTCGCATGGGATCCCTCCTGTCTTCGGTGTATTTGCACATCAACTCGGCGTGGTGCTACAGAGGCTAGATTCACCTAACGAATTAACACATGGCCAGATACAAGCCAGTCAGACCTCCTTCTACAAGCCATTCAATCCGCCTTACGGTGCAATTGGCTTCATCGTCGGAGGGAAGAGAGGCTAGGGTCCGCCATGCGGGCACTTCGGTGGAAGCTCCATCGAATAAGTCAGGATAAGTCTCAAGGCGGTCAAGTAGGGGGATATCTGGACCATAGAAGTATGTGCGCTGCCAGTTCTTGCAGGACTCATGCCCAACAATCTCGGGGAAGCACTGGCTAGGCCGGATCTTAAAGCTAATGGTTCTGCAGATCTGCAATTCGTCCTTGGACTCTACGGACTCTCTCTTGACGGTAATGAAATACACGAACAGACCTAACCTAGGTTTTATGCCTAGGAATCCTTCACACATAGCTACAAAGTTGCTAACGACTAGAATGCTATTGGGAGAGAGATTGTGGGGAACTACCCGGAAGTGCCGGAGGACATCTAAGAAGAAGTCAGAGACTGGCAGGCTTACACCACGTATTAGCTAAGATTTGAGGTACACCTTCTCTCCGAGTTGGGGAGAAGGGACCACCTCGCCGGCCGGTGCCGCCCACCAGACTAACTCCTCTGCCGCAGGGGATACCCCTTGGTGACTAGCTCCTACAGATCTTTGGTGGAGAGATCAGATCCTCTCCACACCCCCTTGTGGGAGCCGTTTTGTTCTTCAGCGGCTTCGGGTGCCGCTCGTTCTTGGTCATCACCGGTGGTCACCACGACGGCGTTGACAGGGACTACCACCCCCTCCGGCGGAATGGTTACTCCCTGGGATGGCTCGGAGGTAGCCTCAGGGGTCACCACCGATGAAGGGATGGAGCTACTAGAGGCCATTACGATGAGGAGAAGGTGGAGGAAGAAAGGCTATGGTTAGGGTTATGATGAGGAGAAGGTGGAGGAAGAAACACTCCAATTGTCGCACGGCAGGAGGAAGACGAAGACTAGAAAGCGAATGCAGGTAAGAGAGAAATAAATTGACCCTGGTGGAAATATATAGACCTCATGTCAAGATTCGTGCAAAGAGATCTAATGGATGAAATGTTGCTGACATGGAAGTGAACATGCGCAGTAATTTCGCCACGTCCTCCGTCTTTTGCCGCTCTACAGTTTCAGATTTCGTGCGCGTGCAAATAGCTGATGATTACTTCTCTGTTTCTATGAGTTTCGAGGTAACGTAGGTTCTACCATACGTCATCCTCCTGACAGTTGCAATGAAGGGTCACGTCCGAAGATTCCATCGAAGATGGGGACTGTACGACTCTGGAAACGAAGACTCAAGTAATCTCCGACTACATTGCGAAGCCGGAGAGGATTGCAGGGTTCTTTGGGAGACCTTTGAGATATTGCTTGACGAATTGTCAGCATCACTTAGACGGTATATTCGGAGATCAACGAGAAAGACGACACAGGATTTCAAAGTCCTCCGGAGGCTACTATTGGGGATATGCTATATGGGTATCCCCATATCATGTCACCAATCCACCTAACCCGGGTGGCCCATAGTTGGTAGCAAGGCCTATGACCTGCTGGGCGGCCCAGTTAGACGGATCCTGAAGTGAGGCCCATGCCGGATAAAGTAAGGCTACCCAAGAGTCACCGACATACTTGGAGCCTTGGAGTACAAGACACGGAAGACTAGTTCGTATTAGTGTAGGACTCTTTACCTTGTGCGGCAAGGACCTTTCCCTGTAAACCCTAGGTCTTGGCGCCTATATAAACCGGCATGCGGGAGCCTTTAGGGCACGATTCATAACACCCTCGCATAACGAACCAATCTATGTAACTCGACGTATTGACATTATAGTGATTTATAGAAGGAGTAGAGTTTCGCCACCGTTGTGCGACTTGAACCTGGGTAAGCTGTGTTACCTCGTACCCGCCAACTCTCCGCCTTACCCCATGTCTCTAAACACGCACTATGAGGACCCCTCCATGGCGTACTCGTCGGCAATACCACGATAGCTCGTTAATTAGTAACAACAGTTATGTAAGTAACATAAATAAACATTGCTCGCCCTCCTTCTTGCTTACCGACGAGAAGGCGAGAAAAATCCCATACGTTGGCAATTTTATTAAATATTCCATGAGTGTTGCACTATTTACTAGTCATATTTTAGTTAATTTAAATATGGTACATTTGTTATACTTGTCTATGATCACGAAACTTCGGGAAGAACCAAATAAAAAACAACAAGGCCTCACGACAAAGCTACCCGCAACGAAGTTGGCTGGGTTCTAGATGGACCCAGGGTTTGCGTCAATGGCTATAAATGAATGGGAACGCAAAAGTGTGACTGACCTTGTTGATAACATGAAAACACTCTGCATTTCAAAACAGTACAGGCGCTCCACGCTCAATAGTACATAAAGCAATAAAGCATGGCATAAGTACAAGATAGTAATAAAGCCCCAAACTAATTTGTGACCCTAAGAAATAAAGTGCGAATCAAGCTCAGGTGAAGGTGGATCCATAGAGTCTCCCACATGGGAATAGTGTGAATACTCTAGGAACAAGTATCAAGTACTTAGGTCCTACGGGACATAAGTGTGGAAGAACCAAATAAAAACTATTGCCCACTAGTGCCTCTTTTTTTATTATCCCATTACTACATAGTTTAAGTTGCTTAGGTACCTCGTTATCCAAAGACTCACATAAACCCTATACATGCAATTCTACGACTCATATGGCTCAAACAACTCCTATAGTAATGGCTCATAGGATTGAGGTACAAGTTTTGGTGGGGTTTAAAAGTAAAGGCTATGCAGTACTTGGGATTCCTATTTTAATGCAATCATGACTCAATGATGCAATAATAAGATATAGGCATAGGTGCTATATGTATGCAATCATGACTCAATGATGCAGTACTTGGCATAGCTTGCCTGTCGGATCAGAAGTCGGGTAACTGGAGATCCGGGTAGTACTCTTAGTTCTCTTGGTAGTTCTCTTGCTCGGCGTCTGTCCGGAATAAAATACAAACCCACAAAGATCCATAATAAATAAAATACGCAAACATATGAATATATGAACCAAGCAAACAAAATATGCCATGATGGAATGATGCACAATTGCATGGTATAACATAGCATGTCATGGGTGAGGTGTGGGAACATTAATATGATTCATAAACATTTCATTCACTTCACTTTTGTATGATTCATGCTTCAAATCATATTATGGATCATAGTTAGAATGGGCTCGTCGCGCTGATCAATTTAGACATATTATTTGTCGAATTCGGAATTACAGAATTATAGTTATGATTTATTTATCAAAAAGGCATATAATATTATTTAAATTATTTTGAAATTTTAAATTGCTCAAATAATATTTTAAATATCAGATTCATATTACTCATGTTTTTCTGATTCAAAAACACATATTATATGCATTATTTGGAATTATGAATTTAAAAATATTATTTAATACAAAACGGTTCAATTTAGGTCAAAAGTTTAATTTTTTACTAGTTAGAGTCAATCGTGTTCAATTTTGAAAAAAATATTTGAATTAATATTCAAAATTGATTCATATTTCATATAGCAAGTCTGTTGAAATTCAAAACCATTCAAAAGATATAAATATATTTGGTTTGAGTTCAATTTTTGAAATTATATTTGAATTCGAAAATAAACTAGGGTTTTTGGTACTCACGGTTAACCTACCCACGGCCACTGACAAGTGGGGCCAAGGTTCAGCGGGACCACCGCATGCGCACGCCAGCCGGGGCGGGACATGTGGCCGAGCTGGGGACGTATTTTTGAATACCGATAACCCCTAGTTCCTTTTTTATAAAAAGGCCAGCCATATTGGTTAGTGAGGCTGACATATGGGGATAGGGGTCCAACACATTGTGACAGGAAAAAAGGTGCAGGGGCTAAGTGAAAAAAGCGATCCGTGATCATATATAGAGCCCGAACAGGGGGGCTAAGTGAAAAACAACGCGTGATCTGCTATAGAAAAAAAAACGCGTTTCATCTAGCAACGCGAACATACAATCTTCTACACATACTCACGATCGATCCACTGGGTATTTTACTCAAAATATGAGCTTGTTTGAAAGGGGTGGTCTAATAGTGTGTATGTTCCACTTGTCCTTCATGCATCCACCACAATTCACTAAAGCCCATACTTCACTAAAAACCATAAAAGAGGAGAAAAAGGGTTCTACTTCTACATAGCATGCAAAGGTGGCCATGTAGGATTCCAAATTCCATATTGTAAAAATAACAAGGAAACAAGTATGGAAGCTTGTAGATATAGAAGTGGATCCATCTTAATACATATGAGCTAGACGTAAATAGCCAAAGAAATGCAAATTATGATATATAATTGGGATGGTGGAATTATAAGAGGGTGACAAAGAAAGGTGGTGGAGTTGTACAAGATATGCCCACAACTCAATTTGGGCATGAAGCAATTTATCAAGATTCAAAGACAATATATCAAGAAGCAAATACAAGTGATACAATAAAGTGCATATGTGATAAGAACCAAATGGAGGGGTTTTATATGATTCTTAAATGCAATATGGCATGGTGACATGAGCATGATATAATGATGATGCAATAATATTATGTAGAAAGTAGAAATATATAGACTAGGCAAGTAGCATTGCAATTGTTAGACAATTGGGATGCTACAGTTATGGCCTGGGGCAAGTGAAGCTCCCTGTCTCATTCAGGACTCGAAGAAACTACTGCATGATGGCTGTGATATACGACACTTTTTAGCAATATAAATTGTGTCATTTGATTATCATACCATGCTCCATCTAACTATTGTTATGCCTAATATGCATGATTACTTGTTTTTGTTAAATTCAATATGAGTATTGCACATTTAGTAGTTTAGCTATAATTTTATCCCTCTTCCTTGTCTTTGACCTGCGTGTAGGTGTTGATGATGATTATGGACAAAACAAAGGCAAAAGTAACAAACAGAGCATAGTATGGAGGAGCTGTGGGACCAGACTTAGCCATTTGAGGTGTTGGAAAAGTGAATTTTTCCAACTTCTCAAAATAAAGATCCAAGACCACAGCGTTGTAGCCCTCGATGATATGAACTCAACAAGCCCCAGAAAACCCAAAACGGAATTCGTATGAAGAAATGGCGACCAAAATATTTTTAGGGGACAGACAATTTAACGAGCAACTATACGACCGGAACAATATTTCTGGCCGTATAATTGCACCAGTATAGTTGTAAAAAGGTTCGGAAATGACGGGATATCGCCCTAGAAAAGCTCTAGAACCTTCCTAAGTCATATGACGGTATTGGGGGAACCCTAGGGCACCCCTAAGTCCTATATAAAGGGGAGGGGGCCCAAGGAAGCCATCATACACTATATACAAGATCTAGATCCCATCTACCGCCTCCACATCGGCACCCTGCCGCCTCCGTAGCCTCTACAGCTCTATCAAGATCTAGATCTCCATCAACACCATCAAGCCATGCAAGCAAGAAGAGGAGGAGAAGGAGGACGCCACCCTCACCATGCCGATGCCACCATCACCGCGCCATGATCACCATCTCCATCACCGCTACTCCTTCATCCTTCTCCATCATGATCTCCGTGATGGGTTACAACATGGCTTGAACTCACTTTTATTAATGTTATGGTGATTTGAGTAATTTAAGTGTGGTGCATTCTTGTTAATTAATATGTTTGTGCTTTCTCTTTACATTGTTCTATTCATGATATTATTCTAGTGATTAGAGACGTCCAATCCATTGTTGAGGAATTTACTAGGGATTCACCGAGTGTCACAAAACATATCATTAGTCTCTACTCGTCCATGGGCCTGACAAGTCTGTGGGCAGAAATAATAGGCTATTTGCTATAAGTGATTTGCGGAGGCAATAGCAGCTTACGATGCACCGCCCATTAAGATTTAATTTCCTCAACATCAGTCATGATTAGATAGGTATAGTGTTACGAATTGCTTGACCCGAAAGTGACATATAGGATATCTTGTGACTAGCACACTTTCTTGGCAGTACGGTTGTCCATAGAACTTAATGACTTTGCTCTAGTTTACCTTGATTGGTCTTGTTACCTTAATACACTATTGTCTTACGGATGACCCATGTCTGAAGAGGGTGTGGACAATTGAGTTCTCGAGATGCCACTTACCAACAGTGTGAGACAACGATATATGAGGGACCGCCACAATTATAGTTAACAGCTATTTTGTAAGCACTTATCATGCACATCGGTATACACAACATTACTTGAGGAATCATAGCATTAATATTTCATCTCATTGCATTGACCTCTTTTTAGTTTTACATTTGTTCTAGTTTTCTTCCAATCCTAATAGTAGTTATTACAAAACATCTTAAATTCATTTATCCTAGCAACTTATAGAATAGTCTATTTCTAAACCACGGTTTGGGTGCGTACGCGGTCGCATTGACAACACGGCTACAAGGGTCGTGTTTGCTGAGCTCCCATCGGGACAAACTCTTAAATATTTGCTGCAGGAACTCTTAAATATTTCTAAACCCTGTTTTGGTGCAGGAACTCAGTCCATCAAATTGGCACCGTTGCCGGGGATCAAAGCGTCCGGTTATCTACTCACACATAGTTTATTTCCGTTTCTTACTATTATCTTACTGCTTTCTTTTATATTGAAAACAATAAAAAAATTACAAAACCAAAAAATTATAAAAACTGTTGCTACTAATCATGTCTTCTGAGATAAATTTTGTCCAGGAGATAATACAAGCATTGGAGGAGATAAAGGATTCAAGTTCATCATGCCTGGTTGTTAGAAATGAGATGATAAAGAAATTGCCAGACCAATTGGAAAGGCATTCATTATGGTTGCTTGCTAATGATGGATCTTATTGCACAATTTGTATAACAGATGAGCACCTTAATTTTCAATGTAAGTATTCCAACAATCCTACTCTAGCAAATTATAATAGAGATAAATCCTATGATAGTTTGGAAGTACTAGAATATGTTCTTTTCAAAGGTGCATCTGAAATGGTATTTAGACTAGGAAGTATTGATGTTGAAAGTGAAGCACTTGATGGAGTTTTTATTTTAGTATACCTCATATTCCTCTTTTGTGAAAATAATTTAAGAGGAGAGAAGAAGGAGAACGAGAAGGAAGAACGGATTGATCACCCGCTCACACCTTTGACTCCTACTTTTGATTCTATCATTGCTAATAAAACACTAGTCGATGAAAAGGAGGAACAAAAATGTGAGGTTGACAAAGAGAGTCATACTACAACTTTTGATTGTGATGCCTCTGACTCTAGTAGTGATTTTTATGATACTAAAATTGTTGATATTTGTTCTACAGAGGCCTTGTGCCTTAACACTCATATGGAGAGCATTAATAATAATGAACTAGAGATAGAACCTTGCTATACTAACTTGTAGGGTCCTGAGCTCCCTGCTATGAAGGAAGAGTACTATGAAGTGTTCCCCTACATAGGTAACCAAGGTAAAGATTTAAGAATTTTATATGAATCTCAAATCCTCTGATTGCAGCTATACACGGAGGCATGTTCACCAAGCTTGGTGCAACAACACTCACTTGAAAGCGAGAACTTGTTCATCTACATGATGCCGATGCATCGTAAGTGGTTACAACTCCGACCAAACTCTACTTCGAGATGCTCCAAGATGGTATGTACAACCTCACATCGAGTCGATATCCCTTGGGATCCAGGTTGGAAATATATGGAGCATCCTAGCCTGGCTTTATGGCTTTAAAGAGAGCACTTCCTAGGAGGCAACCCGGAAGTTACTACGTGTCTTTCTTAGTTTTGTGTCTTGAGTCTAGTTTCATTCATGTTGCATTGGCACTTTTATTCTTCGCGTGTATTTTTATTAGAGTAATCTTGTTGAAGTTTTCAAAAGGTAGAATTTATTGTTATTATGTGTTGCATAAATTCGGTTGTACTTAAATCCCGTTATATACATGTTGTTGTTGGTCGATAATTTTAACTGTCAATTTTCTATCACAAACAAGGTATATCACTAAGTTACAGGAAAAGAAATAATTTTCGAAGAAACAGATTTTTTTATGCATACAGGGAGTTTAACGACCAACTATATGGCGGAAATAAAAATTAAAGCAGTATAGTTCCGGTCGTATAGATATCTTTGTTATCGAAATTTTTATTTCATGTGTACTGAGAGTTTAACGACCAACTATATGGCGGGAATAAAAAATTCCGGCCATATAGCTCCGGTCTTATAGATATCGGTGCCTCCATACAATTTTTTTCTAATATACTTAGAGTTTAACGACCAACTATATGCGGGAATAAAAATTCCGGCCGTATAGTTCCGGTCGTATAGATATCTATGCCTTTGTATATTTTGTTTCCCAGGGAAAGACAGTTTGATGACCAACTATACGGCGGGAACATTTTGTTCTGGCCATATAGTTGCGCCCGTATAGTTGGTATGACCACAAAATTTATATGGGAAGGTAACCCCGGTATCAAAATTACGATATCCTTTCTCCTAAGAAACTTCCTAGACTATAACTCTCTATAGAAGTTCATGTTTCCTTTTTATCGGTGGCGTAAACGAACTATGTTTGTATACAAAACCGATGCTTTTTATTTTGTGTGTTATTTTTGCAGGGACTTGAACCTTGTGTGATGACGTGTACGGTAGTGCCAACCGTGCAAACACTCGCATGAGCCACTTGGTTGCTTCAATTCAACGTCTCAACAATCAGTGTCTGGTAAAACCTTCCAACTTGAGCCTCTTTTAAATAAGCACATAGGGGTTGCACAGTCATGTCTCGTAGCCTATTTCACTTGCACCTCATCACAATCTAGGAGAGTCCACTTCTATAAATAGTTTGTTGACTTAGGCGTGGTGCTTAGGTGGATGAACCGACTCAGTGGGACTTGTATTTTTTATCACTTGTGATCTAAACCCGTGTCTTCAAAAACACAAAAATATTTTGTCTTTTCTAGTCTTGTTCCTACTAGGTTCTTAAGGAAGGCATACACCAGATCGTGAAGCATTCATTGAAGCAAATGTTCTTTGTCCATCAAAGTAGAGGTAAAAGCACCTCAACGGTAAAGTGTGTCACCCTTGCTTCAACCTAAGCTTGGGGGGTAACCACTTATTATACTCTCTTTTGATAACTGCATTTTCTCTTTTGTTTTCGTGGTGTTCTCAAAGTTCTTAGCTTGGGGAGGTTGTTTTGCATGTGTAGAGTCTTGTGCAAAGTTCTTTATCTTAAAAAGTTTTCATGCTATTGTGTATCTCTCTGTTTTTGAATGCTTGCTTAGGTGAGATTTTTTTCATATTTATATAAGGTATATACTTGCTTATGTTAGGCCCCATAGGAGACAAGCCATAGATTTGATGCACCTTGTTGAACTTTTATCTAGCTTGTGAAAAATATTGTGATCCTCTAAATATACATTTCCATGTTCTCTACATTTTGAAAAAAATATAATAAAGAAGTTCTTCGAAACTTGCTAGTTGTCACTGTTCAGAATTGTCTTAAGTGAATGGTTATGGAGTAGCACGACCCCATAGTGCTGGAAATGATGGTCTTAATAGATGCTTACTGAGTGAGTTGTCAAATAAGAAATGATGTTTCAAAGTTTCAAGATTACATATGCCAAAATTTTGTCTTGGAAATCAAAGTGAGATATTGCTTTATGCGTGTCTTGTGCCACTGTCGCACAACATGGGATGCTAAAAACTCCACTGGCCTTTAAACAATCCAAAAAGAGGAAACTCTTGGAGCTTGGCTATGAGTTGCCCAACATATGTAGCAAAAATGCTATATTTGGGCATGCATTGGTATTCTCATGGGCCTGCGTTAAAAGCAAAAGTCAGAATACTCCTCTGACAGTTATGAGAAATCATTATACCTAAAAGGGAAGCCTTGGTAATGGTCACGAGTGTCCTTCCTAGCCTACACAGTCTCCATTGAACATATACAACTCTTTTGTGATGATCTCGTTACTAAGAAATATATGTTCTATGAGCTCAACAATCGAAGTTTGCACTTGAGAGACTTTAATAGATGGCATGAGTGGGTAGCATTGGAAAACTCTATTTCAATTTATGATTGACAACTAACCGTGCTCAGGTTTGCCTTATACAAATCAAAATACAAAAATACAATAAAGTGCATATAGAAGGATCACAAGTTTACTTGCAAGCTAGATTTAACTTTGACATGGGGCATCAAAGTTTTTGACTAATCTCTAGTGGTTTGTAATAATATGGCTGAGCTTATATTGCCTTGTATGATTATGTGCCTCTTGCTTTGAGCTTGCAGGAAAAACAAGAATGCGATACATTGATTTCCAAGAAAGATCACATCCATTAAGTTATCGATCCCTTTTTGCTCAAGGACGATAAAGATCTAGCTTGGGGAAATTGATGGCTGTGATATACGACTCTAGCAATATAACTAAAGAATTGCTATTGTAATATGACTTGGATATGATATGACTAGTATGTTGGATAACCACCATGGAATGAATGAATAAAATTGCCAACTATGTGAGTTTCCTCGGAAGGACTTCCTTGTTTGGTCTCGAGAGGGAAATACCAGGATGGGTATGCTTGGTGTTAGAATCAGGTTGGTATCGAATAGGTCTCTCTTATCCCTCTCTGATAGCTGATAGTTATATCGAGTCTCTAAAGGTTGTTTAGTGCATGCTTCGTTGCCGCTTCAGTCCAACGTACCTATGTAGGCGAGAGCCGCCGAATTCTAGACTCACCATGTACTAGCCTTAGAACTGATCGCTCCCTTTTTCCTTTGCTCTTTGTCGGGACCCCTTTTTTCTTTGACATGTATAAGTTCAACGTTGTTAGCAGGGTTACCCTTTCGTCTTGGCCTGGGCAGGGTTATGGATGCCATTGGTGATTCTTCAGGGCTCTTAGCCCCATTTGTATCTTATCCGTACTCGGATGTTGTATCGTTTTCAAGATGATTTGGATCTTTGTATTGTATATCTGTATTCTTGACTCGATAAGTCGTTTTTGTATATGTATGTTCTGTGGGTTCCATCATGGACTATTGTGTAATGATATTAATTCATTTTCCACCCGCACGCAAGTGCCTGGTGGGCATCTTTGAATCGTTTCTATGCGGGTTTGGCGGGAATAGCTAAAACTTGCATAGAGTCAATTCGACGTTGTTACAAAGTGGTATCAGAGCTCAGAAGTTGCGATACCCCAATGGTCCAGTCTGTAGGATAACCTAGATAATGGACGATGTAGTGTGTCAAAACTATTTTGCAAAAATTAGTTAGATAGATCTGATTAGTTCTGCTTTTACTCCTTACCGCTATGCCATTCTCCTCTTACCTTGACGTGTTTTGATTCTTCTCTCTCATATTCTTCTCAAGTCCAGGTTTTATCGTGGTTGGCTTTCCATCGTACCTTCAAGGTTTCGCTTCCATCCTCTTGTAAGGGTGTTTCTGAATCCAGTCTTCGTGCTATTTGAGGAATCCTTCATCTGTTGTACCTTTATTTGTTTCAAAATCCACTAAATATTTAATTTGTATCTTTTAGTGTTTTCCTTCTCGATGAAATCACCTACGTTAGATCTGATTAAGAGCTTTCCTCACTCCTTTGTTTCTGAACATCATTTGTGAAGATATTCAGTCTGAATTCCGAGAATGGGTTGCACAAGTTTTCTACTACACGTGCACAATAATAGTTTGGGTGCGTGATGGATTGGCCCCCATGCCGACTACTAGTTCTATTCTCTCTCGTATATTGAAGTGGATTAGGTTGCACCTGTTTCTCTCCTTCTATCGAAGTTAGAGGTGGCCTTATCTTTTGATACCTTTACCTTCGTCCTTTCTTTATCCGGAGTGTTCCCTCATCAAACGTGAGCAATGACCCCTTGTTGGTGTTATCGTTTGTAACTACCTCGGTGAATTACACTCCTAGTTACAAGCCTGGATGAGCAGAAATGGTTGAAATAGTACGGTGGGGCCCAAATGCCACTCACAGGTAGACCTTTCGGCCGTCCCAACCATTTCCAAACATCGGGACAAGAACGGGCGGCGTAATCGGTAGGCGAAGGGATCAACTACATACACAAATGAGTATGTATGCAAGCCACCATACAATGGTTCTCAGAGTCATTCCATCTATAAAGAAAGGAAATATAACAACGCCATACGGCAAGATCCAAATATCCTAGATAGATATAATAGTTTAGGATATCTCCTCATACATCAAACATCAGAGTATCAAGGAAGTCTTTATGCCTCTAAAGGGGACACAACCTAGGGTGACGCAATTGCAGCAAAAGATAAACCCTAACAATTCTATAGATACTCGCTAACCATCCGCCTAACCAGAGATAGACGGATGTCCGTGAATTAATAACAACAGTTATAATGGTAATATTAGATCCATCCTCCTCCTCGCTTACGAAGCGAGGCGAAACAACCCCAACCCCCATCCGTTGGCAGTTTATTATCCATTCCATGAGTGTTGCACTATTTACTAGTCGGTACTTAGTCAAATTAAAAGCGGTACTTTAGTTATGCTTGTCTATGATCGGAAACTGTGCTCCAAGTCGTCCATAACATGGACATGGCTTTGAAAGTTTTACCTGAGGGTGCACAAATAACAACACACTCGATCAACCTCGGAAAAACCAAATCAAAACCCAACGAGGCGATCCGACAAAGCGATCACGAGATTCAGAAATATTTCAGGGCCACCCCATTAAGCTACCATAGCGAAGTTGGCGGCTCGAGACGGACTCAAGGTTTGCGTCAATGGCTGTAACGATGGGAACCCGAAAGTGTGACTGGGCTTGTCGATACCGCGAAAACACTCCGCATCCAAAACAGTACAGGTGCTCCTCGCACAATCTTAAATAAAGCAGTAAAGCATGGCATAAGTACAGGATAGTAATAAAGCCCAAAACTACTTTGTGGCCCCAAGAAATAAGAATGAATCAAGCTCTGGCTCAGGGGGGTTCATAAGCCTCCCGGATGTGGATAGCGCGAATATTCAAGGAACAGGAATCAAGTACTCGGGGTCCTACGGGACACAAGTGAGCATGAAAAACCAAATAGCAGATATTGCTCACCGGTGCCTCTTTCATTAGTTATCCCATTACTACTCAGGTTAAGTTGTTTAGGTACCTAGTTATCCATCAGACACTCACATACCCTACCCATGCTATTCTACGACCCGCATGGCTCAAACAACTCCTGTAATAATGGCTCATGGGATGGAGGAACAAGCTTCGGTGGGGTTTAAAAGTAAAGGCTATGCAGTACTTGGGATTCAGATTAATGCAATCGCGACTCAATGATGCAAGAATAAGATAGAGGCAATAGGTACTATATGTATGCAAGCATGTGGTAGTGCTTGCCTGGCAGCTCAGTTGAAGCGAGAGAATGATCTGGGTAGTTCTCCTGGGTTTCTTGATATATCCCTTGCTCAGCGTCTATTCGAAGAAGAACCAAACAAACAAGGGCCAACATAAATAGAGTGCACAAGCATATGAATTAAAATGCGACAAGAAAACAATCATGCCATGATGAATGATGCACAATTTGCATGGCAATAATGTAGCATGGCATGGGTGAGGTGTGGAATACAAGAATAAAGCATTTTATGGAGTTTTAGTCACCTTTTATCCTCAAATAAGTTGCTGTATACTTTATATTTATATGATGCATGATGCAATTCAGAACATGGAATGCTTAGATAGAACGGGCTCGTCGCGCTGATCGATTTAGACATATCATTTGTCGAATTCGGAGTTATAAAACAAAAGTTGTTAATTAATTAAGAAAAAGGGTATTTTAACGTAATTTTAATCAACTTGGAAAATAAAGTGTTCAAAATATATTTTGAAGGCCATATTTGAATTCCTCACATTTTTCTGATTTCAAAACATATATTATTTGTATTATTTGAAAGTATAATTTAAAAGTTATTTGAAAACAGATTTGAAATTTGAATTTGAATTAATTTGAAAAAGTTTTAAATTAAAACAGAAATCCAGAAATACTTTTTACACCCAGAGGAAACTAGCCCGACTCACAGACAGGTGGGGCCTGCGCTGAGCTGGCGTAACCAACGCGCGGCAGACTTTTCTCACCGCGACCACAGCGAGCCACAGGGGTTGACAAGTGGGCCCTTTGTTACCCCACAAGCCGATGGGGAAAGGCAGTGCCACTGGCCGGGGACTGCGAGTTTAGACACGGAAAGAAGGGGTGCCTAATCGTAAAACTTTAACAGCGACAGACAGGTGGGCCTGGCGAGGAGTGCCGGTTGAGCAGAGGAAAACAGAGGGGGCTAAGCGCAAAAAGGGGTTAGCGGCCACTGTTCCTCTTCTCTGCTTGCTGGCGACCGATCGGTGTCTGTCATATGAGCGTGACGCTGAGGATCGAACCGGGACGTGGGGGTGCCGCGAGGGTGAGCCGATCTTGAGTAGCGCTAAGGTTGGTGTCGGGAGGCGGACGGGGCCTAGATAGGGTGTTGCGTGGCAGGAAGCGGCGACGCGGCCTTGGCGTGGCAGACCTTTCGATGAAACGAAAGGCGGCCCTAGACGGCGACAGCGCGGCGGAGCATGTCCAGGAGGTGTGGTCGGATCGGCTTGGGGAGCAGTGGATCATCGACGAAGAAGAGGCCAGCGGAGCTAGGGTTTGGTGTTGGTGGCGGCGGCGTTCTTCGGCTCCAGCCCTTCTCCTCCTCGTGGCGGTGAGGGTGAAGCAGGCGTCCTCGTTCTCCAGCGCTTCACGGACGCCTGCACGACTGGATCAACGTGGACGCCGAGGTCTTTGGCAAGTGGCGGCAGTGGTCGGAGGAGGAAGGAGGAGGAGGCTGGCTCGGGGTAGATCTGGCGAGCCGTGGGGAAGGAGATAAAGCAGAGGGGAGAGGGAGGTGCCGTGGGGAGTTGGGTAGATGAAAAAGGTGGACTCGGTCACCTTTTTCCCTCCTCTCCTTCTCACGTGCTCGGGCAGGCCAGGGCGAGGTGGAGATGGGGCTGCCAGGTGGGGAACGGCCGGTAGGTGGAGAGGCTCGGGCTGGGGCCCTTTGGCAGAGAGAGAGAGCTAGAGAGAGAGAGGGGGTAGGCTCGGGTGTAGCTAGGGTTGGAGCTAGGGTTAGAAGAGAGGAGGTATGGCTCGGGTGTAGCTAGGGTTTGGTTGGGGTGGTAGCTAGGTGGGCCAGGGTGGCCAGGTGGGGCCAGCTAGGAGGGGCTCGGCAAGGAGAGACCAAGGGAAGGGTTAGGTTTAGATGGAAAAGAGAGAGAGGGGGGGTATGGTGTTGGATGGGGTAGAGGTGGAAGGGTTAGATGAAGAGAGAGGGGAAAACCACTAGATAGCATGGAGATGACCAAGGGAAATAAAACCACACAAGAGAAAAGAATAAACCTCGAACAAACTCACATGAATGGGTAAGGGGAAGGAAAAGGTGATGTTGCATGGGGCATGCATGAATGTGAAAGGCCACTTCTATTAGTTGTAAAAACAACTATGGTACATATGGAAACTTATCACATGCATGCACATCACTATTGGATTAAATCCCAAACCAGGAGATACAAGCTTGATGAATATATGGGAGTGGTAGAATCAAGCATGATTGAGTATAATAGGCCATGGTAGTGTGTATATCCCACTAAAAGATTATTTGGCCACAATTATATTCAAATAAGCTCAATTGGCTCAAACAACCATATGGAAGGAAAAATGAAGGTTCTACTCACATGGCATTCAAAGATGGCCAGGAGGCTCCACATAAGTAATATTGTGAAAACAACATACATCATAGATGGAGCATGTAGACATAGAATGTATCCACACCAACACATATGAGCTAGAGGTAAAACCAAATAAATTGCAATGCTCATATATGGTGGAATGGTGGAATGATGGGATGATGACAAGAAAGGTGGTGGAGTTGAAAGAGATATGCCCCCAACTCAACTTGGGCATTTAAACAATATATCAATAACCAAATACAATATCAAGAGGCAAATACAATTAACAATGCATATGAGAGAAGAACCAAAACAAAAAGGGTTTTATATGATGCTCAAATGCAAGGTGGCATGATGACATGAGCATGATATAGTTATGATGCAACAATTATATGTAGGAAGTAGCATACATCTAGACTAGGCTAGTAGCATTGCAATTGTTAGACAATTGGGATGCTACAACTCTCCCCCACTAAACAAGAATCTCGCCCCGAGATTCCTAGGAAAAAGAAAACAACACAAGGAGGCGGGTGTTAAGAAGGTGATCCTTGCGTTCCCAAGATGATGAAGAACGGAATGGTGCGACCACTACACCTTGCAAAACTTGCTAGACTTGTTGCGAGTCTTGCGTTTTGCTTGAGAAACAACGGGTTAGAAGAGTTGAAGGATTGTCGTGAGACAAGAAGGATAGGATGGACATAGCTCCGGTTTTCTCAAAAAACATGATAAAAGAATAGAACCACTTGTGAAAGAAAAAGACAAGATGATGTATCATGGATAAAGTAAGACACACCATTAAGATTAAAGATTTATCGCTACTAGAGAGGATGAATCTTTATCTCACCGGAAGGAAAAGAGCTAGGGTGGAGAAGTTTTGATCCACTATGACAATAGCATCGTATCTTCTCTCGGATTTGAGAAATGAAGCACGGAAACAATATTGCCTTCAAACAATAGAGTCTCTAGATATCAACAGAAAGATTTAGTTAGACATCGTCGGATTAGATTCTTGTTGCGCCGGTAAGACCCAAAGGATCACGCAATTGAGGTGCGCGGATATAACTTCCAGAGACGGATGTGAAACTAGATCATGGTGGAAACCCGAGAAGCAAAGAATATGGAGGATCTGGAATTTATTGTAGAGATACTTATTGCTTTCTTTAGCCTTGAGGCTAACGCAATTGATTTGCAGCTGATGGCATCAACCATAACTGGTTTTACCAAAGAAAAAGAATTGATGAAACAAAGAGAGAGATAGTTTCCTTTCATCTTGTTTGGGGATGTCAAGCACCGGTAGAAAGACGAGGATAGAAAAGAGTTTGCGTTGTTTCCACCAGATAATTGAAGATTTTGCTCCGTGTAGAAAGGGCGAGATCACCAACAAGAGCTATTTGATTACTTTCTTCGAGAGAGCACTCCGGAAAAAAAAACAAGGACGGAAGTAAAAGTATCGAGGGATAAAGGCCACTTCTAACTTCCATGGAATGAGTGAAATCACATTAATTCACCAATTCAATGTACAAGAGCTAATGATAAGAGTAGTGGTATGGTAGCTACTCCATCCCGCACTCAAAGCATTACTCCGCACATGAATAAGAAAACCATGCAACCCAACTACCGAAACAGACTGAAGGTATTGACAATAACTCATGGAACTTCGTTAGAAAACAAGGATAGATGCAAACGATTCGCCGGATTCATAGATAGATAAAGATGATGATTTTTTCGTCATATCATAAGTAACCAGCCACCGGAAAGATATGAAGGAAGATCACGGAGACAACTGCAAGATTCCACAGATAAAGAAAAAAGGTAGCACCACTTGAACAGAAGGATTACAAGATCTGGAAGGTCTTCATGGCCTCCGGTGGATTGAGCATAGATGATAGAACGAGAGGGTTTCAAAAGATCACTAGACGAGACTGAGGTGAAAGAACTCCATGTTGTTCTTGAAATGATTGAGAGAGATTTAGCAGTCTTGAGGAAAATCTACTATGAAGCAGCGATGATAACTTGCCAACAAGGAAAAACTCCGGATTGGTTGAAGATGGAGGATGGAATTAACAATGAACTTGCTGATTCCAGAATTGAAGCGATCTATTTAGCAGAAGGACGTGGCCGAGATAGGTGACTTCAAAAAGTCAGAATTCTCACTTTGAGACTTTGCACACAGGCAGTGCTCACGAAGCTTGAGAGAAGGAGACACAGATGATCTTCCATGTCCTCCCATAGATATCGAATAGGCAAGCATATTAACAACATATACCACCATGGATTAACAGGATATTCCCAGAATATCAAGTTCGAGAGGCGGGAGAAACAAACAAATGCTCGAAACACTTTCTGAACTCAACGCTCTTAGAAAGATCAATATTAAGAGCACGGGTTCGTGTTGGAGAAGAGGCACTGGAAGAATAGATTATCTGGTCCTTCGGAAGAAAACAGGAAATGCCACCTGGTTCACATTGTCGATCGGATCACCGGTTACAAAGATGAAGAGATCTTGGTTAAGAACCGATGATAGCTCATACCTTAAGCAAAGCTATCAGAGACGAAAAGATGCAATTCCTCGTATCCAGGAGAATTGTGCAGATATGGGGTTCAAAAAGATGTGAAGCAGGATGGACAGATGATAGACCGCCGTAGTGCCTTGAGAAACTCCGGATTGCGAAAGATGCTTGAATGTGCATAGATATGATCACGGTGTACTCAAATCACAGGAGATAACCGTCACCATTTGGAGGATAGTGGTGATTGCATTTTCCATATTCCACTCATGATAAGTGTCATATAGCTATGCAGAGAACCCAATTACAATCACTAGCATCGGATCGACACCTGTTATGTAATTAGCCCAAGAGAATTGGAGATGAAATAAAACTCCAGGATTAAGCGCCGGTGACAAAAGAATGAGTTAGCATGGACATGCTGATAAAGGGAGATAGATACTGTTTCACACATGACTGAAAAGGAGTGTGGAAGCACAGATGTATCAAAGAAAAAATTTCCGCATTTTTCGGCATTAAAATACCAATAGATGCGCAAAATCACTTATCAGGTAGAGATTAGCAACTGATGATTACACAGAAAGTGGAGTTGCTAGAAGGAAGGACACCCTTAAGAAGATGGCACCGGTTAACAAGGAGTCAGATAGATCGCGCCGGTTTCCAAAAGCATGTCCGTATGGAATGTACCGACAGTTGATAACCAAAGGCAGATTGTGATAAAAACTTGGATGCAACAGATAGACAAGGAATTCACACACACGCACACACACACACACAACCTATGGTACTACGGAAACCCAGAACACGTGAATCCTAGTTTGAATTTTAAGAAGAGGATTGAAAACGTTACACTTCCTTACCAGAAAAGGGTGGGTGGGTGGATAAGAAGAAAAGTGGAAGCAGTCCTACTCTCACATTTTGTTTTTCCCTAGTATACATAGCTACCAAAAATATTTGCTAGACTGACAACGACCATTTGGCTGAGACCCTGAAGGGCGGGATGGCTCTGATACCAATTGTAACTACCTCGGTGAATTACGCTCCTAGTTACAAGCCTGGATGAGCATAAATGGTTGAAATAGTACGGTGGGGCCCAAATGCCACTCACAGGTAGACCTTTCGGCCGTCCCAACCATTTCCAAACATCAGGACAAGAACGGGCGGCGTAATCGGCAGGCGAAGGGATCAACTACATACACAGATGAGTATGTATGCAAGCCACCAAACAATGGTTCTCAGAGTCATTCCATCTATAAAGAAAGGAAATATAACAACGCCATACGGCAAGATCCAAATATCCTAGATAGATATAATAGTTTAGGATATCTCCTCATACATCAAACATCAGAGTATCAGCCGGAAGCGGAAAACAAGATCCGAGTACGGATAAGAAGCAAATTGGCATAAGATGCCCCATAAATAAACACATCCCGCCCACAGATCTCACGGATCCCCGTTCCCGGAATCTCTACACCGAATGATCGTTGCCCACATCGTCCGTCTCCTCCACCCAGTATCCATCTTGCGAGTTTACCTGTTCATCTGAATCAAACAATTTATCGTGTGAGACCCTAGGGGTACTCAAGTCTTTATGCCTCTAAAGGGGACACAACCTGGGGTGACGCAATTGCAGCAAAAGATAAACCCTAACAATTCTATAGATACTCGCTAACCATCCTCCTAACCAAAGATAGACGGATGTCCGTGAATTAATAACAACATTTATAATGGTAATGTTAACAGATCCATCCTCCTCCTCGCTTAACGACGAGGAAGCGGACGAACAACCCCCCATCCGTTGGCAGTTTTATTATCCATTCCATGAGTGTTGCACTATTTACTAGTCAGGTACTTAGTCAAATTAAAAGCGGTACTTTAGTTATGCTTGTCTATGATCGAGAAACTGTGCTCCAAGTCGTCCATAACCGGACACGGCTTTGAAAGTTTTACCTGAGGTGCACAAATAGCAACACACACTCGATCAACCTCAGAAAAACCAAATCAAAACCCAACGAGGCGATCACGACAAAGCGATCACGATTGAAATATTTCAGGGGCCACCCCATTAAGCTACCATAGCGAAGTTGGCGGCTCGAGACGAACTCAAGGTTTGCGTCAATGGCTGTAACGATCGGGAACCCGAAAGTGTGGTGGGCTTGTCGATACCGAAAACACTCCGCATCCAAAGCAGTACAGGTGCTCCTCGCACAATCTTAAATAAAGCGATAAAGCATGGCATAAATGGGATAGTAATAAAGCCCCAAACTACTTTGTGGCCCCAAGAAATAAGAATGAATCAAGCTCTGGCTCAGGGGGGTTCATAAGCCTCCCGGATGTGGATAGCGTGAATATTCAAGGAACAGGAATCAAGTACTCGGGGTCCTACGGGACACAAGTGAGCATGAAAAACCAAATAGCAGATATTGCTCACCGGTGCCTCTTTCATTAGTTATCCCATTACTACTCAGGTTAAGTTGTTTAGATACCTCGTTATCCATCAGACACTCACATACCCTACCCATGCTATTCTACGACCCGCATGGCTCAAACAACTCCTCTAATAATGGCTCATGGGATGGAGGAACAAGCTTTGGTGGGGTTTAAAAGTAAAGGCTATGCAGTACTTGGGATTCAGATTAATGCAATCGCGACTCAATGATGCAAGAATAAGATAGAGGCAATAGGTACTATATGTATGCAAGCATGTGGTAGTGCTTGCCTGGCAGCTCAGTTGAAGCGAGAGAAGGATCTGGGTAGTTCTCCTAGGTTTCTTGATATATCCCTTGCTCAGCGTCTATTCGAAGAAGAACCAAAAAACAAGGGCCAACATAAATAGAGTGCACAAGCATATGAATTAAAATGCGACAAGCAAACAATCATGCCATGATGAATGATGCACAATTTCCATGGCAATAATGTAGCATGGCATGGGTGAGGTGTGGAATACAAGAATAAAGCATTTTATGGAGTTTTAGTCACCTTTTATCCTCAAATAAGTTGCTGTATACTTTATATTTATATGATGCATGCTGCAATTCAGAACATGGAATGCTTAGATAGAACGGGCTCGTCGCGCTGATCGATTTAGACATATCATTTGTCGAATTCGGAGTTATAAAACAAAAGTTGTTAATTAATTAAGAAAAAGGGTATTTTAAAGTAATTTTAATCAACTTGGAAAATAAAGTGTTCAAAATATATTTTGAAGGCCATATTTGAATTTCTCACATTTTTCTGATTTCAAAACATATATTATTTGTATTATTTGAAAGTATAATTTAAAAGTTATTTGAAAACAGATTTGAAATTTGAATTTGAATTAATTTGAAAAAGTTTTAAATTAAAACAGAAATCCAGAAATACTTTTTACACCCAGAGGAAACTAGCCCGAGTCACAGACAGGTGGGGCCTGCGCTGAGCTGGCGTAACCAACGCGCGGCAGACTTTTCTCACCGCGACCACAGCGAGCCACAGGGGTTGACAAGTGGGCCCTGCCTTTGTTCGGCCCCACAAGCCAGTGAGGAAAGCAGTGCCACTGGCGGCCGAGGCTGGTTTAGACGCGGAAAGAAGGGGTGCCTAATCGTAAAACTGCCACAGCGACAGACAGGTGGGCCTGGCGAGGAGTGCGGGTTGAGCAGAGGAAAACAGAGGGGGCTAAGCGAAAAAAGGGGTTAGCGGCCACTGTTCCTCTTCTCTGCTTGCTGGCGACCGATCGGTGTCTGTCCGCCTTGAGCGCAGCACGAGATCGAACCGGGGACGTGGGGGTGCGAGCCGATGCGGTAGCGCTAGGGTTGGTGTCAGGAGGGCGGACGAGGCCTAGATAGGGTGTTGCGGCAGAAGCGGCGAACGTAATGGCAAGCAGCCTTGCCTTTCGATGAAATGAAAGGCGGCCCTAGACGGCGACAGCGTGGCGGAGCATGTCCAGGAGGAAGAAGAGCTCACCGCGGGGTGATCGGTGTGGTCGGATCGGCTTGGGGAGCAGTGGATCGTCGGCAAGCGGAGGGCGTGAGCTAGGGTTTAAGCGTCGGTGGCGTGGCGTTCTTGGCTCCAGCCCTTCTCCTCCTCGGCAATGAGTACAGGTGAAGCGAAGGCGTCCTCGTTCTCCCAGGCGCTTCACGGACACACTGCCTGCTGGATCAACGTGGGCGTCGAGGTCTTGGCGGCAATGGCCGGTGGTCGGAGGAGGGGAGGGCTGGCTCGGGGTAGATCTGGGCGAGCAGAGGAGAGCCGTGGGGAAGGAGATAAAGCAGAGGGGAGAGGGAGGTGCCGTGGGGAGGTGGGTAGATGAAAAAGGTGGACTCGGTCACCTTTTTCCCTCCTCTGCTTCTCACGTGCTCGAGCAGGCCAGGGCGAGGTGGAGATGGGGCTGCCAGGTGGGGAACGGCCGGTAGGTGGAGAGGCTCGGGCTGGTGCCCTTTGGCAGAGAGAGAGAGAGCTAGAGAGAGAGGGGGTAGGCTCGGGTGTAGCTAGGGTTGGAGCTAGGGTTAGGAGAGAGGAGGTATGGCTCGGGTGTAGCTAGGGTTTGGTTGGGGTGGTAGCTAGGTGGGCCAGGGTGGCCAGGTGGGGCCAGCTAGGAGGGGCTCGGCAAGGAGAGACCAAGGGAAGGGTTAGGTTTAGATGGAAAAGAGAGAGAGGGGGGTATGGTGTTGGATGGGGTAGAGGTGTAGGGGGGTAAGGGTTAGATGAAGAGAGAGGGGAAAACCACTAGATAGCATGGAGATGACCAAGGGAAATAAAACCACACAAGAGAAAAGAATAAACCTCGAACAAACTCACATGAATGGGTAAGGGGAAGGAAAAGGTGATGTTGCATGGGGCATGCATGAATGTGAAAGGCCACTTCTATTAGTTGTAAAAACAACTATGGTACATATGGAAACTTATCACATGCATGCACATCACTATTGGATTAAATCCCAAACCAGGAGATACAAGCTTGATGAATATATGGGAGTGGTAGAATCAAGCATGATTGAGTATAATAGGCCATGTTAGTGTGTATATCCCACTAAAAGATTATTTGGCCACAATTATATTCAAACAAGCTCAATTGGCTCAAACAACCATATGGAAGGAAAAAGGAAGGTTCTACTCACATGGCATTCAAAGATGGCCAGGAGGCTCCACATAAGTAATATTGTGAAAACAACATACATCATAGATGCAGCATGTAGACATAGAATGGATCCACACCAACACATATGAGCTAGAGGTAAAACCAAATAAATTGCAATGCTCATATATGGTGGAATGGTGGAATGATGGGATGATGACAAGAAAGGTGGTGGAGTTGAAAGAGATATGCCCCCAACTCAACTTGGGCATTTAAACAATATATCAATAACCAAATATAATATCAAGAGGCAAATACAATTAACAATGCATATGAGAGAAGAACCAAAACAAAAAGGGTTTTATATGATGCTCAAATGCAAGGTGGCATGATGACATGAGCATGATATAGTTATGATGCAACAATTATATGTAGGAAGTAGCATACATCTAGACTAGGCTAGTAGCATTGCAATTGTTAGACAATTGGGATGCTACATCGTTGAATTCAATATGGAGCAAGGATCTTTGTTAGTGGTTTCACGAAGATCTACACTAAGCGAGAAGACTTAGATCATTGGCCTTCGTCCCCGTACCATGAGGCGGATCTAGAGGGCGAGATCCATTGTTAGTGGTGTCAAACTGTAGCACCCTGGTAAACCAGAACTAAAAAATCACATGTTGTTTTTATTTTGTGCATCATCATAATCGCAAGATCATATCATCATGCCACATTGCACTTGAGCATCATCATGTCATCATGCATTTGTTCGCCTAAAATATTTTTTTAAAGCCTATCTTTGTTTTCTAAATAAACCCCTCTCTATTTCAAATCAAAACCCTAGATCCCCCGGATCTTCTAATTGCCTAAAACCTATTTTGCAAAATAGTTTGTTTTAAAATAATTAAAATGTTTTGTTTTAGGGAATGTAGCGCAACATAGGCCTAAAGGCCCAGCCTGCAGCCACCTACCACCCTGATCGACATAGCCCAAACCTAAACTACCCTTCTCAAACCCTAATCCCCACCTAATCCTACCACCACCACCCCATGCGGTAGCGCACGCACACACACAGCGCGAGCGTCGCACCCACCCAGCCCCCGACATGACACACCTTCCTACCCCGCGCGAGACACCCCGCCTGGCCCCACCCTGACGCGGTACACACGTGCACGACGCGTCCCGCCTCATCCCACTCACCTACCCTGGCCCCACCCTGCTGGACCCACTCCCTCATCTCTCCCAGCGCATCCCGCACGGCACGCCACCAACGCGGTCGCCCTATCTACCCCACCCGCCCCGCAGGAGCTCACCCTACCACTTGCGTCGCCCCCCACACAAGCTCCTCCACCTGCGCGAGCCCGGCCTCGCATCTTCGCTCGCCGGTCGCAGTCCCGACCATGGATGCCGTTGCCTTGGAGCCATGACCCCGGCCTCTGGCTCCGCTGGCACCGCCGCCTGCGACCGATAGAGCGTCGCTGCCATTACGTCCTCGCCTTCCTTGACGACCCGCAACCCTCCTCCACGCATCGTCACGCCTGTTGCAGCCGCCCTCTCCTCTCCTTCCCGGCGCCCGTGCCTCTCACCTGTGCCTCCTGCTTCGCGTGGATTCGTTGCTGTTGTCTCTGTAGGGCGCCTCCCCAGATGACCTCAACTTCAACCATTGCCTGCACCGCCGCCTAACTCACCCCCCGCAAGCACCCTGCCTCCTGCTGTCCTAAGCTAGTGCTACCCGAGCATCGCATAGACTTCCACATGAATGACCTCGATGACCACCTCCGACGGTAGTATCCGTGTCACCGGCCTGCGACCTCGTCCTCGTCTCTTCCTTGAGGCCCCTTTAGCTCTGTCTCCAACAGTCGCCCATCCTAGATGTTGGTCCATCTAGAACGCCATCGAGCTACTATTGATAAGATGGTTTGTCTCGTGGTGGCGTTTAGGTGCGAGATGTTCTGGTGTGAAGAAGGTGTGGGACAAAATGGTGTTATCAAGACAATTCACCCGCATCACCAAGATCTTCCAACAACCGACGTGAGAAGTTGGACAGAATACAGTGACACTTGATGACCATTAGTCTTTGATGATGAACCCGAGGGATTCTAAGAAGACCGGCAAGGCCTCCTTCCCAGAACTCGAATCCCCGACCCTGCATCTGAAGCCTCGATCCCAAGGACGCCAAAGACTATGTCAAGGATCTGAAGATCGATCCCTCCGAAGACCACATCCGAGCCCCTCCAAGATCTTTGGACCTTAACAGGTGACCCCTATCCAAGACCCATATTTTTATAATTGCCATCTATATAACTTGTTGCATTTAAATTGTTCATGTCGCATACATATTTCGTGGTATGGGGGCATTATGCTGATTCACCTCATAATTAAATATGGAGTGTTTATGCAGGATACCTTTGTCTTATTCTGAATTCCATTTAATTTTGTTTAGCAAACTGATGCTATGTTTTACCTTGTTAAGTAAACATTTAAATTGTGGGGTACCTAAATAACATGATACATTCTATTAATATTTGGGATCCCGATTCCGCTTAATATTATATATTTGTATCGCATCTTTCCCATGCCATGCATCATACACGCATCATGCATGATCGAATGCCATAGTATTAAATAGTGCATCCATTGTTTCTTTTTATGCTTTTCTTCTTCGCTGATTAGGCTGTTGAATTGATGCGAGTCTCGAAAATTTCTTCAGATAATGTAACTTTAGCAGTTTTTATGAGGCGAGCAATTATAGCCTTTACTTCCTCCTGTTGATCTATTGCTATTCTTTTTATCGATGCTTTAGGTTTCCATACCAGTTATACCCCTTGCAGCCTATATTGCCATGGACACATCCTATTTCCTATTATTTGGTAGACAGTCAACCTTGCGAGTCATAGTTGCTTGCTCATGTGCTTCTTCGTGTCGTCACTGTTCCACCTTTGTTGGGGGTTGGAAGATGATTAATGGTGAGGATGATCATGACTTTCATTATAACTTCTCAATTAAAATGCTAGAAATACATATAATGCAAAGGCTTCGGTGGTCAATAGATGTTATTTGGTTTTTACCTGCCCACTTGTGTCCACCTAAGACGCGAGTTCTTGACACCTATTTCGAGACTGAGTGTGCTAACCACATGTAGGGTGCCTGGGCGCCCCTATCAGCTTATTACCTGATTTCCAAGTATTGTATTGGGGCCACAAACTAGTTCATGCTTTATACGTGACCTACTGTACCTATTCCATGGATGCCATGTTTATTACCTGTTGCTCGATGAGTGTTTATTACATTACGTAGGTGCGACACTCTGTCACGGGAATATATTATCTATGGCCTCTGCTCACGTGACAAGTCCACGCAACCTTAGGGCCCGTACGAGGAGGATTATCTATACCTCGTACGGGTAGCTCTTTCGGGTGGCCCCCATGTACTTTCTTTAGGTCTAGGAAAGCATCATGTCCGAAGCCCTACCGACATACCGATGGAAGTATGTTAATTGATCTGGCAAAAAGGGTGGAAGTACGTGTGGAAGCTTTGGGGCACCCCTGCAGGGTTAAATCTTTTCGAAAAGCCATGTCCACGGTTATGGACTAAAAAATTTCTATTATAATATGACTTGGATCTGATATGACTAGTAAGTTGGATAACCACCATGGAATGAATGAATAAAACTGCCAATTGTGTGAGTTTCCTCGGAAGGACTTCCTTGTTTGGTCTTGAGGGGAAATACTAGGATGGGTATGTTTGGTGTTAGAATCAGGTTCATATCGAATAGGTCTCTCTTATCCCTCTCTGATAGCTGACAGTTATATTTAGTCTCTAAAGGTTTTTAGTGCATGCTTCGCTGCCGCTTCAGTCCACCATACCTATGTAGGCGAGAGCCACTAAATTCTAGACTCTCCGTGTACTAGCCTCAGTACTGACCACTCCCTTTTTCCTTTGCCCTTTGTCCACACCCCTTTTTTGTTTGACAGGTATAAGTTCGACGTCGTTAGCAGGGTTACCCTTCCGGATTGGCCTGGGCAGGGTTATGCACACCATTGGTTATTCTTTAGGGCTCTTAGCCCCATTTGAATCTTATCCATACTCGGATGTCGTATCGTTTCAAGGTGATTTGGATCTTTGTACTATATATATGTATTCTTCACTCGATAAGTTGTTGGTGTATATGTATGTTCTGTGGGTTCCATCATGGACTATTGTGTAATGATATTACTTTGTTTTCCACCCGCACGCAAGTGCCTGGTGGGCATCTTTGAATCGTTTCTATGTGGGTTTGGCGGGAATCGCTAAAACTTGCATAGAGCCGATTCGAGGGTGTTACACGCAACCTGCTGGGCGCGGGCACCACATAGCAGAACATGAGAGCGACCCTACTACACGAGGAGATAGCTGGGGATCTCAGAAGGTATCCCACCTGAAGCCTGCATGGTGTCCTCCTAGGCGGAGACTTGCATATGTTAGCCAAACAGAATAGAAGCAAGTACTCCATGGGAGGCCATCACAAGATGTGCTTCACGGGGCGTCATGAGGCATCCTCATTGAGGCCCACAAGTGCCCTCTTCCAAGACCCGCACAAAGCATATTCTTAGGGGAGCCATCACAAGATGTGCCCATGAGGCATCGCATGGTGGTCTCGCCGAGGCCCACGAGGTGCCCTCGCCTTAGCTTTGAAGGATACCAGTTTGCGAGGCCTCGACGCCTATTTCCCGACTCTCTTTAGGAACATCGACAAGGACCAATTACGGTCAGCGATCCTCGGCTGAGTTAAGTAAATGCCACTTTATGCTACCTTCCTATGCCCTTTCTACCGTGCCAAGCGGCTCGAGGCTGTAATCTAGACATATGTATCTTGCTTTACGCTAACCTGCCTGCGTGGGCTATACTTTAACAAACACATGTTGCTTCTCACATAACAGATTATAGACGAGGCCTCACGAGGCCCTATACACAAGTACATACCCTCTACAAGGCTAAGCGGGCTGATCCACATCCCATGAAAGCCAGGATCCCCTACTAGGAGAGACAGTCGCTTCGTCATCCATCGCTTCACACTGAAATTTCTGTAGGAGGGAATCCACATGCTCCTGGACCTCCATAGCTTGGGCCTCAGACGTTCCAGGATTTGTAGGTCTGAGAACCTCTGCCAGGATTTGTAGGTCTGAGAACCTCGGCCATATCCAGCCTGGGAGTGAGGCAAAGGAGATTGTAGAAGATGCGCCTACCCGCAAGGCTAGCAGCTGACATCACTTATATTCAATGGTGTTGTCCACCTCACTTTGAAGATCGTCTAACTCTGCAACTATTTGGTCCCTCCCTACTGCTACTCGCTTAAGGTCTTCCTTGGTGGACCTGAGGTCGGCCCCCAACATCGTATCCTCTACCTCGAATTTTTTCTGCTCCTCAAGATGGCGTCTCTCCTTCGCATCAAGTTTGCCATGCAGCTCTTCACGCTCTTGTTGGCTCTCGGCCAACTGGCCCTTTAACTTTTCGGCCAGCCCACGCTCGGCATCTAGCTCTTTCTCCCCAACGTCAAGCTGAGAGGCAAGGGAGGTGGTGGTTTTCTCCCATCCAAGGAGCGCCTAATGGTCGACGACGAGTTTCCTTTCCTACTGGAGCTGCGTCTCTGGGTGAGTCTTCACCTTCTTGCAAGACGCCATGGCGTCCTTCTCACAGGAGGCAAGGGCTCCCACTTGCTCCTCGAGTCTCGAGGCCTTCTTGCAAGCCTCGTCAAGCGTAGGATCGGATTCCGTATAACATGAGAAGGCGTCCTACTCAGCTTCATGGTCGCTGACAAACGCGTCGTAGAGCAGTGACCAGGTGCCCTCTAGGCGAGCACGTTTAGCCACCAGCTCATCCTTCATCTGGCCAGCACTATGCTTAAATTTACAAGGCTGCAGTAGCTGTGCGGATGGTGGCAAAGGCACGATATACACTCGGGATAGGACCTCTCTTCTCCAATATCCAAGTCTCTTTATTTTCCATCATGTGAGGCGGGTGGCTCCTAGATGATCCCTGGTTCTGATCTGGCAGCGGGATCCTGCCTGCGTTCCTCGCTAGCATAGGCTCGATCATCGTTCTAGGGCGCTGAAGGCGGCATGCCACGACATACGGGATGGATATCCTGGGAGTCACCTCCTCCGCTAGCTTTCTGGGGGCCTCGTCAAGGATCGTCCCCTTTCCATGCTTCGTCTCGGCGTGGGTTCCTCCTCCATGAGCCTCCCTAGATTCAGTAGATCGAGCCATCTTCCGGGCGTGCGCGTCCTCCACAAGACTGGATTCCCACGATGTCAGTTCGGACCTGGTGTTAGCCACCGATGAGGCGCGATGAGAGGCTAAGGGAGCTTATACTCGACCACCGCTGACAGGAGATGACACAAGGCACCCGCTCCTGCGGGGGATTCCTCACCGGGTGTGCTTGATGTTACCTAATCGCCCATGGAGCCTACAGGGTATAGGGCAGCACAGGGTCTCTTGATCCTAGGAGTGTGATGCAAGTAGGAGGACACTAACCTCTGCGGAGGAGAACACCCCATGGCAGCATCTCCCCTCGGAGACCTCTTGTCACTACGCATGCACTAAGATCAGTTGCGGTAAGGGAACGAATCATCGGCAACAAAAGGATGGTCTTACATGCCCAAGATTGGATCCTGTCATCCCAGGTTTGGAGCCAGGGTAGTGCAACCTCCCTCCACCAGTGCTACGGCTTCCGGGTGGAGGCCCGCAACCTTAGAGGATTCGATAACATTCCCCTCGCTGTGGAAGCTACTGCCACATATCTCCACCTCACTAACCTCATGGGCGCTCCTACCAAGGTTTGCGGTTTCACCCTCATAGTCGTCCTACAACGGGCGAGGGAGGGAGCCACATGGTATTCCACATCATCAACATCGTCACATGAGAATCTAGGCACCGCCTTGTGCAACTTCCTTTGTGGGAAAGAACATCCCCACCCTCTAGAGCACCTTCTACATCTGAAGAGTTCTCGGAGGAGCCATCCTCATCAACTGATTTGGTGCTAGTAGTGGAAGCGTCAGCTTCTGCCAAGATTTCATCCTCCTCTAGCCCCTTAGAGACCAGCCCCTCGGCATCAAACATAGGCATCTTCGCAAGAACCTCGCAACTCACCTTCCCTTTGTTGCGGTATAGTAGAGGCAACCCCTCATTGGAGGGGTATGTGATGCCTTGCTCCACGAACAACACCTTTATGACCTTCTCAACTGTAGATTCGACTAGCACCCCCTATTAGAGCTTCATGTGGTCCATCTTGTCATCAAAAGTCCACACTTATCTTGTGTGTTACTGGAGAGGGGAGATTCATCACTGAATGAATTCTTTGGCCACCATCAACTTCATCAATCCCCCTTAATGAAGCTCCTCGATGCGAGCAGCGATAACCTCCCACTCATCCTCAGGAGGGTGTTTCCTGCTTCACCTACGGGCTTTCATCACGGGAGCCATTGGGATCGAGAACCACTAATTCGCTATGTGTGTGTCCATCTAGACGCACCATGAGAGAAATTTCTTGACCTTCTTCATCCAATCGATGAATGCATATCGTTTTAGTAAAAGATGTTTTTGGTGTGTGTTTCCAACTATCAGGAAATAACATTCTTAATTTTCCCATGTTTTGAGAATTTTAAAACTTCCTAGCTAACTCTGGCGACTTGAATGAGAATTTGTGCCAATTTAACGAAATTAGGTCAAATTTGAACTGCAAGTAATTTGTAGGTTGCTTTGAAAGTTTTATGAAAAAGCTATTCGGTTGTTTTCGATTTACTGAATTCCTGGTTATCGTCAAAAGTTTTTAGGAAAAATTTAAGAGGAATCTACCTATCGCGCTTACTTGTATTTAAAATTTGACAAGCTTGGCGGCAGTACAGTTTACATCGAAGACCTCAAAAGGAGAAAATTACACAGAGGTCCATAAATTTAGCGCAAAGGGCCCTAAAGTTAAGCAAGAAAAAGCCCTCGGGTCCTTCTCGAGTTAGCAGATGAGCCATACCCCTCATACTATTACACTTGCTTCACACACAAAAAACGCTCCTCACACTTTTGAACCAGCGTACTAGGGGTGTGCTTGGTGAGGAAGGTCAACACACCTGGGTGGTGCCATGTTGTTGGAGATATGCCCAAGAAGCAATAATAAATTGTTATTATTATATCTTTGTGTGTATGATGAATGTTTACATCCCATGCTATAATTGTATTATTAGGAAACACTAATACTTGTGTGTTTTGTAAACATAAGAGAGTCCCTTGTAAGCCTCTTGTTAAGACTAGCTTGTTGATTAATATATGATCATGGTTTCCTAATCATGGACATTGGATGTTATTAATAACAAGATCATATCATTAGGAGAATGATGTGATATACGTACACCCATAGTAAGCATATCATATGATCAAGTCATTAAGTTTGTTTTGTTACAAGCTTTCAAATGCATAGTAACCTAATCCTTCGACCATGAGATCGTGTTAATAACCATCAACGGATGAGTTATTTGATAACATCAAACGCCCCTTCGTAACTGGGTGGTTATAAAGGTGGCATTAGGTATTCTGAAAAGTACGTGTTGAAGCGCATGGATCAAGACTGCGATTTGTCTATCCATATGAAGATAGATATGCTCTGGCCCTCTCGGTGGAATGTCATCCAATTAGCTTGTAGTCATGTGACTAGGTCACAAGGGATGTCATATCACAGAATGAGTAAAGAGTGCTTATTAGTAACGAGGTAGAACTAGGTATGGAGATACCGATGATCAAACCTTGGATAAGTAGAGTATCGTGTGACAAAGGGAATCGGTGTCGTATGTAAATTGTTCTATCGATCATGATGTCATCATTGAATATGTGGGAGCCATTAAGGATCTCCAGGTCCCGCTGGTGGTTATTGATCGGGGAGGTGTCTCGATCATGTCTGCATAGTTCATGAACCATAGGGTGACACACTTAAGGTTCGATGTAGTATTAAGTAGATATGGAATATGAGTTGGAGACCGAATGTTGTTCGGGGTCTCGGATTGGATCCGGGACATCACAAGGAGATCCAGAATTCTCCGGAGAATAAGATTCATATAATGGAGATCAATTTCTAGGTTTTGGAAACGTTCCAGAGTATTCTATGGAGCTTCTAGAAGGTTTCAGAAAGTTTCGGAAGGTTCTTGTTGGGGGATATGATGACCCACAATTATAGGGGGTGTATCACAGTATTTTCGAGGGAAGTGAAACCCAATTTATTGATTGGACACAAGGGGAGCCAAAGAATATTTATAAGCCTTAACAACTGAGTTGTCAATTCAGCTGCACCTGGAAACAATCTTGCTCACAGCAGTTTATTAGTAGCAACAATTTTGTAGTAGGAATATCAAAGTAACAACAGTAGTAAAGTAAAGATAGCAGTAACAATTGCAGTAAACAATAGGATTCGAGTGTGGTAGGCATAGGGATGGATGAACGGGCGTTGCATGGACAAGACAATTCACATAGCAATCAGAACATAGGGCAATTGCAGATAAATAAGATAAAGCATCCAAGTACTAGATAATCCTAGGCATGTGTTCCATATATAGTCATACGTGCTCGCAATGAGAACTTGCACCACATCTTTTTTCCTGCCAGCTCATTTGCAGCGGGGCCTCAAGGGAACTACTGGCAATTAAGGTGCTCCTTTTAATAGAGCACCGGAGCAAAGCATTAACACTCCGTGAGTGATCCTCACATCAAAGCCATTCCCTCCGGTTATCCCGATTTCTGTCACTTCGGGGCCATTGGTTCCGGACAACAACGTGTGTATACAACTTGTAGATAAGACCATAAACAATACTATCATAATGAATCAATAACAAGTTCAGATCTGAAATCATGGCACTCGGGCCCTAGTGACAAGCATTAAGCACAACAAGCCGCAACAAAGTCATAAAGCACTAATAAAAGATACTAGGCACCATGCCCTAACAATCTGATGCCATTACATGAACAATCTCATCCAATCCCTACCATCCCATGGCCTACAGCGGGGGATTACTCACTCATAGATGGGGGAAACATGGATGGTCGATGGAGAAGTGATGGTGATGATGATGGCGATGATCTCCTCCAATTCCCCGTCCCAAGAGGGTGCCAAAACGGAGTTTCTGGTGTTGTTTCGTGGAATCTGGTGGTGGCGGCGGAGCGGAACTCCTTCTGGAAAAACATCGAACGACCTGGAGTTTTTAGGTCAGAAGGCTTCTTATAGGCAAAGAGGGAGACCGAGGGGGTGCCTGGGGGGCCCACACCATGCCCTGGCGTGGCCAAGCCCAGCCCGCGCCTAGGGGTGGTGTGGCCAGGCCCTGGCCCTCCTCCGTTTCGTATTCTCGCTCCGTGAGTCTTCCGGAAAAATAAGCACTTTGGCTTTTGTCCTGTCTAATTCCGAGAATATTCATTTTCTGACTTTCCTGGAACCAAAAACAGCAGAAAACAGGCAGCTGGCACTGTGGCTCTTGTTAATAGGTTAGTCCAAGAAATCATATGAAAAGTACTCCAAAGTGTGGACAAAACATAAAAAAGTGGATAAAACCAAGCATGGAACATCAAAAATTATAGATACATTTGCAATGTATCAACATCCCCAAGCTTAACTCTTGTTCGTCCTCGAGTAGGTAAGTGATAAAAAGAAAGAATATTTTTTGAGGTGACATGCACCATCAAAGACTTGATCAAAGTATTTGTAAAACATTCAAAGCTGGGATCATAGAACTTCAATCATAACATAAAAGACAAAGTTCTAGCAATAAGACAAAGAAACTATGATGCAACATGAAAAGGCACAAACAAAAGATTCATGAATAACAATGCTTTGCAAGACGTTTGTTTGTTTTACATAAATAAAACGTAGCATAATGGCATTCAGCTTGTCCCTCATAGAGTAGCAAATATAAATGCATAGGACACCTTCAGAGTTCGTAAGAGTGACTAGATACAAATAGTTTAAAACAAGCAATATCAAGTTATGCATCAATCAACAAGTCTTGGGACAATGCACATAGAACTAAGAATGGCCACTATGCTCTCAAGAAAGTGCTCATAGAATGTTGTGGAGACTCAACAAGGAAATGAACAGGTTTTGAAAAGTTTGAAAGGCTTCCAAATGCTGAAAGTGTGGTACTCATTAGCTTTGAGATCTCATTGCCCCTATAATAAGCATCTTTAAATGGTTAAGGTTAAAGTGACACAACTAAGAGGATATGCTTGACAAGTTATAAATCAAAGTCTCATGCCCCTTACTTACGAAGACCGATCCTCCTACTACTCAACTTCAGTCACAAGTAAGATCTTGTCATTGTAAGTATATACGTATCATAGAGAACCGCCAATGGGGTACCCCTTGCACATGACACATGAGCTATCCCATAATCAAAATGACAAGGCAACCAGACAAGGTGCATCTCCGCGATCTTTTTATTTACTATGTGGATCGATTTTCATTGAGGATGCTTCATAGAATGCTCATTATGGTTATGCTGCAAGTTTCCACCATGATTAGGCATGGCTTAGGCTAGCGGCCCAGTCGTTTCTCTAACATACATACAAACTCCATGATCTTACAAGTTCCACTTTTATTTCACACCGCCGGGAACCATAAGCAAAAGAACATGATATCAACGAGGTACTAAGTACCAATGCAATGTTGAAAGAGTTACCCATGATACATGGTTCTGCCAACTTCAACTTATAAAGTGCAAGCATATACGCAACAAAGAAGGATGCAATGGTTCAGGTTTATTAAGTGTAAGAAAATAAAGTGTGCCATCAAGTTCGTGAGAGCTTTACTAACTAACTTTCTTATAACAAGAAAACATTTTATTCGGAAGAAAACAAGGCATATTGAATATGCACGGAAGTAGCAAATGATGCTAATAGGTAGGTATTGTGGACACTTTGGCAATATTTGGTTTTAGGAAGTTGGAAACATGAGTAAAACATACTCAGTGAAAGTGAAGGCTAGCAATAGTAAGGGAGCGACAAACGAGAGAGAAATAATGGCCATAATCATGCAGAGCGACAAAACATCATTGATCAAAGCATAAAGTGATACTACAAGTTGAAAACTAAAGGATCATAAAGTCTTATGGTGACAGGGGATAGTCATAACATGGTGTGAGCATGCGCCAAGTCAACCCAAATAAAGCATCAAAGGAGAATACCACTATACTATGCTTTAATATGCTAAAACAACGCATGATTCATCCAAGGCACATTAAGCAATCTCAATTGTTTATAACAAGTCATTATACAGCAAATAATACTAAGCATAAAGCCAAAAAAATATCAAGCATGGCATGACAAAGCATAGGCCACAGTCAAAAAACAAACTCTCTTTACCACTTAAGCATGAACTTTTCCTACTCTTTTCCAATCCAAACCAAACTATTTGAACACCAATGTATGAAAGAGGAGGCCCAACCAATTTATTAAGCAAACTAAGAAAACCAATCAAACGAAAAACCAAAACGAAAACGAAAAAGAAGACGCTCCAAGAACAACACAACTGTGCATGAAACAATAAAAATGAAGCGTTTGGAAGAAACCGGGGACTTTTATTGATGAAGAAGGGGATGCCTTGGGCATCCCCAAGCTTTGACACTTGTACTTCTTGGATATTTATTGGGGTGACACGCGTGGAATCCCCAAGCTTGAGATTTAGTCCATTCTTCATCTCATTACTCATTCCTTCCATACACCTGAAATTAATCCTTCATACAAAACTTCACATAATCTTTATTAGCAACATTAGTGCACTCAAGATAATAAGTCTTAAGGTTCAGTTCCAACACCAAATAAACTTCCATTAGAACACTAGCTACTGAAGCACTTCCCTAAAAAAGCTCAATTCCCCAAAAGAACTCAAAAAGGAACCAACAAGAAGCAAATGCAGAAAATGGCAGAAATCTGTCAAAACAGACCAGCAGGTAAAGACGAATTTGTTCGAAGACCTTATGTTGCTCAAATCAAAAAGTGTTGAACTAACGAAAGTTAGATAACAACCTGGGGCAGAAGCACAAAAATTCACGTCTCAAAAGGAATTTTTACGGTGAAGCACATAAATCTGTTTCGGGACAGCAACTTTCCCAAGCACTACTTCTCTCTCATTAGGGGTTACTCTTGGCACAAAAAGCAAATAAAAAAGGATAAGGAGCGGTTATTACTGAAGTAATAACTTCCAAGACTCATCTAAAACTTTTGGGTTATCTCCCAATCAGTACTTTTCTTTAACGCCTTTAAATTAGGCATAAGACAAAACATTGTTAACAATGGATAGAGTAGAAGTAAGCGGAGATAATCATAGTGAAAACATTGTTTTGTTCAACGGAATCCTTTTGTTAACAAGGTTGATCATGTATTGCTACCAAAACATTTCCATTTGAGACAAAACTTTGTATTACACTAATGAGTGTGTTACCTTAACCTTGATAGCAATGGTCCCAATCATAATAGTTTCAAAATTTTCTCTTGGTATGGGACAATATATTTCTCCAACTTGAATGCCCTTTGTATGTTCAATTGAATTCAAAACCATAAGTCCTATCAATATTCTTGGGGAAATAGAAAGTATGTTACTTGTCATTAACATTGAAGGTCACCTTCCCTTGATTACAATTAATAACAGCTCCTGCAGTATTTAAGAAAAGGTCTCCCAAGAATAATAGACATATTATCATCTTCAGGCATGATAGTTTGAGAGGATGCTCACATAAGAAATATGAGTTGAAGTAAAAGAGAGCATCAAGAAGCAAATTCAAAACACATTTAAGTCTAACCCACTTCCTATGCATCGGAATCTTGTATGCAAATAAATTCACAATGAACAAAGTGATAGGCATAGGAAGATAAAACAAGAGTAACTTCAAAACTTTCAGCACATAGAGTGGTGTTTCAATACCATGAAAACTTCTACAACCATATTTTCCTCTCTCATAATAATTTTCAGTAGCCTCATGAATAAACTCATCAATATAAATATCACATAAAGAATGTTTTTCATGATCTACAAGCACTAGAGATTTATTATAAACATTTTCAAAAGAATCCTCAGGAACATAACATTCATCCTCCTATAGTAAGCATGGAGGGCAATCAAATAATGTAAGGGATAAAGAGTTACTCTCATTAGAAGGTAGGCATGGGTAGCTAATCCATTCTTCCTCCTTTTGTTCATCACTCTCCTCCTCTTTTTCATCTAATGAGATTTCAGGTTCATCAATTTATTCTTCCATAGGATCCTGCAAGGCATTAGTCTCTTCCATTTGTGGAAAGAATCTATTAAAATATTCAAGAATATAGCCATTTTCATCCTTGTAAGGTGAATCATCAATATTTTGAAGCAAACTAGCAAGTTCAAAAGCACCCTTCCAAGCAATAAATTCTTCAATTTGTTCCGCATCATAAAAGTCATAAATTCCTTTAGCATAAGAAGATATGGTATCATTATCATTATACTCACATTGAAAAGGGAGGTGTTTATACCTCTTTCTGCAATAAGATTCATCACACAAATAAGTAACATTATAAGTAGAGCACACGTTTCTAGCAATGGTATCCAATCTATCAATTTGTTCCCATAAGTGTTTCCCTTTTTGTGACAAGCGGTGTTCCTTATAATAATATTTTTGATCTTCCATGAACCCACCTTTCCAATAAGCTTCAGTTTCAAAGAAACCAACCATTGACAACAAGCACGATAAAGCAAACCAATAACAGACCAACGAAAATAACAACTAGAGTAGGAACTACTTTTTTTTTGTATTTTTGATAAAGAATCAAGCAAACAAGGCGAAAATAAACTTAGCTTGAACAATAGTGATTCGAAGTGGACTTGATAAATAAAGCTATGTGTGGGCTCCTCGGATTAATCATCCGAGAAATCCCTGTTATGCATACATCCACGTTCCCATGATCAGTGAGACATGGAACATAACCGACAGGTACCATTACAACATACAAAACATAACGAAATACAAGACTTACATAATTGCCATTATGGCTACATCATCATTAGCAGCGAAACATCACCAAGCGCAGAGCCCAATCGTGCCTCAAACTACAGGCAGCTGACTGGGAAGATGGCCTAGCTTGCTGGACGTCACCTTAAACTCCTGAAAGTCTGGCCAAGTAAATAGCCAAGGACACAACCGTGAGTACTTTTGAATGTACTCGCAAACCATCAGGATAAGTGAACAAAGGAAATGCAATTCTGGCTGTGGCGAGATAGCTCTATCTAGGGTTGCTTTTGATAAGCCTAAACTAACATTGAAGTTATGGCATCTCCATATATTTGTTGAAAAAGAGTTTTGAAAACAGTTTTGTAGTAAAAACCCTTTTTAAACCTCTTCGACCTCTCGGGTCAAAACAAAGCCTTCGAACTCGGGTTCCCCCAGAACCTTCGTCCTCGAAGTACTTGTTTCCCAAACAAGCACAGTTTGGGTACTCCTAGACAACACCTTTACAACCGTCCTTGACCGTGGACATGACTATTCGGATAGATTATACTCTACAGAGTTTGCATACTTTACCCACAAGAATCAATACATCCACCGGGATACAACCACGACCCACTACCATCGTAGATGGGGGTCCGGCTAATCAAACCTAACCTTTCGCTTGTCTACACTAGCAAAGGCATGATTTTCCTCTTTGGTTTGTTCTCCCCGGCAACGAGTATGTGGCTCCCAGCCATAGTCCTTCCTTCCGTACACGTGCATACCCAAGACGAAACTTGGCATATACCTTAAATCTAGAGACTCCACTTCCTTCCGTACTACCTAAGTCATACCGTCCGCGGGAGACCCAATTGTTGCACCGGCCTCCTGCTAGTTCAGGCTCACTCTTGCCGAAGCAAGCGACAGGCTTCAGATCCTTGATCTGGTGGCGCCTGCCCGGAATTCTAGGGATTTCTTCCTATAAGCATGGTAGAAGTGCCTTGGCTAATGCGGACAAACTACGAGTTAAGCCCCAGCAACCTGGGGTAATGTGGTTGCGCGGATAAAAATTGTTCCAGTAAAGGCGTAGAACATCCCATCACATTTCCACTTTTTTCTCATCACCATTTCTTTTGTTAAAACTTCCACTGGGAATGATGCCTCTTCCTAGGGTTATACAAAGCCGTTTTTGAAACATTTGTAGTGGGCAAAATCCCAAAACAGTTTATTTTCTCAAAACCGGGGTTTCCAAGGAGGTAGGATGCTAACCATCATACTCTCGGTCTAAAGGGGATAAAATATGGGTTCATCAGGGTGGTGCCTCGAAGGACACGAAATCATAACTTGGAGGAGCCAAGTTACTATCGTAGTGTTTGTAAAACAAGACATGCAGGTAGAGTATGCAATTTATAAAGAGGATATAAAACAGGTAAAAGAGAATAGGACATATATCAGACTTCAGGAATGGTGGCTTTCCTGTGATCAGCAATAAGTCTCTGGACTTCTTCAGATGACCAAGAATACCCAATAACAATAATAATAAAAGTCCCTTCTTTCTTGTCGTCAGACACTCACACTATCATCGTCATTGGATACACATGCAAGCAGACAATATCACAATCAATACAAGGCATACAACATCAAACCATACATCAAACAAACATGAGAAATACTACTGGACATGGGAGGTTTTGGGGAAGTGGGATTCAAAGGGTGAAAATTACAAGATTGCCACTAGGGTGTTTTCTCTTGGAAGATAGTTGTCAAGGCTAGATATAAGGAACTTGGATTAGGGATCTATGGTCAGTAGGTTATCAATGGATAACCATGATATCCTATAATAGGACTTGTCAATACAAAACCATCACAAGTGGTTTCACTTGATTATCAATTTTCTAGAATTAGTTATGCTTTTTATATTGGATTAAACTCTAGTTTGAGGAAACAATTCACCAGAAAAGTTCTGGAGATCCTAAAATTATTTCCTTGTATGGTTAGGTAGTACTTGCTGTAATGAACCACCTAGAGTTGGAATCATGTAGAAAGAATTACCAGAATGCCCTCAGGAAATTCCCAAGGACAGTTCTGTCTGGTCTTTCTCTTTTTCACCAGATTAATTCTACAGAAGATATTGAGTTGGTTCCAAGGGCATGTGATAGGAATTTGAATTATGTTTCTGTAGGAAGTGGATTCACCCTTTTTGGAGTTGCCAAACTCCTGGAGTGATTTATTTAGTGAAATTACCCCTTACAGAAGTATTTAAATCACTAAAACTCATCCAGAGCTCAATAAATTATCACCTGGTAGGGTTTTGTAAAGATGGGTTCTGTTGTGTACTGGGAAGTGGAATCAGGTCCATACCACCTTTGGTTAGGCCTGGGGAATTTATCTAAGACAGTAAGTTGGTAGTTTTGTTATTTTTACTAAAGGCAGAATACAGTTCACCTTGCTATGAGACCTGCGCTGGATGATAGGTATTTTAAATACCTTCCAGTAGGTCTTTGGTTCATCACAAATGGAGATGTGGAACTTTCTGTGGATTTTAATTAGTGTTCTAGACACATTTTAGCAGAATAATTACTAGCCAATATTGGAATTTATTTTGGGCATGGGGTTGCCTCTACATGTTTGAGAAAACATCAGAGAACCACTAGAAATTTAGATCTAGGCATTTGGACCTGGTTTACAACTTTATTTGGATTTAAAACAACTGGAGCTTCTTTGGAAAGATAGGTTAGCTAAAAAGAAAAAGGGTGCAATGGGCGATATCTGGGGAGCTACTGGGCTGCGGGGGAGGATTCAGCCCACAATGAAGCCGGGACCAGCGAGAGCAGCGCCAGCAAGCGGGCCCGACGGTCAACGAGAGGAGGGGGCCTAAGGGGTATCGGCCAGATCTGGCCGTCCGTTCAAGTGGCGAAGGACGGACCAGGGTCGTCTACGTGAACAGAACGCCGGCAGCGAAACCCTATCAGCGCCGGCGAGGGCAGGGTGCTCACTAGAGGGCTCGGGGAAGGTCGGGGATGGTGCAGGGCGACACGGTCTACGACGGCGAGTAGATCGGTGGGCGACACGACAGCGGAGGCCCACGGGAAGCTGCTCGCGTGATGGCAGCCGAGAGCGACCCCGTCGGAGCTCAACGCTGATGACATAGGAGTGGGTCCTGGATAGAAAGGAGAGCACCGTTAGATAGAGGAGCTCTAGGGGGAACTCGTGGGCTGACATACAGAGAGAATGGAGCAGAGGGGAGAGGGCCTTGCTCGATTTTTGAGAGGAGGCCGAGAGCTCCTCTTCTTCTTCCCTCGGATAGCACAGAGCTGGGGAGAGGTTGGGGTTCTTAGGGGAGATAAGTGGGAGTGAGAGGAAGGAAATGATGGCAGGGGAGAGATGGGGGTAGGGCTGCTGGCCTTTATACCAAGAGAGAGAGCCAGGTGGGGTGAATTACCATTTAGGGCAAGGGGGAGGGCAATGCTGGCCAGGGATTGGTCCAGAGGGAGGTGGAGAGGGGTAGGATGGTAATTGGGTCGTGCTGGACCAGAGACGGAGGGGGGGCATCCGTGGTAATTAACGGGGGACAAATCTTGTAAGATCTTTGTTGTCTCTCTCTCTTAATACTAGTTCAAGGGCAAAATGGGTAAATGGTGGGGTGGAGCTACAGTGCTGGTCGATCAGGGTGTGTCCTAGTGCTGAGGATGAGCATTGAACAGGTTTTGATGGAATTTGGAAATGGTTGGGATTTGTGGATTTGCTTAAATGGCAAATTTGATCCATTATATGGTTGTGAAGGAAGTCCAAAAAGTTACATTGGACCAGAGGAAAAAATGGTACTGGTAGATAGATAAGTTCAGGGTAGACTCCTAGGATTTATTTGAGATTTTTATGTCGGGTTTTAGTCCACTTAAATCCAACTACTCAAAAAGGACAGAAACGATTTTTAGATGAGCATTTGATAAATTTTCATTGGGCAAGGATGGATTTTGGTGTGGAAGGATCCCAAATGTGAATACACACTTAGGATAATTTTCCCAAGATTTATTGGGGATTAAAAGTATTTAAAACAATTATTATTCCAATTCAGCCATTTAAGAAATTGGACAAAAAGGAATAGTAGAGCTTCTCAAAAATTTATTTTTGAGATGGAAAGATAGGATATGATTTGTGGGGATCACATGAGCCAAAAGTTGGGGAAGTGGTTTCATAAAAACCAAACTTTCCTTTATGGAGGGAGTTTTGAAGATTTTGACTATTTAAGGAATTAAATAGTTTTGGGGCCATAATAATTATGGATAATTTTTGATAAATATTGAGGATCAATATAGATGATATAAACAAGGTGTAGCAAGCAGTTGCATCCTTGTGGAATATATTTCCAACTTGGAAAGGATGGAAAACAAGGAGTTGATGATCTAGGTTGGTGTTATTTTTATACCACCAAACAGGCTTGCATCTTGGAGCTCAAAGCTCACCTTGGTGCAAGGGATAAATGAGTGGGTATACCAAGTCACGTAGATTATCACGGCTGGAGGAGTTTGAATTATCTTCATTTAAGGTGATCTCGAAATGATGGCAAACTTTGTTGAAATTAAGGCTGCCAGGCAGAGGAGTCATGAAGCCTTCTAAACCATGTGGGTTTAATAAGCTCAGTGGTCCAATTGGAACAAGTGAGGTAGGTTTTGATAGACCTCAAAGATTAGAACATAACTATGCAGAGAGTTGGTCCATAGGAGTTTGGATGGTGGTGTGAGCTTCTAGCCAATTTGGCATGATGACTAGTTTTGCAGGAAATGTTAATTTCTTGCCTGCAAAACCATCATGGACAAGTGGGTTGGAGGCAGATCTAACTAGGGGCAAATGTGTGCCTTGGTAGTCCTAGTATGGTTAACAAGATGGTTCAGGTGCATTTCCAAAAGTTCTCATGGTTTGAGAAAAGGAGGCATTCAAAAAGGTGATGTTGAAACTGTTTCCAGACTTAGTCAAAATTGGCAGTTTTGAGGAATTTGACTAGAGTATGAGAGGGAATGTTCTTGGAGGAGTTGCAAGGTATCAGAGCTTTAACCAGTGCGGGATATTGAAGTGTAGAGTGAGTAGAAGAGATCCTTGCTTGATATTGGTCTTCATGGACTTGGAAACATCTAGAATGGAAATCTTTAGAATGGATCTGGGTTGAGGGTTTTAGATGATCAATAAATGGCTAGGGATTATATCTAGGTTTGCTTTCTTTCTTAGGGATTGAGGATTTGGAAAATATCTTGATCCTAGTGATGAGATCCTAGGGTGGCTCATACTACTTCCTAAGCAAACAAGTCAAGCAGCAGATCAAAGCAACTCATCAGACAGCAGATCAAGGCAACTCATCTTATACTAAGCATAACCACTAGTGAGGTTACCATCTAGCCTAGCTTGGGGTAGGGATGTTGAGTTTTGAATAAGGTGAGGGTTCTTGGTATCTGTACCAAGAGTAGAATTCAAATGCTTTGAGCAAGAGTTTTGGGAAAACTAGACGTAAGATTAGTTGAGTGTTCTGTCTTGAAAACATAAGAAGATTGGAATATATCTCTCTCCATAGTTTTGTTAATAGAAGCTACTAAAATAGTTTTGTTTCATAGGCATGTTGGCTCATGTTTTTGGAAATACCAGAACGTTTGAGAATATGTAAAGTAAGCCAAGATAGTTTTGGTAAATAGCTTTTGTAACCTGAGGGTGAGGTAATGAGTATCCTAAAATACACATCATAAGCACAAGTGCAAGCAAACAACAAGCAAGCACTGCACCAAAACACTAGAAAAAGTTTTTGTTCCCCCTGATTTTTGCATTCTGGACAACTAATCAGGGTTGCTGAAATTGGGATGTTACAGACCTCTCCCCCTTAAAAGAATCTCGTCCAGAGATTCCGGAGAGTACGGTTAGGGGATTTGTCTTAGTTAGTGCTATGGGTTTCTTGCGGGCTAACTTGTCGACCTTGTCTTCGAACAGAAACATCTTGACAGCAAGGTTGAACTTGAATCTTCTTGAAACTCGGAGGTCAAGCTGGCTCTCATCATGATTGCGGGGAGGGATATTGCTTCTGTAAGGATCTACGGCGCTTCACTTAAGTGGGTTGTCGCATCCAAGTCTGTGACAAGTCCGTGCTCTGAGATCTGTGTCTTCGGGTCACGCGGTCGGGCAGAGAGGTTATCTATTTGCGGGAAAGAGGTAGTCTTTCCCCCTTAGGATTTGACCTGGATAGGTCGGACAATTACAAATAGGGAACTTACTTAAGAGGGTGGCAAAAGATAGGTTTCACAGTAGCATAGGACAACCTAGGAAGGGTGGCATCCTAGATGTCTTTCCAGGGGGACATGGGCTAGTTACTATAGGCTGCACTCGCCGACCTTCGGGAAGTCCTGGGGTGGTTAAGGACCTTTTCTCTATCTTTACTTCCACGGGGCGCTGTCATCTATCAAAGCGCAGGACATCTTCAGTCTTGAGCTGAGGGGCAGCGAGCGGTAAGGTGACCATCTTTTATGAGGGAGGGGACCTTGGATGTCTTCGAGCTTCTCTGTCGAGGAAGTCTTGGTGGATTTTCTCTTGGGGCATTCTCGGCTGAAGTGACCGGGTAGTCCACACGTGAAGCAGGGGTTCTTCTTCCGTCTTGGCTGAGTTGACGACTTTTCTAGGTTGACATCGGGAGGTTGACGGGCCTTGCCAATGAGGGGATATACTGGACACTTGATGGGGACATGGTCTTGGCTTTCACAAATGAAACAGGTGATAAGTCGAGTTGGGCAAACTTTGGGTGAATGGGGTTCTCTGCAGTTGGGGCAGTGGCCGGGGCATCTATTGACTTGGTGCCCTTCGTCCCTGCAGCGGCTACATGCCTTCTTTGAGATTCCGGTCTTCATGGCCCTCCTTGGGGGAGGTCTTGTTGGTGGCAGATGTTTCGGGTTGGGTCTGATGCAACGACTTGGGTAAAACACGCAAAAAGGAACAATTCAAGCAAGCATAGCAATCAAGGAAGTCATTACATACCAACCCAAATCCGCACCCGAGGGTGCTAATAGTACTTAGGCATTACAAAACGTGTTCAGGGACGATACAAGACTCTACCCTATGGCTAGGTGGGCGAGTATCACAACAAGGGTGACTACTCGGAGGGTGCATCGGTGGAGTCGTGGCTAGCTTCGAGTAGATCAGTGGAGCCTGCGCCTTCTTGAGGGGCTTGAACCTACGGAGGTACTGACTCGTGGTGGTGCACTTCCTGCTTTTCTTGGGGGCGGATTCCCTCGAGGTTCCTTCAGTTGTAGTTGTTCGTGCTTGATTTCTTTGCAGGGTTTCCATAGCTTCTTTACGGGTGAGAATGGTTTGCAGTCGGCGAAGCTCTATTTGGGAGTGGCGGTATTCTTCAATAACTGCTATTAACGCCTCATTGCTAGAGTAGCTGTAACGGGTCTGAAAGGAGAGAGTAGGATACGCCAGGATGGGGTCTTGAGTTCCTCCGGTGCAGTCGACATTTCCCTTTATGGGGAGGTAGAAGGTTGTGGGCTGTCTCATCTCTGGGAGGGAACTACGGATGCACATCAAGGCTTCTCTGGATACCAAGTCAATAGCAAGCACAAGACTAGGCATCCAAGGTCCGGTGGAGTAGATAGGGCTTCCATTGGTTCCTAGCTTAGCTAGTATGACAATTTGTCTTACATAATCTCCAGCTTCCAGTCCCTTGTGAAGGGTGTAGGTAGGTTTCTGCTGGTAACCGCACAGTTGCATCAAGTCCCATAGGATTTGGGTAAATCCAATCTTCATCCACTCTTCATCAATAGGCTCCATCTACATAAGGGTTTAGGTTCAGGTTGGGTTAGTGACAGGTGTGCAGGATTTTAAGCTTATGAAATCATATTAATTCAAGTGGTTTTCAAAATCAGAGGGGGAGAAGACATAAGAACTTTTTCAAATAGTCATCTTTTCTCCCTTGTCTTTTAGAAAATAGGTTTGTCGTTTCTTGTCTAACGACCATTCTAACTAAGGTCTCCTAAAGTCAGGATGGCTCTGATACCAAGTCTGTGGGCTCCCCGGATTAATCATCCGAGAAATCCCTGTTATGCATACATCCACGTTCCCATGATCAGTGAGCCATGGAACATAACCGACAGGTACCATTACAACATCCGAAACATAACAAAATACAAGACTTACATAATTGCCATTATGGCTACATCATCGGAACATCGCCAAGCGCAGAGCCCAATCGTGCCTCAACCTACAGGCAGCTCACTAGGAAGACGGCCTAGCTCGCTGGACGTCACCTTAAACTCTTGAAAGTCTGGCCAAGTAAATAGCGACAGACACAGCCGTGAGTACTTTTGAATGTACTCACAAACCAGCAGGACAATTGAACAAAGGAAATGCAATTCTGGCTGTGGCGAGATAGCTCTATCTAGGGTTGCTTTTGAAAAGCCTAAACTAACATTGAAGTTATGGCATCTCCATATCTTTGTTGAAAAAGAGTTTTGAAAACATGCTTTTGTTTTAAAAATCAAGACATCTCCATATCTTTGTTGAAAAAGAGTTTTGAAAACAGTTTTGTAGTAAAAACCCTTTTTAAACCTATTCGACCTCTCGGGTCAAAACAAAGCCTTCGAACTCGGGTTCCCCCTGAACCTTCATCCTCGAAGTACTTGTTTCTGAAACAAGCACAGTTTGGGTACTCCTAGCCAACACCTTTACAACTGTCCTTGACCGTGGGCACGGCTATTCGAATAGATTATACTCTACAGAGTTTGCATACTTTACCCACAAGAATCAATACATCCGCCGGTATACAACCACGGCCCACTACCACCATAGATGGGGGTCCGGATAATCAAACCTAACCTTTTGCTTGTCTACACTAGCAAAGGCATGCTTTTCCTCTTGGGTTTGTTCTCCCCGGCAACGAGTATGTGGCTCCCAGCCATAGTCCTTCCTTCCGTACATGCGCATACCCAAGACGCACCTTGGCGTATACCTTAAATCTGGAGACTCCACTTCCTTCCATACTACCTAAGTCATACCGTCCGCGGGAGACCCAATTGTTGCACCGGCCTCCTGCCATTTAAGGCTCACTCTTGCCGAAGCAAGCGATAGGCTTCAGATCCTTGATCTGGTGGTGCCTGCCCGGAATTCTAGGGATTTCACCCTATAAGCATGGTAGAAGTGCCTCGGCTAATGCGGACAAACTACGAGTTAAGCCCCAGCAACATGGGGTAATGTGGTTGCGCGGATAAAATTTGTTCCAGTAAAGGCGTAGAACATCCTATCACATTTCCACTTCTTCTCATCACCATTTCTTTTGTTAAAACTTCCACTAGGAACGATGCCTCTTCCCAGGGTTTTACAAAGCCGTTTTTGAAACATTTGTAGTGGGGAAAATCCCAAAATAGTTTATTTTCTCAAAACCGGGGTTTCCGAGGAGGTAGGATGCTAACCATCGTACTCTCGGTCTAAAGGGGATAAAAGATGGGTTCATCAGGGTGGTGCCTCGAAGGACACGAAATCATAACTTGGAGGATCCAAGTTACTATCGCAGTGTTTGTAAAACAAGACATGCAGGTAGAGTATGCCATTTATAAAGAGGATATAAAACATGTAAAAGAGAATAGGACATATATCAGACTTCAGGAATGGTGGCTTGCCTGTGATCAGCAATAAGTCCCTGGACTTCTTCAGATGACCAAGAATACCCAATAAGAATAATAATAAAAGTCCCTTCTTTCTTGTCGTCAGACACTCACACTATCGTCGTCATTGGGTACACATGCAAGCAGACAATATCACAATCAATAAAAGGCATACAACATCAAACCATATAGCAAACAAACATGAGAAATACTACTGGACATGGGAGGTTTTGGGGAAGTGGGATTCAAAGGGTGGAAATTACAAGATTGCCACTGGGGTGTTTTCTCTTGGAAGATAGTTGTCAAGGCTAGATATAAGGAACTTGGATTATGGATTGTGGTCAGTAGGTTATCAATGGATAACCATGATATCCTCTGATAGGACTTGTCAAGACAAAACCATCACAAGTGGTTTCACTTGATTATCAATTTTCTAGAATTAATTATGCTTTTTATTGTGGATTAAACTCTAGTTTGAGGAAACAATTCACTAGAAAAGTTCTAGAGCTCATAAAATCATTTCCTTGGATGGTTAGGTAGTACATGCTGTACTAAACCACCTAGAGTTGGAATCATGTCCAAAGAATTATCTGAATGCCCTCAGGAAATTCCGAAGCACAGTTATTTCTGGTCTTTCTCTTTTTCACCAGATTAATTCTATAGAAGCTATTGAGTTGGTTCCAAGGGCATGTGATATGCATTTGAATTATCTTTCTGTAGGAAGTGGATTCACCCTTTTTGGAGTTCCCAAACTCCTAGAGTTATTTATTTAGTGAAATTACCCGTTACAGAAGTGTTTAAATCACTAAAACTCATCTAGAGCTCAATAAATTCTGACCTGGTAGGGTTTGGTAGAGATGGGTTCTGGTGCGTACTGGGAAGTGGAATCAGGTCCATACATCCTTTGGTTAGGCCTGGGGAATTTATCTAAGACAGAAAGTTGCTAGTTTTGTTATTTTTACTAAAGGCAGAATACATTTCACCTTGGTATGAGACTTGTGCTGGATGATTGGTATTTCAAGTACCTTCCAGCAGGTCTTTGGTTCATCCCAAATGGAGATGCGGAACTTTCTGTGGATTTTAATTAGTGTTCTAGACACATTTTAGCAGAATAATTACTAACCAATATTGGAATTTATTTTGGGCATGGGGTTGCCTCTGCATGTTGGAGAAAACATCAGAGAACCACTAGAAATTTAGGTCTAGGCATTTGGACTTGGTTTACCATTTTATTTGTATTTAAAACAACTGGAGCTTCTTTGGAAAGATAGGGTAGCTAAAAAGAAAAAGAAAAAGGGTGCAATGGGTGATATCTGGGGAGCTACTGGGCTGCGGGGGAGGATTCGGCCCACGGCGGGGCAGCGCGACGCGCGGGAGCTAGAGCTTGAACTGGCAAGCGGGACTTGACGGTCAGCGAGAGGAGGGGGGCGAAGGGGTATCGGCCAGATCTGGCCGTCCGTTCAAGTGGCGATGGATGGACCAGGGTCGTCGTCTAGGCTTACAGAACACCGGCAGCGAAACCCTAGGCAGCGGCACCGGCGAGGGCAGAGTGCTCATAAGAGGGCTCGGGGAAGGTCGGGGATGGTGCAGGGCGACGCGGTCGACGATGGCGAGTAGATCGGTGGGCGGCACGACAGCGGAGGGCCACGGGAAGCAGCTCGCGTGACAGTGGCTGAGAGCGACCCCGTCGAAGGTCAACAACGACGACAGAGGAGTGGGTCCTGGACAGAAAGGAGAGCACCATTAGATAGAGGAGAGCTAGGGGAACTCATGGGCTGACATGCATAGAGAATGGTGCAGAGGGGAGAGGGCCTTGCACGATTTTTGAGAGGAGGCTGAGAGCTCCTCTTCTTCTTCCTTCGGATAGCACAGAGCTGGGGCGAGGGTGGGGTGCTCGGGGGAGATAAGTGGGAGTGAGAGGAAGGAAATGAGGGCAGGGGAGAGCTGGGGGAAGGGCTGCTGGCCTTTATACCAAGAGAGAGGGCTAGGTGGGGTGAATTACCATTTAGGGCAAGGGGGAGGGCAATGCTGGCCAGGGATTGGTCCAAAGGGAGGTGGAGAGGGGTAGGATGGTAATTGGGTCGTGCTGGACCAGAGAGGGAGGGTGGCATCAGTGGTAATTAATGGAGGACAAATCTTGTAAGATCTTTGTTGTCTCTCTCTCTCTCTTAATACTAGTTCAAGGGCAAAATGGGTAAATGGTGGGGTGGAGCTACAATTCTGGTCGACCAAGGTGTGTCCTAGTATTGAGGATGAGCATTGAACAGGTTTTGATGGAATTTTGAAATGGTTGGGAGTTGTGGATTTGCTTAAATGGAAAATTTGATCCAATATACGGTTGTGAAGGAAGTCCAAAAATTTACATTGAACCAGAGGAGAAAATGGTACGGGTAGATAGATAAGGTCAGAGTAGACTCCTAGGATTTATTTGAGATTTTTATGTGGGGTTTTAGTCCACTTAAATCCAATTATTCAAAAAGGACATAAATGATTTTTAGATGAGCATTTGATAAATTTGTATTGGGCAAGGATGGATTTTGTTGTGGAAGGATCCCAAATGTGAATACACACTTAGGGGAATTTTCCGAAGATTTATTGGGGATTAAAAGTATTTAAAACAATTATTATTCCAATTCATCCATTTAGGAAAATGGACAAAAAGGAATAATAAAGCTTCTCAAAAATATTTATTTTTGAGATGGAAAGATAGGATATGATTTGTGGGCCTCACATGAGCCAAAAGTTGGGGAATTGGTTTGGTAAAAACCAAACTTTCCTTTATGGAGGGAGTTTTGGAGATTTTGACTATTTAAGGAATTAAATAGTTTTGGGGCCATAATAATTATGGATAATTTTTGATAAATATTGAGGATCAATATAGATGAGATAAGCAACGTGTAGCAAGCAGTTGCATCATTGTGGAATGGATTTCCAACTTGAAAAGGATGGAAAACAAGGAGTTGATGATCTAGGGTGGTGTTATTTTTATACCACCAAACAGGCTTGCATCTTGGAGCTCAAAGCTCACCTTGGTGAAAGGGATAGATGAGTGGGTATACCAAGTCATGTAGATGATCAAGGCTGGAGGAGTTTGAATTATCTACATTTGAGGTGATCTAGAAATGATGGCAAATTTTGTTGAAATTAAGACTGCCAGGCAGAGGAGTCATCAAGCCTTCTAAACCATGTGGGTTTAATAAGCTCAGTGGTCCAATTGGAACAAGTGAGGTAGGTTTTGATAGACCTCAAAGATTACAACATAACTATGCAGAGAGTTGGTCCATAGGAGTTTGGATGGTGGTCTGAGCTTCTAGCCAAGTTGGCATGATGACTAGTTTTGCAGGAAATGTTAATTTCTTGCCTGCAAAACCACCATGGACAAGTGGGTTGGAGGCGGATCTAACTAGCGGAAAATGTGTTCCTTGGTAGTCCTAGGATGGTTAACAAGATGGTTCAGGTGCATTTCCAAAAGTGCTCATGGTTTGAGAAAAGGAGGCATTCAAAAAGGTGATGTTGAAACTGTTTCCAGACTTGAGGAATTTTTGAGGAATTTGACTAGAGTATGAGAGGGAATGTTCTTGGAGGAGTTGCAAGGTATCAGAGCTTTAACCAGTGGGGGATATTGAAGTGTAGAGTGAGTTGAAGATATCCTTGCTTCATATTGGTCTTCATGGACTTGGAAACATCTAGAATGGAAATCTTCAGAATGGATCTGGTTGAGGGTTTTAGATGATCACTAAATGGCTAGGGATTATATCTAGGTTTGCTTTCTTGCTTAGGGATTGAGGATTTGGAAAACATCTTGATCCTAGTGATGAGCTCCTATTGTGGCTCATACTACTTCCTAAGCAAATAAGTCAAGCAGCAGATCAAAGCAACTCATCAGACAGCAGATCAAGGCAACTCATCTTATGCTAAGCATGACCACTAGTGAGGTTACCATCAAGCCTAGCCTGGGGTAGGGTTGGGGCATTTTGAGGAGGTTGAGTTATGAATAAGGTGAGGGTTCTTGGTATATGTACCATGAGTAGAATTCCAATGCTTTGAGCAAGAGTTTTGGGAAAACTAGAGGTAAGATTAGTTGAGTGTTCTATCTTGAAAACATAAGGAGATTGGAATATATATTTCTCCATAGTTCTGTTAATAGAAGCTACTAAAATAGTTTTGGTTTCATAGGCATCTTGGCTCATGTTTTTGGAAATACCAGAACATTTGAGAATATGTAAAGTAAGCCAAGATAGTTTGGAAAATAGCTTTTGTCAACTGAGGGTGAGGTAATGAGTATCCTAAAATACACATCATAAGCACAACTGCAAGCAAACAACAAGCAAGCACTGCACCGAAACACTAGAAAAAGTTTTTGTTCCCCCTGATTTTTGCATTCTGGACAACTAATCAGGGTTGCTGAAATTGGGATGTTACACTATGCTCCCCGGCAATGGCGCCAGAAAATAGTCTTGATGACCCACGAGTATAGGGGGTGTATCATAGTATTTTCGAGGGAAGTGAAACCCAATTTATTGGTTCGACACAAGGGGAGCCAAAGAATATTTATAAGCCTTAACAACTGAGTTGTCAATTCAGCTGCACCTGGAAACAATCTTGCTCTCAGCAGTTTATCAGTAGCAACAGTTTTGTAGTAGGAATAGCAAAGTAACAGTAGTAGTAACGTAAAGACAGCAGTAGTAAAGTAAAGACAACAGTAACAATAGCAGTAAACAATAGGATTCGAGTGCGGTGGGCATAGGGATGGATGGACGGGCGTTGCATGGACAAGACAATTCACATAGCAATCAGAACATAGGGCAATTGCAGATAAATAAGATAAAGCATCCAAGTACTAGATAATACTAAGCATGTGTTCCATATATAGTCATGCGTGCTCACAATGAGAACTTGCACAACATCTTTTGTCCTGCCAGCCCGGTTGCAGCGGGGCCTTAAGGGAACTACTGGCAATTAAGGTGCTCCTTTTAATAGAGCACCGGAGCAAAGCATTAGCACTCTGTGAACACATGTGATCCTTACATCAAAGCCATTCCCTCTGGTTATCCCGATTTCTATAACTTTAGGGCCATTGGTTCCGGACAACAACGTGTGTATACAACTTCCAGCTAAGACCATAAATAATTCTATCATAATGAATCAATAACAAGTTCAGATCTGAAATCATGGCACTCGGGCCCTAGTGACAAGCATTAAGCACAACAAGTCGCAACAAAGTCATAAAGCACTAATAAAAGATACTAGGCACCATGCCCTAACAATCTGATGCCATTACATGAACAATCTCATCCAATCCCTACCATCCCCATGGCCTACAGCGGGGGATTACTCACTCATAGATGGGGGAAACATGGATGGTGGATGGACATGCGATGGTGATGATGATGGCGATGATCTCCTCCAATTCCCCGTCCAGGCAGGGTGCCAGAACGGAGTTTCTAGTGCTGTTTCGTGGAATCTAGTGGTGGCGGCAGAGCGGAACTCCTTCTGGAAAAACATCGAACCCCCTGGAGTTTTTAGGTCAGAAGGCTTCTTATAGGCGAAGAGGGAGACCGAAGGGGTGCCTGGGGGGCCCACACCATGCCCTAGCACGGCCAAGCCCAGCCCACGCCTGGGGGTGGTGTGGCCAGGACCTGGCCCTCCTCCGTCTCGTATTCTGGCTCGGTGAGTCTTCCAGAAAAATAGGTACGTTGGCTTTTGTCCCGTCCAATTCCGAGAATATTCATTTTCTGACTTTCCTAGAACCAAAAACAGCAGCAAATAGGCAGCTGGCACTGTGACTCTTCTTAATAGGTTAGTCCAAGAAATCATATGAAAAGTACTCCAAAGTGTGGAAAAAACACAAGAAAGTGGATAAAACCAAGCATGGAACATCAAAAATTATAGATACATTTGCAATGTATCAGGATACCCCCGGGTAGGGTAACGCCGAGGTATAAAGGCCGAGTTAGCCGAGGTACGACACGGTCAAAGCAAGTGCTGGCCGGGTCACCTCAAGGCAGGCCCACCTACGAAGTAACCCGATCCGTGGACAATCTCTCTAGCCTTAGCCCGGCTGACATAAAACATATGTCAGTCATGTTAATATATCTATTACGCAGGTACCCTCGTAGCGAGGTTAGCCACAAGCTAGCCGGACTACGTATGGCTTCCAAGAGAAGGAAGGAATCTCCCGCTGGTCAAAAGGTGGCTTTGGATAGTTGTACTGTGAGCGAAGCAAAGCAGAGGGAAGGACCAGCAGGGCAGGAGGGACCAAGCTGACGCAGGCAATGTCGGCTGACGTAGCCCGTGTCTGGTGACGCCTAAAGGCAAGGATTACGCTGTGGGTTATGACCAAAGCCCAGACAAGCCGTTAAAGGGAATAAAGAAGCATCTAGCTTTAACAAAGGGGCATATCCGTGGAATATGCTGCCACGTGTGCCCTAACTTTGTAACCCGGGCTCCCCTATATAAGGAGCACCGGGGCCTCCATAGAGAGGGATCGATCATTTTCTCTCTCTAAGTTAGAACTCTGGAGCTCGGTTGCGGGGAGTAAGAGACATAGTCTCCTTCTCACGAACAACTCGAGGAGCACTTGTATTCACCATTGATAGAGGAAATACAAGAACATCTGTGCGTGGAATCTCCACGTTTTCCCTCCCTGAATTCCCCTAGCACTCATTGGCCCCATCTTTTGCCTATCCATGGCATCTCCTGTGCCACCACCACGACAGTTGGCCCCCACCGTGGGGTTAGCGGTGCTAGTAGGGGTGAAAATCCGGACAGGAAGCATCTCCAGCACCGGCGAGCGCGTCGTCTCCGGCCTGGTTCAGCGCTTTGGTGCACTGGACTATGTCAGCAAAAACGCAGGGAGCTTCGGCAGGCATCCCCCTCCGTGCAATGGCGTCTTCATCAAACTTGGCACGCACAAGATCTACATCAGCGTGGACGAGCCCTACATTCATCTGCGGCACATCGTCGAGGGAGGTGAACCACCTCTCACCGCACCTCGCCATGTAGAGAAAACTAGGCAGAAAATGTTGGCTGGCACAAAGAAAGTAGTAGAGTTGTAGTAGTCCTTGAACATTACTTTGAGGGAATATGCAAAGGCAAACCGCATAGATGGAGTGAAAATTCGAGGTTGAAACCTGATTACTGAGATCGACAAGGAATACGATCCTAGGCCAGGTCAGATAGCCACGATAGTAATAGGAGGCCTAGAGAGGTATAGTACCCCGGCAAAGAACCTCAAGGCGGAAAACGCAGCCGTGTCCGAATTAGAAGGCCTAACTAGAGAGTCCCGGGAAAGGAAACAAGAGAGGGTGAACCACTTGCTGAGGGTCGCTTGCCAGCAAAATAAAGAAATGAACAAAGCAAACCCGGCACCACCAGGAGCATCGCACGTGGTTCATTCGACTAGAAATAACCCGGCAAAATCTAGCGGAGCCGCATCATCTCCGGGTCACAATCTTAGAAGAGAAGAGGTGGTAAACTCCGGGAGAAGAGACAAACAAATGGTCCCCTACGACCCGGTAAGAGCTGGAAAAGGCAAGGCAGTGCAAGTGGACGAAGATCGTCATAGTACCAGCCGAGGTGAAGCTGGCCGAGGTAACCGCGACCAAGGCAATGCCGGTCAAAGGAACACTGCCAACAGCAATGCCAGACAACGTGATATGGCGGGAACAAGGCAAAATGTACCTCGGCAGCAGCAGCGCGCACCTCGGCAGGAGAGAAGTGCATGTCAAGCAGCGTAACAACACAATGCTTGTCCGGATCAGGAAAGATATAATGATGGTTATTCGGCGATGGTTAATGACGGATTCCCCAGACCAGAGCACCATATAATTGGGTCGAGGCTGGGAAGAAGAAATTTGCAGCCAAACGATGCAAGGCTGAAACTGGACAAAATTTATAGGTCAGAGCTGATCGAGGTACAAGGTCCTCTTTGTCCGGCATGCTTTGGGCCCCGGATCATGAAGGAGCCGCCAGTGCCGAACTTTCAGTTGGACAGAGGGACAAGGACTTACAAGAGGCCCAACAGGCCACAGACTCTGGCGTTATGTCGACAGAGACCGAATGAGCCAGACCGGGATTTCTTGACTCGGTGGTGCAACGTGCGTAACTCATGCGAGGGGGTAATTGAATCGCAACCGATCGCGTGGTTCGCCCCGGGCTGTAGATATGGAAGTATGTTGTGGCAGAGGCTACAGCGAGATATGCCAACCACTTTGGCTGAGAAGATCTGGATTGCGGATGCGTACGCTTTGGGAGATCCGACCCAACCCCGACTAATGTCAAGCGTGGCAAACAAGGAGTAGTACAACCGATATGTCTCCGGGTCATCAAGGAGAAATGATTTCCGAGTAAAGAGAAGGGATGAGCATTGGGATTATAGATATAACTCGCAGCAGGTGGCAGCGGTGGAGCGAGATCAACCCAATGCCGGTGCTAGCCAGCGCCAGAAAACGAGGGGGCAGAACTGGTAACAGAAAAATGAAGGGAAGAAGCCTTGGAACCCGGAGCAGAAAAAGCAATGGAAGGAGCGAAAAGATTGTCCAAGGTACACGTTCGAGTCTATGTTGATCAACTTCACAAATTTCATACGCCAAGTCCGAATAGTCCGGCAAATCATACAACCCGGCAGTGTGACTGGATGAGGAAGTTAGAATAGATCAGTTCGGGGAATGCTCAGGCACCTCGGAATGAAGCACCTCGGAATGAGACACTACGGCAGCCATTACTAACTAGGGGGAATGGACAGCAACTTACGTTGCCTCCACCTCTGCCAAGATATGAAAATCAGGAAAGGAGGGACGCTGTGCATCAAGTAAATAATAACCAGCAGCAGGCCCAAAGTTACCATGCAAATGAGGGACAAAACGAATACATGGAGCATCATCAAAGCTACTGTGTGTTTACCACGTAAGAAACTAACTGGAAAAGCTTGCAGCACCGGCATATGGAGGTAAATGCGGTAATGCCAGCAGTAGTGAGGTATATGCCTTGGTCCGATCAGGAGATTACATGGAGTATCAAGGATCACCCGAAGCTCATGCCTAGTCCAAGGTCCTATGTGCTAGTCCTAGATCCGACGTTCATTGGGCCGAATCTCAATGTGAGGATTTGCAAAGTGCTGATTGACAATGGCAGTAGCATCAACATCATGTACAAGCATACCATGCACAAGTTGGCAATATTAGAGAATATGCTACAAGCCACAAGGACCACCTTTCACGGTATTGTGCCGGGTATTTCCTGTGAGCCAATTGGTAAGGTCCAGGTTGACGTGCTGTTTGGTACAAGGGATAATTGCCGGACTGAAAATTTGGAGTTTGAAGTGGTGAATCTGGAGAGCGCCTATCACACATTGCTCAGCAGGCCCACGCTGAACAACTTCATGGCAAGTACGCACATCATCTACTTAAAGATGAAACTGCCCGGACCTAGGGGAGTGATAATTGTATCCGGGGACTTCATGCGTTTGATTGAGTGCGCTTATGTGGGATCAAACTTGGCCGAGTCACTCGTGATAGCTCATGAAAAAAGGAGGATACAGGTAGTGGCGTCATTGTCTCAATCCGTGCAGCAACATACGCGGTCTCTGACCAACCCACATGGAAGTGTATCATTCCAAGCAACCAAGGATACAAAGAAAGTGGAAATCGATGATGAGTTCCCAAAACACACCGTAACCATTAGGGTCGGGTTAAGCAACAAATAGGAAAGCGAGCTCGTCAACTTCCTCCGTGAGAATCGGGATATCTTTGCTTGGTCCACACAGGATCTGCAAGGTGTGCCGAGGGAGTTGGCCGAGCACTCTTTAAACATAAGACCCAGTGCTAAGCCAGTGAAGCAACCTCTCAGACGTTTCACCGAGGATAGAAGAAAAGTCATTGGGGATGAGATAGCTAGGCTCCTTGTGGCCGGGTTTATCATGGAAGTACTCTATCCAGATTGGCTCTCTAATCCGGTGCTTGTGGAAAAGAAGAAGGATGATCCGAACGTGGCCATGGTATGGCGCATGTGCATTGATTACACGAACCTGAATAAGGCGTGTCCTAAAGATCCATTCCCACTCCCTAGAATAGATCAAGTCATAGACTCAACTGCCGAATGTGAACTGTTGTCATTCGTTGATGCGTTTTACCCTGTACGGGGCTTATTGCTATCGCACTATGCCGTTCGGATTGCGTAATGCTGGAGCAACATACCAGCGATGCATGCAAAAATGTTTACATGACCAAATAGGTCGAAACGTGCAAGTTTATGTGGACGATGTGGTGATAAAAACCAAGGAAAGAAATACGCTCCTTGGTGACATCCGGCAGACATTCGCGAACTTGAGACGATTCCGAATGAAGCTTAACCCGGAAAAATGCACTTTTGGTGTGCCCGTAGGAAAGTTGCTCGGTTTTCTAGTGTCTAGCCGAGGTATTGAAGCTAACCTGATGAAAATCTGGGCTATAGAGAGAATGGAAATGCCAAAATGCCTTAACAATGTGCAGAAGTTCACTGGTTGTCTGGCATCATTAAGACCGTTTGTATGTCGGCTAGGAGAGAAGGCCTTGCCCCTCTACAGGTTAATGAAAAAGGCAGACAAATTCACATGGACGCCACAAGACGATAACGCATTTCGAGAATTGAAAAAGATGTTGTCTACTACACCAATCCTAGCCGCACCACTACCCAAGGAGACAATGTTGCTCTATGTAGCCGCGACCAACCAAGTCGTAAGTGCAGTAATTGTAGTTGAGCGCGAAGAAGAAGGAAAGTCGGTGCAAAGGCCAGTGTATTATCTGAGCGAGTTATTATCTGCTTCAAAACAGAATTACCCTCACTATCAAAAGATGGCATATGGCGTGTATATGTCGGCCAAAAAACTCAAACACTACTTTGAGGAACATCCCATTAAGGTGATATGTGAGGCACCTATATTAGAGATTATGAGTAACAAAGATGCAAGTGGCCGGATAGCAAAATGGGCAATCGAGCTAGCCCCATATGCACCACAGTTTGATAGAAGAGATGCGATCAAATCACAACTTGTGGCAGATTTCTTTGTGGACTGGGCCGAGATGCAATACGAGCCACCACGGCTGGACTCCAATTATTGGCGAATGCACTTTGACGGATCGAAATTGAAAGAAGGGCTGGGCGCCGGAGTAGTGCTTACCTCGCCCAAGAAAGATCAATTGAAATATGTCCTCCAAATCCACTTCAGTGCCTCAAATAATGTCGCGGAATATGAAGCACTGGTACATGGTCTCAAAGTAGCAAAATAAGTGGGGATACGTCGGATACAATGCTTTGGAGACTCGGATTTGGTGGTGCTGCAAGTATCTGGCAACTAGGACGCCTTGGATGCAAATCTGGCCCTTTACAGATTTCATGTGCAAAAGATAAGCGGATTCTTCGAGGGATGTGAATTCCACCACATACCTCGGATTGAAAACGAGGTAGCCGACATACTGTCTAAGTTGGGCTCATCCCGGCAACCAATCCTGCCAAATGTTGCCTTGGAACACTTAAGAAAACCATCAATTACTCCATCGCCCAAATCCGAATCAATTTATATCGCGACATTCTCCGGGTCAGAAGCTACACCAATGGGGATTGCTTCGGCAAACCCAGGGACTGCCTTAGCAAACCCGGGGACTAGTCAGCCAAACCCGGCGGGAGTTATGTCAGTGGATTCAACGGAAATTAACGAGGAACCTTTCTCAATCCGAGTTATACCCACTTGGGCCAAGCCAATATTTGACTTCCTGAAAGAGGGGATCTTGCCAGGTGATGAGATACTCTCAAGGAAGATCCAGAGAAGGGCAAATGCCTATACCATTATCAATGATGAACTATACAAGAGAAGTGTAACCATAGTACTACAGCAGTGCGTTGACCCGGAGGAAGGAGTTGACATACTTTGGGATATCCACCAAGGAGAATGTGGTCACCATGCATCTTCAAGAGCATTAGTGGCAAAAGCTTTCTGGCATGGATTTTATTGGCCAAGTGCTTTGGAGCAAGTAGAAGATTTGGTCAGAAAATGCAATGGTTGTCAGAGATATGCCACGAAAAATCATCTGAATGTCGGAACTCAAAACTATCCCCATTATTTGGCCATTTGCTATATGGTGCCTAGACATTGTAGGGCCATTTAAGCCGGTTAAAGGAGGAATTACCCATATCCTAGTTATGGTGGACATAAATGGATCGAAGTGAAGCCAGTCAGGAAATGTGATGGGGCAACAGCGGTGAAGTTTCTCAAGGATATAACCCTGAGATATGGCTACCCCCATAGTATCATAACTGATAATGGCACAAATTTCACTGAAGGAGCGTTCGTGAGGTTCTGCCGAGAAAAGAAAATCCGGCTAGATCTAGCCTTAGTGGCCCACCCCGCGTCGAACGGGCAAGTGGAAAGATCCAACGGACTGGTATTGTCCGGGATAAAACCCTGGCTCATAGAGCCGCTGCAAAGATCAGCGGGGTGCTGGGTAGAAGAACTACCAGTAGTACTGTGGAGTTTAAGAACAACTCCGAATCGATAAACAGGTTATATGCCATTTTTTCTGGTATATGGGGAAGAAGCTGTATTACCAGCCGACATAGAGCATGATTCGCCAAGAGTCACCCAATACACAGAAGCCGAAGTGCACGAAGCCTGGCAAAATGATGTTGATCTACTAGAAGAAGCGAGAGAACTAGCCTTGTCCAGATCCACCATATATCAGCAAAATCTCTGACGCTACCATAACTAGAAAGTAAACCCCCGAGTTTTCCAGGAAGGTGATCTGGTACTCCGGTTGGTGCAGTGCACTACTAGCATGCATAAATTATCCCCTCCATGGGAAGAACCTTTCATTGTAAGCAAAGCTTTGCACAATGATTCCTACTATCTTATTTATGCACAGCCACAGGAAAAGAACAAGGCGGGGAGGTCCGGAGAGGAATCTAAGCGACCGTGGAATGTAGCACTACTTCATCCTTTTTACACCTGACAAAGAGGTGAATGTATCTGAGCTACTCATATGTCGGTATGTATGTCGGCAATGAGGTTATTAATGAAACTTTGCCACCCCAAGCAGAAACTTGGGGACTGCTATAATAATTCTTCTTCTTGCTTTCGTATTTTTATATGTCGGCTGGGTTAAGTCACTTATATATGGGCCATATTAGTAATGTGTGAGCACCAAAAACCCAACTTGGGGACTGCTATAAGAATTGGCTTCATGGCAAGCAAGAGAACAAGTTTGGAATTGCAAAGCACATGAAAAACGACTAAGGAAAATAACTTAAGCAAGCCGACGTTTGTTATTCGGACTAACCCTGTGTTTACTTTATCTAACACTATAATTATTTTGAGCTCATCTCAAAGTTTCAAGTATTGTTAAATCAATTTTTTGAATCTCAGACTCGTAAGTCACAAAAACGAATCAAGGTAGACGCGAGCCGAGTCAATAATTGGGAGAACAAGAGAAGGTAACTCGCGGACTTCGCCCATGATAATCCGACATTGAAAACTTAGTTGCAAACAAAACAAATTGTAGCAAAACCAAACCAAAGTACTTAAACACATTTTCACCTGGCATTCCGGGGATCTGATGAATACGGTTAAGTGTTTTCAAGGAGCAGGGGCAGAAGCCGAATCATCGGCCAAAGGAGGAGGTACTTAGGAATTTGTGGGCGGGGTGCTAGCCTCGGCCTCATCCTCGGGGTTGGCCTCTCCATCCTCCGGATCTTTAGCTTCGTCGCCAAGTTCGGAGGCCTCGCCCTCGCTTCCCTCATCTTCTTCACCCTCAGAAGCAACCTCATTGTCAAAAACATCAAGATAGCTCGGCCCCTTGTTCCAAGCATGGCAGAAGGAGTACTGGATAAGCTTGTTAGCATAGGCTTTGCGACGTGCAATACACTCCGGATCTTCGGACCACTTAGATCTGGTGCGCATGCGGGTGAGCAGACCCAAGTCCATTCCTTCATACCATGACAGGACGAACTGCAGCGCGATGTCAGCCCCGGCTTGGGCGGAAGATTCTCGCCACAGGTGCACCTGAGTATCGCACTCCATAAATTTGGCTATGAAAGCCGCATTTCCTTTGGGAGTAGGCTCAGTGGGCCAGAGGGAGTTGAACATCCGCATTGCCGCCCACATTATGTCTCCACCATAGTTCTTCACTAGCTCCATGTGAGTGAAGAGGCTCGCCAGCAGATCCTGTGTTTCATAGGGGAATTGCTCGGCATCAGGGCCTGTGGGGATACCACGTTGCTCGCGGGATCGGGCTACAGCAGCAGCAGCAAGAGTATCACCTTCTAGAAATTTGCCTAAGAACAGACCAGAGGAAACAGAGAGCAAAAGCACTAAGTCCGGAGAAATGAAAGTTGAGCAAGGGAAAGGAACTCACGGGCAATCTGGAAGAGGAGACAATGAAGCTCGGCATGGACATTGGTGCTATGGGCCTGGAGTTTCTAGTATTCTAAGGTCACCGACGTAAGTTTGATGTCGACTTCCTGCAATAAATTCTGGTCCTTGGAAATTTGCATGGTTAGACCCTCTTTTTCCTTGGCAAACTCTTGGTGAGCCTTCTCTAGTTTGGACTTATGGAGGCCCTTAAGCCTCTAGATTTCGCCATTCAGCCGAGTAATTTCCGAGTCCTGGAGGCGTAGTCGAGCTATCTCGTCGTCCTTCTTCTTCAGTTTAGCCTGATGCTTCCCTGCTTGTTCGAGAAAATGTGTCATCATATCAAGTATAGGTATGCTGTCTTCAAGAGAAACTACAACAGTGGCTTAATCCGGCGGAGCCGAAGTATAAATATCTACCGAATCAAGAAAAGAGCGCGCAATGATCGTGTGAACGAGATAAGATACCTTGGATTTCAGCCAGATTTTTCCGCATGATGATATTCTCAGCCTCAACCTCGACTGCATGGTTCGAATAAGAGGTTAATACGGATCACGGATAGCTCGAAGGTACGAAAGTGGAAAAAGGAAAAGTCTTAAGTAAGAAAAATTACCCTTCTTCTGGTGCTCCTCCAAGAGTTTGGCATAACACGCGCGAACGTCTTTGTAAGAGTCCGGCTGGCCTGCTGAAACTCCCCAGTAGGGCGGTTAGTGGTAATCTGAAAAAAGCAAGACGATGTTAAGTTCACAGGCAAAGTAAAAATAATTCGAAGTCTACAAGATCCGGGCCAAGTGGAACTTAACCCAGATCTATGTGTGTGGATATTCGAAGTCTACAAGATCCGGGCCAAGTGGAACTTAACCCGACTCTAGGTGTGTGGATATTCGAAGTCTACAAGATCCGGGCCAAGTGGAACTTAACCCGGCTCTAGGTTTGTGGATATTCAAAGTTTACAAGATCCAGGCCAAGTGGAACTCAACCTGGCTCTAGGTGTGTGGATATTCGAAGTTTACAAGATCCAGGCCCAGTGGAACTTAACCCGGCTCTAGGTGTGTGGATATTGAAAGTTTACAAGATCCGGCCCAAGTGGAACTTAACCCGGCTCTAGGTGTGTGGATATTCGAAGTCCACAAGATCTGAGCCAAGTGGAACTTAACCCGACTCTAGGTGTGTGGATATTAGAAGTTTACAAGATCCGGGCCAAGTGGAACTTAACCCGGCTCTAACTTTATCACTATTTGAAATTGCTAAGGACGAAAACTGAGTTCTCTAGGAGCATCCGACCGAGTAACAAGTTACTCCCTCGGAGGCTCGGGGACTAGGGGATATATCTATAAGTACTCATGCATATAAAGTACCACAGTAGAAGAAAAGGGATACCTCCATCATCCGGCTACCCTAAGAAATGGCCTTGGTGGCGGAGTTCATCTGGGTGCTGAACTCTGCTGGGCCGAACTTCTCCGGCAGATCATCCTTTGGATCGATAAATTCAGCGTTGTTCCAGTTATTCACACATTCCAGGAGCAGTGGACTATAACTTTTCCACTAGGAGAGTGACTCACCACCAAGCCTTTGACGTGAGCTTCTTGCCTTGCAGATTGAGCTGCAACAGGGATCGTATGTAGGACTAACTGCCTACTACCCTCTGATCCGGTAGCTGGAGACCCGAAAATAATGCCCTTGGTTGGTCCGGCAGCTTTATTGAGCTTGCCGGATGATGGAGGACGCGGCAGAAGATCAGAGGCTGTTGATCCGGACGAAGCCTGGGAAGCTGGATGGAAAATGTCCGCAATGGACACCGTTGATCTAGAGGCGGCTGATAGAGCCATCCTCTTTGGAGGCTTAGTTGAGGCTGTTGCTGCTGCTGATGCTATTGGTGCTGGTGCTGGTGCTGCTGGTACTGGCGTTGGTGGTGTTGCTGATGCTGGTGCTGTTGGTACTATTGGAGCTGGTGCTGAGGGTGCTGCTCGTGTTCGTGATGCTACTTCAGAGGAAATTGGAGATGAAGAAAAACTTGTTTGGGGCGGTGCCGATGAGACTGGCACCTCAGAGCTGGGCACTGGCGCCGGAGAGGAGAAGCTAGGATGATCCTGCATAGCCATATCCTGAGCTTCCCCGCTAACCCCCGCGCCGACATTTCCCTCCTCATGGAGAGAAGGGCACTGATCAGGCGGAGCTGCGGAGCCCTCTTGGATAGGGCTAAGCAGGCGAGCGTCATCATCGCGGGGGGGGGGGGAGAGGGACTGCTCTGGATCAGAGAGGCAATGGCGGAGGCGCTCTGGGAATGACCCTAGGAGCTCTAGAAATAAAAGAGAACCAAGTCAAGAAGAGAAAAATAAAACAGATAAGAAGCAAAGGTAAAGGAAGAAATGGAAAAACCCAAGAGCGAACGCAGAAAGACTTACTCTTCCGAGGTTGGAGGGGCCCGAGGTTTGGGTGCCCTCCGGACCGTAGTCTTGGCTGCTGGCTTGGCCGAGGCTTTCACCCAGGACTTCTTCTGCCTCTTCTTGGGCGGTGGCACCTCTGAAGCTGCGGCCGAGGTAGCCGCACGCTTTTGGGAGGGAGCAAGGACCGGACCACTTGTGGCAAGGGGGGAACGTCATGGACCTCACCATCCGGGTTAACTGAAGATTCGAACATAACCGGGAAAGCATAAGAGATGGTCACAGGGTTAAGTACCTCAAGAAGCTCAACATCCGAGTCATCGTCATCCGGCCAATCCCTTAAAGAAGAGGCCTTACCAGAGGTGCGTTTGATGGTGTTCGGAGTAGGCAGAAAGGTCTCCGGATCAGGCTCCACCTCATCCTCCTCCGCGTGGTCCCGCACCCACTTGCTCGCCAACTCCTATACATATTCCAGTGGCTTCTGAGAAATCACTGATAAAAAAACATCATGGGTTAAGTTAAGAAAGTTGTCTGACATATCGAGAAGACCCGGAAAAGCTGTAAGTAGGAAGTTTACCTTTGGAGGAGGATTGTCCCGGGTGTAGGGCGCAAGCCCCCATTCCCAAGCCTCGGATAATTCCTTCTCCATGTTGAAAATGGCCTTAACCCAGCGGTAGATTGCTGAGTTATTGAGCTCGAAGGAAGAAGTCCGGTTGGGATCGAGGGGGCCGCTCAAGTAGAAGATCTTGTGGGCGCGCTTGTGAAGGGGAGACCCGGCTACAGATGAAGGTGATCATAATATCCTCCCACCGAAGTTTCTCCTTGAGCATCTCCTTGATCCGGCGGTCAACCAGATTCACTAGAGCCGTGGGTCGCTTCGAGATACTCTCCGAAAGAGAGGTGTCCGAGGGTCCAAGCTTGAAGGGGAGGAGCCGGATTAGGTCCTCGTCCATAGTGTTCTGGACGTAAAAGAAAGTCCGGGCCCAAACTTTGTAGGAGTCAAGCCTGGTAACCCGGGGAAAGGCGGACCTCTTACGGGGAGATATGGAGGCCCCACCGCATTGGGTCAAATGCTTTTCAGTCGGAGTAAGCTCTTTATCCAGAACGACATTCTTCCGGAGATCGAAGAACTTAATCTACATCACCTTAGAGGGCCAGAGGCTGAGGTATCCCTCTATGCTAGAGGCCAAAGAGGAGAGAGAGGTAATGGCGTTGGCGGGGAGATGGTGCAGTTGCAACTGATAAGTGGAAATGAAATCATGGAAGTAATCGGAAATAGGAAGGCCAGAGCCGCGCTGGAAGTGGGAAAGAAAAACAACACACTCCCCTTGATTTGGAGAGGGGGAAATCTCGTCGGCGGTGAGGCGGCAGGCAACACCGGCGGGGATGAGGCGCGTGGCGTGGAGCCAATCCAAATCGTCTTCACAGAAGAAGGAGCCGTCCCAGCCACCGCGCTAGCGGGCGTCATCCTCCTCTTGCTGCACGACCACGGCGGCCTCTTCCTCAGACATGGCGAAATCAAGGTCCTCAAGGACGAGGTCGGAGTAGAGGTAGCCGGAAGCGGGGAACCTGGAAGCACAAGGCCCCGTGGTGGAGATCTTGAACAGAGGCGGCGGCGCGGTCGCTGAGAGAATTTGGACGCGATTGCGGCGGTGCAGAAGTGGAGGAGAAGCAGTAGTGACAGCAACGTCGTAGCGAAGAAGAAAGGAGGCAGGGGAGCGCGCAATATATGGGAAACTTCCCCAAGCCCCCTACTTAACCGTGCGAGAGGCCGCGTAGTGGGATCCTTTGCGGTTGCCCTGCCACATGTAACAGGTGTGTACGCAACCGAATCAACCAATCAGAGCACGGCCACAGCAAAGACCACAAGGAGCAGAAGATCCCATGACATGACGTGGTGTTACGGTTAAAGAGGTGCTGCAGTGAAGGGACGTGCACAGCAGTTATTCCTAACATTGCAACAGTAACTAGCGCTGTAAATGGGTGTGGCCCTTAAAATGAGGAAAAATGATGATTACCCTCCACGTAGGACGTGGGGAAGTGTACGAGAGAAGGAAATATAACCCGGATAAGCAAGCAAAGGACCCGGCCATCGAGGAATAACTCGGAATGAGCCAAGGGAGCGCAAGAGAAAAAACTACAGATTATGGGGTAACTCGGCCAAAGAAGAAAGGATCCGAAAATGGGAACCTGTTGTGGCCTTAACAACTAAAGTTGCTAAGACCGCACCAACTTCGGGGACTAATGTTGGGGGGATACCCTCGGGTAGGGTAACGCTGGGATATAAAGGCCGAGTTAGTCGAGGCACGCCACGGTCAAAGCAAGTGCTGGCCGGGTCACCTCAAGCCAGGCCGACCTACGAAGTAACCTGGCCCGTGGAGAATCCCTCTAGCCTTAAGCCAGCCAGCATAAAACATATGTCAGTCGTGTTAATTTATCTATTATGCAGGTACCCTCGTAGCCGGGTTAGCCACAAGCTAGCCGGACTACCATATGGCTTCCAAGAGAAGGAAGGAATCTCCCGCTGGTCAAAAGGTGGCTTTGGATAGCTGTACCATGAGCGAAGCAAAGCAGAGGGAAGGACCAGCGGGTCTGGAGGGACCAAGGTGACGCGGGCAATGTCGGCTGACGTAACCCATGTCTGGTGATTCTTAAAGGCAAGGATTACGCTATGGGTTACGACCAAAGCCCGGACGAGCCGTTTAAGGGAATAAAGAAGCATCTAGCTTTAACCAAGTGGCATATTTTAGGAATATGCTGCCACGTGTGCCCTAACTTTGTAACCCGGGCTCCCCTATATAAGGAGCACCGTTGCCTCCATAGAGAGGGATCGATCATTTTCTCTGTCTAACTTAGAACTCTGGAGCTAGATTGTGGGGAGTAAGAGACATAGTCTCCTTCTCATGAACAGCTAGAGGAGCACTTGTATTCACCATTGATAGAGAAAATACAAGAACATCTGTGCATGGAATCACCACGTCTTCCCTCCCTGGATTCCCCTAGCACTAATTGGCCCCATCTTTAGCCTATCCATGGCATCTGCTGTGCCACCACCACGACAGTTCTAGAAGGTTCCATGAAGTTTGCTTGAAAATCAAGAAACAAAAAAGGGAAACTTGGGGCTAAGAAATCTCCCCCTCCCTTGGCGCGCCGGCCTTAGAGGGCCAAGGAGGCTAGCCCTAGGCCACACACCCTCTATATAAAGAGGGGAGGGGCGCCTCCCCCCTTCCTCCCTTCCACCCAAACCCTGGCTGCCACTCTCCTCCTCCGTCCCCCCCTGCTCTAGCTTAGGCGAAGTCTTGCACGATTTCTTCTCCACCACCACCACCACCACGCTATCGTGCTGCTAGGATTCCGTGGGTATCTACCACCTCCACTACCTGCTGGAACAGGGAGAGGAAGGTCTACATCGACCCATACATGTGACCAAGTGTGAAAGAGCTGCCGGAACGCGGTGCTGCAAGGATCATCTACTCGATCTTGAGATCGTCAAGTGATCATCTACATCAACCACGGGATCCAATCTCGAACAAAGCTTTGGATCTACAAGGGTTAGTACAGATCTATCTCGTTGCACTTATCTCATGGATTAGATCATGGTTTTGTTCGTTCTTGCAGTAGAAATTATTTGTTTTCCCTGCTACAAACCCTATAGTGGTATCAGAGCCATGTCTATGCGTAGATCTGTTGCACGACTAGAACAAAATGGTTTTGTGGGTTTTGATCCTTTTGTTGTTGTTTTCTTCACGTGTACTTTGCATCTTGCGGGATGGTGGGATGAAGCGGCTTGGGCTAACCTTACATGTCCTCGCACATGAGACTTGCTTCACGCTTGATGTGCAACTTGCATTGCACAAGTGGCTTTGCGGTTGCCTGTCTATCCCACCATAGTTAAGATTCAATTTACAATTAGCATATTACTACACTTGTATCAGAATTGTTGTTCTTGTTCGTAGGTAAGATCAGTTCTTATACGAAATCCCCAAGACACGTAAAACATGCAAAGAAAATTAGAGGCGTCTAACTTGTTTTTGCAAGGGCATGTGATGTGATATAGCCATGATGTGATTGTGAATATATTGGATGTATGCAATGATCCTTATTGTAATATGGCAACCGGTAGGAGCCTAATGGTTGTCTTTAAATTTTGTTAAGACCTGCATGTCTATTCATCATGTAATAGCTTTATTCCAAGTAGTTGATGATGGAGATCATGTTCGTGCTTTGGAGATGGAGATCAAAGGCACAAGAAGAAAGGCCATATCATGTCACATATTATGAATTGCCTGTGATGTTAATACTTTATGCATTTTATATTGCTTGGATCGTGATAGTAGCATTATAATATGATCCCTCTCACTAAATATCAAGTAATAAAGTGTTCGTCGTTAGTAGGCACCATTGCTAAGACTTGTCGTTTCAAAGTATCTCGTGATGATCGGGTGTGCTAGATTCTAAATGTGCATACAATGGGTGCAAGCTAGATTTGCACATGCGGATACTAAGGCTAAACTTGACGAGCCTGTCATGTAGTGTCATGGTCTCGGAACACGGAATACCGAAAGGTAAATCATGAGTCATATGAGTGATATGATGAACATGTTGATTGTTCGCCTTCGAAGCTACATCTTCTCTCATGAATATCATAATTGGTGTAGTGGATTTGGTTCGTGTAATCACTAAGGCAACATGAGGGATGTTGTTTTGAGTGGGAGTTCACCTAGTTAATTGAAGAACTAAATTTGAACTCGATTTGTCATAAATTTAATCTAAACTCTTTGCAAATATGTTGTAGATCATGGCGACCCCCTCCATAAACTTTAATGCATTCCTAGAGAAAGAAAAGCTGAAAAACAATGGAAGCAACTTCACGGACTGGTTCCATGTATTGAGGATTGTCCTCAGCGCTAGTCAGTTGACCTATGTGCTCGATGCACCGCTAGGTGACCCTCCTGCAGAGGATGCTCCCGATCATGTTAAGAATGTTTTCATCACTCGAAAGAATCACTAATCCATAGTTCAGTGTGCCATTCTGTACGGTTTATAATCGGAGCTCTAGAAGCATTTTGAGCACCGCGACCCCTTTGAGATTATCAATGAGATCAAGCTGATTTTTCAGACTCATGCGGCCGTGGAGAGCTATGAGGCCTCCGAGAAGTTCTTTAACTGTAAAATGGAAGAGGGCAACTCAGTTAGCGAGCACGTGCTCAAAATGACTGGGCACGTGAACAGGCTCCAAGAATTGGGAATAACGATTCCTAATGCAATGGGGATTCATCATTTACTCTAATCACTACCACCTAGTTATAAGAACTTCAGGATGAACTACAATATGCATTGCATTAACAATACGTTGCCTGAACTCTTCTCCATGCTGAAAACTGCTGATGTGGAGATTAAGAAGGAGCACCAAGTGTTGATGGTCAATAAGACCACCAATTTCAAGAAATAGGGAAAACCTATGAAGAAGGGTAACTTCAAGAAGGATGGCAAGAAAGCTGCCGCACCAGCTAAGAAGCCCAAAGATGGTCCTAAGCCTAATACTGAGTGCTTCTACTAAAAGGGTGAAGGTCACTAGAAGCGCAACTGCCCCAAGTACTTGGCAGATCTGAAGAACGGTAACATCAAGAAGAAAGGTATATTTGATATACATGTTATTGATGTGTATCTTTCTAGTAATCGAAGTAGTTCCTGGGTATTTGATACTGGTTGGGTTGCTCATATTTGTAACTCTAAACACGAGCTACGGAATAAACGAAGACTAGTGAGAGACGAGCTAACGATGCGTGTTCGAAATGGCTCCAAGGTTAATGTGATCGCCGTCGGCATGCTCCCTCCCCATCTAACATCGGGATTAGTTTTAAATATAAATAATTGTTATTTGGTGCCTGCGTTAAGCATGAACATTATATCTGGATCTTGTTTATTGCGAGACAATTACTCGTTGAACTCTAGGAATAATGGTTGTTCGATTTATATGAGTAATATCTTTTATGGTAATGCACCTGACATGAATGGTTTATTCTTATTGAATCTCAATAGTACTGATACACATGTTCACAACATAGATGCTAAACGAATAAAAATGAATGATAATTCTACATACATGTGGCACTATCATCTTGGTCACATTGGAGTGAAGCGGCATGAAGAATCTCATTTCCGGTGGACTTCTTGAATCACTTGATTTTGAATCACTTGAAAGATGCGAAGCATGTCTACTGGTAAAAATGACTAAGACTCCATTCTCTAGGATAATGGAGCAAGCTATGGACTTATTGGAAATAATACATACCGATGTGTGTGGCCCAATGAGTGTAGCATCACGCGGTGGATATCGTTATGCTCTTACTTTCACAGATGACTTTAGTAGATATGGGTATGTCTACTTTATGAAACATAAGTATGAAACTTTCGAGAAGTTTAAGGAATTTAAAAGTGAAGTATAAAATCATCGTAATAAGAAGATTATGTTTCTGCATTCTGATCGCGGAGGTGAATATCTATGTTACGAGTTTGGCATGCATTTAAAGAAATGCGGAATACTTTCGCAGTTGACACCGACAGGAACACCATAGCGTAATGGTGTGTCCGAACATCGTAACCAAACTCTCTTAGATATGGTTCGGTCTATGATGTCCTTTACAGATTTACTGTTATTGTTTTGGGGTTATGCATTAGAGACATCCACATTCACTTAAAATAGTGCACCATCTAAATCCATTGAAATGACACCATATGAATTGTGGTTTGGTAAGAAACCTAAGTTGTTGTTCCTTAAAGTTTGGGGTTGCGAAGCGTATGTAAAGAAGTTACAAACTGACAAGCTAGAACCCAAAGTGGAAAAATACGTCTTCATAGGATACCGTAAAGAAACAATTGGGAATACCTTCTATAATAGATCTGAAGGCAAAGTTTTCGTTGCTAAGAATGGATCCTTTCTTGAGAAGGAGTTTCTCTTGAAAGAAATGACTGGAAGGAAAGTAGAACTCGACAAGGTTGTTGAATGTTCTCTCGGATTTCAGAGTAGCATAGCACCGGAAGATGTTTCTATGCCGCCTGTACCAATAAGCGAGGAAGCTAATGATGATGATCATGAAACTTCGAACGAAGTTGCTGCTAAACCTCCTAGGTCAACGAGGGTTTATCCCACTCCTGATTAGTATGACCCTGTGTTGAATGTCATGTTGGTGGACAATATAGACGACCCTACGTCGTGTTGGTGGACTTATCGGATGGCCGCAAGGCTGTCAAGAAGAAATGGAACTTTAAAAGAAAAACATATGCTCATGGTAATGTTACTCTCTATAAAGCTTGACTTGTCGTGAAAGGCTTCTAACAAATTCAAGGAGTTGACTACGATGAGACTTTGTCACCGGTAGTGAAGCTAAAGTCTGTAAGGATTTTATTAGCAATCACTGCATATTTCGATTATGAGAATTGGCAGATGGGTGTCAAACGGCATTCCTTAATGGTAACATATAGGAAGAGATGTATATGGTACAACACAAATGTTTTGTCAATCCGAAAGATGCAGACAAGGTATGCAAGCTTCAGCGGTCCATTTACGGACTTAAGCAAGAATCCCGGAGTTGGAATGAAAGTTTTGATAAGGTGATCAAAAACTTTGGATTTATACAAAATTATGGAGAAGCTTGTATCTACAAGAAAGTGAGTGGGAGCTCTGTAGCATTCTTGATACTATATGTGAATGACATATTGTTGATTGGGAATGATATATAACTTCTTAAAAGTGTCAAAGCCTTTTGAATAATAGTTTTTCAATGAAGGATCTTGGCTAAGCGGCATACATTTTAGGCATCAAGATTTATAGAGATAGATCAAGACGCTTAATAGCTCTTTCACAAAGTACAAACCTCGACAAGGTTCTAAGGAGATTTAGAATGGAAGAAAGCAAGAAAGGGTTCTTGCCCATGTTGCTGGGTAAGACCTTGAGTAAGACTCAAAGTCTAGCTACGGCAGAAGATAGAGAGAAGATGACTAAAATCCCCTATGACTCGGCCATAGGCGCTGTCATGTATGCCATGCTATCTACAATACCGTATATAGCACACGCTGTTAGTTTGACTAGTAGATATCAAAGTGATCCTAGAATGGAACACTGGACAGCGGTCAAAAATATCCTTAAGTACCTGAATAGGACTAAGGATATGGTTCTTTCTTATGGAGGTGATGAACAACTTGTTGTGAACAGTTACATCGATGCTAGTTGGAACACTGATCCGGACAACTCGAAGTCATAGTATGGATACATATTTACTTTGAATGCTACTGCACTGAGTTGGAGGAGTGCCAAGCAAAGCGTTGTGGCGAAATCTTCAACTAAATCAGAATACATAGCTGCTTCAGAGGCTACACAAGAAGCCATATGGATGAAGGAGTTCATTACGGAGCTTGGTGTGGTTCCTAGTGCGTTGGACCCGATGGCCATCTATTGTGACAACACGGGTTCCATAACTAATGCAGATGAGCCAAGGTCACACAACAAGTTGAAGCACATCAAGGTACGTTTCCATGCTATTCGCGAGTATGTGCAAGATGGCGACAAAAATATTTGCAAAGTACACACTGATCTGAATGTGGCAGATCCATTGACTAAACCTCTCCGTAGAGCAAAACATGACCAACACCAGAACGCCATGGGTGTTAGGTACATTACAATATAATCCAGATTATTGACTCTAGTGCAAGTGGGAGACTATTGGAGATATGCCCAAGAGGCAATAATCAAATGGTTATTATTATATCTTTGTGTTTATGATGAATGTTTACATCCCATGCTATAATTGTATTATTAGGAAACACTAATACTTGTGTGTTTTGTAAACATAAGAGAGTCCCTAGTAAGCCTCTTGTTAAGACTAGCTTGTTGATTAATAGATGATCATGATTTCCTGATCATGGACATTAGATATAATTAATAGCAAGATCATATCATTAGAAGAATGATGTGATGGACATACACGCATAGTAAGCATTGCTTAAGATCAAGTCATTAAGTTCATTTTGCTATAAGCTTTCAAATGCATAGTAACCTAATCGTTCAACCATGAGATCGTGTTAATCACCATCACCGTATGAGTGCTTTGATGACATCAAACCCCGCTTCATATCTGGGTGGTTATAAAGGTGGCATTAGGTATTCTAAAAGTATGTGTTGAAGCACATGGATCAAGAATGGGATTTGTCCATCCATATGACAGATAGATATGCTCTCGCCCCTCTCGATGGAATGTCATCCAATTAGCTTGCAAGCATGTGAATAGGCTCGCGGGGGCTCGGGGGCTGGCATGGTGCTCAAATCACCCCAAGGAGATAAACTGTTGCAGATTCACTTCAGAGCGACAAATAATATTGCCGAGTATGAAGCACTGCTGCATGGAATCCGGATTTCTAAGGATTTCGGCATCCGACGTTTGATGTGTTACGGAGATTCGGATCTTATTGCTCAGCAAGTGTCGGATATTTGTAATGCAAATAAGCACATGGCAGCATATAAAGTTGTCGTGGATGATCTATCTAAATCGTTCGAAGGGTTTGAGGTTCAACACATCCCTCGAGCAGAAAATGAGGAAGCAGATGCATTATCTCGGATAGGCTCTACAGGGAAAGAGGTCCCGGATGGCGCTTTTTTAGAGCACCTCAAAGTTCCCTCAATAAAGGGAGTAGACAAGGAATATCCGACCAAATCCGACTCATTTTAATAGCAGTTCTAGCTGTAATTCCCAACTGGACTCAACCCTACCTTGACTATTTGGTAGATGACAAATTACCCGAAGATGAAGTTCTGAGCCGGCAGATCATCCAACGAGCAAAATCCTATACTGTACTTAGTGGTGAGCTCTATAAACGGAGTGTGTCTAGGGTCTTTCAGTGCTGCGTATCTCCGGAAGAAGGAGTGGAAATCTTAAGAGAAATCCACGAGGGCGAGTGTGGTCACCACGCTGCAGCCAAATCTCTAGTGGCAAAAGCTTTCCGACACGGTTTTTTCTGGCTTACAGCCAAGGCAGATGCCGAACGGCTGTTCTAGACGTGCAAGGGCTACCAAAAATACGCCAAACAAGGTCACGTTCCGGCTGATCAACTATGAATAATACCTATAACATGTCGTTTCGTGGTTTGGGGTCTTGACATGGTAGGACCGTTTAAACGGGCTCCGAGTGGATATACTCATCTCTTAGTGATGGTGGATAAATTCACCAAATGGATTGAGGCTAAACCCGTCACTAGTTGTGATGGAGCAACAGCCAAAAGATTTGTCGAGGATGTTATAATCCGTTATGGTTATCCGCATAGTATTATCACAGACAACGGGAGTAATTTCTCTATGGGAGAACTTGCCGAATTCTACAACAAACAAAATATCCGGCTTGACATTGCGTCAATTGCACATCTGTAGGCTAATGGACAAGTTGAAAGAGCAAATGGTTTAATCCTAGAAGTCCTAAAACCGAGTGTCGAAGCACCACCACGACGTGCTGTGGGGGCTTGGGCAGAGGAATTACATTTTGTAATATGGAGTTTGCGAACTACTCCGAACAGGTCAATTGGATACACACCTTTCTTCTTGGTCTATGGCGTAGAAGCATTTCTTCCTAGTGAATTGATTCACACTTCTCCTAGAGTGGCCGCGTATATCGAAGAGGATGCCGATATTTCTCGACAAAATGGTCTCGACTTAGTCAAAGAAGTTCGCGTCGTTGCTGAGATGAGATCAACAGCCTATCAGCAGAAGTTATGCAAGTATCATAGCCAGAGAGTCAAAAACCGATCTTTCAATAAAGCGATTTGGTTCTCCGGCTTGTGCAACAAAGAAAGCACAAACTTGCCCCGGTATGGGAAGGGCCATTTTTAGTTAGTCGAGTATTACACAATGGTTCACACTACCTAACTAATATGCGGCCAGTCAAAGAAAGCCCTGCTACTAAGAAGAGAAAGAGAGCTGGAGGCAGTACAAATCCGGATGAGTTAGACAAACCATGGAATATTGCTCAGCTACGTCCCTTTTATTCTTAGTTTATCCTTCTTTGTAATCATATATGTGTACATGTTCTGTGAGAAATAAAAGTTTTGGTTGCCTCAAGTTTTTTCTGAGAAGTTTTTACCATCTTATTTCCGAATGGTCATGTCACAGTCGAAAATCCCAGAATACTTGAAAGTACTTTATGCTCATATTTGTTCTGGTTTAGATTTCCGATTCTAAAAACTGCTACCTTCGGGTACAAATCTAAATTTCCTAGTCTATACTTTGGTTGTTTGTCTGATTGTTGGATGCGGGTATTTTCCGAGTAGTGAATTGTTGGTACTAGAAGCCGACTTTGTTTCCGAGTTTAATCTGGTTTAGCAATTGAGCTCCATTGCTCGGCAAAGTTTCTGTGCTGAAAGTTGGCCGGCTCATGAAAGGGACGAGGCGGAAAGCCAGATAAACGATAAGTGCAGACAAAAAAGTACAAGTGCTTATGTAAACATTTCAGGCATGTAATATCAAAGTCAAAAAGTGCTGAATAGATAAATTAAAACTTGGCACTGGTAAAAGTATCACACTATATATTTATAGATCCATAATGTTTTCAGAATAACACATCTATTCTTTATGATAATCTATGATGCAGGAGGAGAGGTAGGAGCTGCCGGCTCGCTGGATACATCGGCCTCGGCTTGATAACGTTCCGAGATGTTGAAATACGATATGGTTTGATCATCGTCGGAAACTTCAGCTATTTCTTCGGGAGGAGGAGGTAGTGTGTCCACGCGGGTGAAGAAGGGAGTGTCGTAGCTGGTCAAATTAGCTACATGGCACCCATATCCGGCATAGGAGTCCATGATGGCTTTGATATCTTGTTCCTGGTTGTCTTCGTCCATAGTAGAATACCCTCTAGTCACTTGCCAAATTTCCATGCTTCCATGGTGGCTCATAACCATGGTGAGAGCGTTCTGCACTGCGGATCGCGCGTAGGACATGTTCCAGTCCTGAACAAGCTGTGGCATATCCTTGGCCTTGTCTCGCACTACAAAACCGGACATGTTGTGCATATCTGGAACTTTGAGAACCTCGCCAATGTCTTCGAGAGATTGGCGGAAGTCATGAAGCAAATCACCGACTTGGGTAAGCCGGTGGGTGCGAGGCTCGACAGAGGCAGAATCCGTTAAGTTCAGAGGACCTGTGCATATAATGCAAAGGGTAAGTCAAATAAACCCGAACTCTAGAGAGTCGGAAGATGCAGAAAAATTAGAGAAAGGGAAACATACCAAAGATGACAACATTGACTTTGGTCTTCTCTTCGCGAAGACTCTAGAGTTCAGCCCGAAGTGCCCCGGAAATGTCCTTCTCTCTGAATAACTCATCGTTGAGATCCGAGATTTTCTGATCTTGAAGCGCAATCTTGCGATCACGCTCATCGGTGGCCATGGAGGTGGACTCGAGAATTTGATCAATGCTCTTCTCATGATCTGCCTTGAGCTTATCCAGCTCTTGGTGAAGTTCATTGTTCTCCACTACCAAGGTCTTCAGATTCTCGGCCTCTTCGATCATGGCGCAAGACTGTTTTACCAGTGCTGTAAGTCAAAAGAAAAACAATTCAACAAAAATTCAACTATGAAACAAAAAACACAAGGTTTTGAGTTTCGAAATTATTACCTTCGGCCTCATACTTGGAAACCTTTAGCTGTGCATTTTCAAGTCGGAGAGCTCTGATCTCTTTCCGCTTGTTGCAGATATTTTTCAATAATTCCTGGTTATACGAATTAACTTTCTGTAAGTCAGAATACCCAGAGTCAGAACTCTACTAAAGACTCGGGCTAATATTGTAACTAATATCAGCACGAGCCTTGGGGGCTACACTAGTTCATTCTTTGGCATCCTAAGTAAGCATAAACCTAGATTTGAGTATCCAACTTCATGCTTGGGGTATAAAGTAAGTTGTAATTCCGACTTACATGTTGTTCATGTGTTAGCTTGCTCAAGCACATGTTCACTTCAGTTGTAACCTTCTCGGCAAGGGTGAGCAGGATCACCGGTGGAGGTGGTAATACACCAGTTATTAGTGCCTCATCACAAAGGCGAACTTGTTCGAGAAGTTCGGAGTACTTGACATCCTCTGCTTCTTGTGCTTCTTCTTTGGCAGAAAGATTCCGGCTTTCTAAGCACTGCCGGGCCAGAGGCTGGATTTCCTCCACAGATTTCCGAGACATGCCAAGTTTGGCATGTCCCGGATTACTTAGGAGATTGTCGGCAAAGATTTCTGCCGATGGATCATTACCTGAAGAGGGTTCACCCTTATCAAAACCTGAGTCACTCATGGTGACGTCAGTTTGCGGCTCAAGGATCACTGGCTCTGCTGAGGGAGCCGGATCTTCTACAACAGTCGGAGATGGCGTAATCTCTAGCGCTGCAGAAGGCTGAGGAGCGGGAGTCGGAGGAGTTACGACAGGAAAAGCCAGTTTGAGCTTCGACTGGCGCAGAGGCTTCATGGCAGCATCCTTCCCCTTGCCCTTGATGAGATGTTTAGCTCTGAGAAGAATATAAAGCAAAGAACATTACATCTCAGAAGGAACTACAAGCAAAATACAAAGACCTCGTGAAGAAAGATTACCTCTTCACAACTGGCACTTCTTTGGTGCCTATGGCCAATGTCGGAGCCTTGCGTTTCCGAGGAATGACATCCAGCATTGGGACCAAATCACCCTCGTCCTGAGAAAACTCAGGAGGGTATCCCTCGATAGGAGCAAACTCTGACTCGGGGAGGTCAGCAAGCAGAAAAGGAAAAACATCTCAATATTGCAAAAATAACATATAGATGAGCACGAAAAAAGATTTACTGCTGAAATTTACCGGCAGAGTGGGATCTTCCACCGTATACATATCCAGAGACAACTCCGGCATCTTCCTCTCGATCCGCTCCCTTATCAGCCATTTGATTTGGCATACATAATCTTTCGGCTTTAGGGCTTTGGAGCTGATGCAGAGAGAGTCATTTTTTGATGACGTGATGGAGGGCATCAGTCGATCTCCGTGATGTTGTAGGGTTTGAATCCGGCGTGCCACCCAGCAATGAACTAAGTCAGTCCCTTTCAGGCCCTTGTGTTTCATCAGGTATTTGATCCGCCTCTTGGCGAGGGGGTGTCCTACAGTGGTTTCAGATATTTCCAAGGTAGGCAATAATGTTAAGATCCTCTCTCTCCTTCCAAGCACTAATGACAAGAGAGGGGGTGTGCTACAATGGTTTCTAGCAAGGGTGAGTGTTGGTTGCTATGGACTAAAGATGGTGATAGATAATGGTTTGGAAGAGATTTAGCTCATGTTTGATTAAAGTGTCAAAAAGTGTCATATTGATGATCAGCACGGAAAATTTCAAATCCTGATATTGGCAAGATGAGATAAAGGTTTTGGTGGATGGAGGTGATCGAAATAAGCATCTAGGAATTGTTTGGGATTTATTTGATCTTTTTAGATACTTTTCATATCAATTATTCAGAAACTGCCGAATCTGTTTTATTGGATTTGTTTGAAAAAGCTGAATTGGCCAAGGTTGTTTTTTGGTTTTAGGTGGTTCATAATATGAATTCACACATTGGAGAATTTTCCCAAGATTTATTGAAACGGAGAAGTACTTGAAGTAATTATTATTCCATTTTTGCCATTTAAGAATATAGGAAAAAAAATAATAGAACTCTTCAAAAATATATATTTTTGAAGTGGGATGGTAGGGTATGATATATATGACACAAATGATCCTAAAGTTGGAGAAATAAACTTGCCTATGAAGAGGGAGTTTTGGGGGTTTTGTCCATTAAGGAATTTAGATAGGTTTTGGTCCATAATAATTATGGCTAATATTTGATAAATATTTATCATCAAGGTAGATTATGTATATAAGGTTTATATAGAATTTTCAAGCTTGGTTGTTGAGAATCCAACTTGATTTGGAAGGAAAATAAGGAATAAAGGATCTAGGGTGATGTTATTTTCATACCATCAAAACCTTGTTGGATCATGGAGCTCAGAGCTCCCCTTGGAACATGGGATATATGGATGGATAGAACAAGTGATGTATATCAACATGGTATAGAGGGTTGAGGTTGATCATGGTTGGGTTCTTCAAGAATTTATTTCAAACTTTGAATAAAATAAGGGTGCGAAAACAGATTATCAAATAGCCTTCAAAACCTTGTGGGTTATGGAAGCACAAGGATCCAACTGAAACAAGTGAAGTAGTTATTTTTAGACCTTTATTAGAATAACACAATCATTCAAAGAGTTGGTCCAAAGAAGGTAGGATGAAGGTGTGAGCTTCTGACCAAGTAGGGTAGTTGATAATATTTGCAGGAAAAGTTATTTTCTTGCCTGCAAAACCATCAAGAACAAGTCATTTAAAAGGTGATCTATCCAAGTTAAAGAGGGGGCCTTGCTATTACTTATGATGGGTTACAAGATGGTTCAATTGCATTTCCAAAAATGCACAAGGGTTGAGAAATGGAGGCATTCAAAACAGTGATGTTGAAACGGTTTCCAGACTTAGTCAAATTTGACAGATTTAGGGTTTTTCACTAGAATATGAGAGGGGATGTTTTTGAAGGGTTGCAAGGTACCAAAGCATCATCAAGTGGATGATGTTGAATTTTAGATTGATTAGAGTAGATCCTTTCTTGATATTGGTCTTCATTGACTTGGAAGCTTCTAGAAGGAATAATCTACAAAAGTGATCTATTTAAGGGTTTTTGATGAGCACCTAGTGGCATCAGATCCAGATTTGTATTCTTTCTTAGGGTTTTGTGATATTAAAACATCTTGATCCTAGTGGATGAGCTCCTAGAGTAGCTCACTCTAGTTCCTAAACAAACAAACCAATAGAAAATCAAGGCAATTCATCTTAGCAGATAAAGGCAATTCATCTTAGCAGCTCAAGGCAACTCATCTTACAAGCAAACCAATTCTACTACTTGCATTACCGTCAAGCTTATTTTGAGGTATACATGTGTATTTTTAAAAGTTGGTGTTGAATAAGGTGAGAGTACTTGGTATTTCTAACAAGGGTAGAATTCAAAAGCTTTATGAAAAGGTTTCAGAAATTCTAGAGGTAGGAGTTGTTGAGGGTATGTCTTGAAAACATAAGGAGATTATGTCTTATAGATCTCCATAATTTTGTCAATAGAAGCTACTAAAGTGGTTAGGGTTACAAAGGCATCTTGGCTCAGGTTGTGAAATGCCAGAACATTTGAGAATATGAAGAAAGAGCAAAGATAGTTTTGTTAAATAGCTTTTGTCAACTAAGGGTGAGGTGAGGAGCATTTGAATCACTACACACTCCTATGCATAAGCATAACAAGCATGCAAACAATGCATCACTAAATAAGAAAAAGTTTTTGTTCCCCTTGATTTTTGCATTCTGGACAACTTAATCAGTGTTGCTGAATTTGGGATGTTATAGACCTTTCCCCCTTAAAAGAATCTCGTCCCGAGATTCATGAGAGTAGGGTTAGAGGATTTCGAGTCAGGGTGGGTACTATGCATCTTAAGCATACTGACTCAAGAACTTCGTCTATGAACATGATTACTATGTCGGTGAAGTTGAGCTTCAGTCTTCTTGGATGCGTAGAGAGTTGAGAAGACTTCAGTACTTCCTGCGATGGATGATCTCCCTTCAGTAAGGATTTTACAGTGTTTCAATAGAGGTTTGTGGGAAAGACGCAGTCTTTCCCCCTAGGGTTAAACTAGGGTAGCTCGTAGATAACTTAGTCCTTCCTTCTTAAAGTCGTAGGGTGATGCTTTTGAGGACTATCGCCAAACTTTCCTCCGGAGTTGGAATCTTCCGATGACATCAGCCAGTTGGTCCGACGGGTCTCATATACTACTTTATTCGTACTTAGCCTATTCTAGGCAGTTGAAGTCGCAAGTCCTCTAAGCTGTTAGAACTGAGGGGTTAGAGATTCTGTGGTTCTCCAGGTATTCTTTTCTTCTTGATTTGGTGCTTCTGGATTACTCGGAGGGTTGAGTAGACACCTGATGGTTGTGGTTTGGGTCTATCTTCTGATGATTTGACTACTCTTGAGGTTTGGGTAGGCGTCGGACTGTAAATCTTCCTGAAGTATCTTCCGGTAGGCAGTCTTCGGGATTTGAGTCGGAAGACACAGTCTTTCCACCTTAGAGGTTTACTAAGGTCTTTCGAGAGTAGTGTCGATCTTTCATATTGAAGTGCTGGCGCGATTCTTAGGAAGAAGGTATCTCCATGGGTCTTGAGTTGAGGTCCTTGAGTGAAGTTCTAGCAACCTTGTCGGGGTGGTTTCCTAACGAAGTTTGAAGGTTTATCTTAGGGAAAGTTAGCGGTTAATGACTCTTCGTGCTAGTCTTCCGTAAAGTTGGGGGCATCCTGCTTCGGATAAGTTGCCTTTACTTGAGCCTTTGGCATTGTTTCTGCACAATGGCGGAGTAGACTCGTTGTCTTCATGCATCCATGTCTTCTGAATTTTGGAGTATTCTAGCCTTCTGGTGAGGGACTTCCCATTGGTTTGGGTAGGGTCAACTAGAATATTTAGTCTCCTGAGGTGGTCGGAAGCTCTAATATACCGAAGGTTAGTGTAGTTAGGTCTTCACTTCTTGTCTTGGTGGGTAAGTCCTGTGGTTTTCTGCGGATAGTGGGGATCCTTCGATGATCGACTTCCGGCTTCAACGGGACTCTTTCTATGGTTGGCAAATGAATGATGGCATGCAGTGTCGATGACGAGTCTTGAGAAGTGAGTTTGACGAACTATGTCATCCTTCTGAGGAGAAGTGTTTGAGTTGTTCTTACTTGACAATGTCGGACTTCTGGTTCTAGCGATGCTTTGCCTCTCATAAACTCCCGAGGTTAGTATGTGTTCTCATTAGTGGCAACAAACTAGGGGTGCCTGGGTTACTAGGTTTGTTATCGCTCCTCGAGTCATATCTTATGGAGGTCAAGGCAAACCAGAACACATATACAAGGCGAACCGAGCGAGAGGATTGTAATGTCCTTGGCAGACAGCACACATATCAAGCAACACATGATGCACTTAGGGAATTAAACACGGCCAACTAGGGGGACCAAGGAGTTAACTACTCTCGATATAAGGGGATCCTATCTTAGGACTAGTTATCCTAGACATCATTGTTCTTAAGGCCCGAGTCACTATCTTGCGTACGAAGCCTTCACCGAGTCATTGAACGCTTCTCGATAGTGTAGTACTTGATTTCTTCTAGGACGATTCCGCTAGTAGGGCGATCTAGTAGTCTCCTTGTGTTTGCTAGTAGTTGCTCTCTTCATCTCGTTCTCATCGTCTTCACCTAGTTCAAGGTCCTATTTGTTTGAAATCCATATGTTTGAAATTCGGACGAGAGGTAGAAGAATCCATTTTCGAAATCCTTTAAATTAGAAGAAGCTAAGGAGTAGAATGTTTCAAAAAGCTTTTGATAACATAGTTTTTGAAAGTCAATGTTTCCAAAATAGTTTTCCTATCTAAGGACCATGCTAACTAAGGTTCTCCTACAGTCAGGATGGCTCTGATACCAAGTCTGTGGGGCCCCCGGATTAATCCTTTGAGAATCCCTGTTATGTATACACCATGATCCCATGATCAGTTAGTCGTGGCACATAACAGACAAGTATCAAAGTAAACACCCATTACTTAAGCGGATACATGTCATACCTTACAAGCAATTATGGCTACATGAATCATCATCAGCGGAACTTCATCGTGCGTAGAGCCCGAGCCATGCCTTAATCTATAGGCAACTGACTGGGAGAACGTCCTAGCTCGCATAGTCATCAACTCGACCATGTTCTTGATATCTGAGCAAGTTAATAGCCAGGGACAATGCCAGTGAGTACTTTGAATGTACTCGCAAACCACCTTAAGAGAATAGTAATAACAAGAGGATATGCAATATGTCTGTGGTAGTAGGAGGGATCCAAGAGAGGTTCTTTTCTAAACTAGTTTCTCTTGTAGATATAGCATCTACATATCTTTGTTGAAAACCTTTGTAAACATTTTGGAAACCTTTTTGAAAAGTTTTGGAGAATATTAGGACTAGGTCACCCATTTGTTCCTCCTTCCGGTCATCCCATGACCAAACTCCTTTCCTTTCTTTCCCACCATCCCATGGTCAAAACATGTATCCTTTCCAACCATCCCATGGTCAAAACATTTCTAAAGCCATTGCTTTTCTGAAATCCTTTTTGAAAACAAAACCAGCACCGCTCTACAGTAGTTTGTCCAACCCGTCCTTAACCGTGGACACGGCTATTCGAATAGATTTACACTCTACAGAGGTTGTACACTTTACCCACACCATCCGGGTACCCTACACTGATCTATACCGTCCTTAGTATTTATGCTCGATAGTGGGTTCATGCCTCTGGTAATCTGGGGAGAAAACAACAATCCTTTTTTCATAGAACAATCATATTGTTAACTTTACACGCAATTCATAAAGCAATAATCTGTTGCTTGTAACTTAATACTGGAGGGGGTTCGGATGATAACCTAAAGGTGGATTATTATTCATAGATGTAGTTGGATGGCGGTCTATTTATAATGTTGTAATTCCCAATCAAGTTCCAAAGGAGTCAAGATGATTAGTATGCATGTATTGCTTTCTCAATGTTTGTCAATTTCCCTGCTGTAATTTGTTCACCCAGCATGTTATCTATCTTAAGGAGAGCCACCTCTAGTGAACTATGGATCCCGGTCCTTTTCTTTTACATACAATCTATAAAATATTTACCGCTTTGTGTTTACTTTCTGCAAACTATTACTTCCTTCCATTCGATATGTTTAATCCTTTGTTTTCATCAAAACACGGTGAGATTCAGAACCTCATCGCAAGTTGGGGACACAGTTCTGTGGTTGTGTTGTGCAGGTCTCCACGTTGCTACTAGCATCGGTAGTGCGCCCTGTCAAGGCTCAGCAAGCAACACCTTTGGGGTGTTTCCTTGCTCCTACTGGTTCGATTAAACCTTGGTTTCATAACTGAGGGAAACTTGTTGTTGTGCTCATCATACCTTCCTCTTAGGGTTCCCAACGAGCTCTACATCAATACTGAGCCATCAAGCATTTTTCTGGCGCCGTTGCCGGGGAGTCAAGGACATCTTCACAAGGGGATTCCCTCATAACCAATGTCTTTACTTTGTTATTTTTGTTTTGCTTAGTTTCTTTTTGCTTTGTTTGCTTGTTTCTTTATCAAAAACACACAAAAAATTAGTTTTACTAGTTTGCTTTGTTATTTGAAAACCCAAAAAAAAATGACTACTCTTGAAAACACTAAGTTGTGTGACTTCACTAGCACCAACAACAATGATTTTATGAGCACACCTATTGCTCCACCTGTGCCTGAAGATACTTTCTTTGAGATAAAACCTGATTTACTCAATCTTGTTATGAGAGAACAATTTTCTGGTATTGGTAATGAAGATGTTGCTGCCCATCTAAATAACTTTGTTGAACTTTGTGAGATGCAAAACCATAGGGATATAGATGGTGATATTATTAAGCTTAAATTGTTTCCTTTCTCTTTGAGAGGAAAAGCTAATGAATGGTTGAATTCCTTAACCAGGAATAGTATTGATTCTTGGACTAAATGCAAAGATGCTTTCATTGGAAAATACTACCCACCTGCTAAGATTATATCTATGAGAAGTGAAATAATGAAGTTTAAACAATCTGATAACGAACATGTTGCTCAAGATTGGGAAAGAATAAAATCTTTGGTAAAGAATTGTCCTAGTCATGGACTGACTGCTTGGATGATCATCCAAACTTTTTATGCAGGATTGAACTATTCTTCAAAGAACCTATTGGACACTGCTGCTGGAGGTACCTTTATGACCATCACTTTGGGTGCTGCAACAAAACTTCTGGACAATGTGATGGTTAATTATTCTGAATGGCATACTGAGAGAGCTCCACAAGGTAGGAAGGTAAATTCTATTGAGGAAACCTCCTCCTTGAGTGATAATATTGATATTATTATGTCTATGCTTGTTAATGGGAAAGCCCATATTGATCCAAACAATGTGCCTTTAGCCTCTTTGGTTGCTCAAGAAGAGAAAGTTGATGTGTACTTCATAAGAAATAATAATTTTGGCAATAATGCTTATAGGAGTAATTTTGGTAACAACAATTATAAACCATATCCTCCCAACAATGGCAATGCTAATGGAAATTCTTACAACAATAATATGAGTGCACCCTCTGAACTTGAAGTTATGCTTAAAGACTTTATTAATAAACAAACTGCTTTCAATAAAACTATTGAGGAAAAACTCTCTAATGCTGAAAGAAATATAGCATCTTTGCCTGAAGCTCAATCTTCTTGGAATAAAATGGCTGCTAAACCTGAAACTAATGATAATCCTTTTGCAGCTACTAATGCTATACAAGTAAGAGTTGATGAAAATGTTAGAAGATTAGCTGAATTACATGCTAAGTGGGAAAGAGAAGATGAAATTGCTAGAAACATTAGTGTTTCTACTATTAACACCACTAGTGTTGAGGCAAGTAATAGTTCTACTACTTTAGATGATAAATTTGATTTTGATCTTGATGGTTGCAATATCTCTAAAGTTATTAAGTTCCTACAAAAGTTTGCTAAAAGTCCTAATGTTAGTGCTATGAACATGGCCTTTACAAAACACATTACTAATGCTCTCATAAAGATTAAAGAAGAAAAGATGAAATATAAAGCTTCTATTCCTATAAAAAATAAGATGGTTGGGAACCCATCATTAATATGAAAGTGAATGACTTTGATTTCAAAGCTGTATGTGATCTTGATAGTAGTGTTTCTATTATGCCTAGAAGGATTTATGATATGTTTGATTTGCCTCCACTTGAAGATTGTTATTTGAATGTCCCACTTGATGATAATGCTAAAAAGAAACTCATGGGGAGTCTTAATGATGTTCTTATTATGGTTAACAATGCCTATGTCCCTGTTGATTTCTATGTTTTGGATGTTGAATGCAATGCTTCTTGTCCTATTACTTTGGGAAGACCTTTTCTTAGAGCTGTTGGTGCCATTATTGATATGAAAGAAGGCACCATTAAATATCAACTCCCACTCAAGAAAGGTATAGAACACTTCCCTAAGAAGAGAGAGAATATTTCTTTTGCTTCTCCTATGAAAACAAAATTTGGTCTTACTGTTTCTTCATTTGATAACACTTGATTCTTTCTTCCTTCTTATGCCTAACTTAAAGGCGTTAAAGAAAAGTACTTATTGGGAGATAACCCAAATGTTTTAGAAGAGTCTTGGAAGTTACTACTTTAGTAATAACCGCTCCTTATCCTATTTATTTGCTTTTTGTGCCAAGAGTAACCTCTATTGAGAGAGAAGTAATGATTGGGAAAGTTGTTGTCCCGAAACAGTTTTCTGTGCTTCACCGTAAAAATTTGTGTAAAATCTCTGAACGTCTATTTTGAGGCGTGAATTTTTTGCTTCTGCCCCAGGTTGTTATATAACTTTCGTTAGTTCAACACTTTTTGATTTGAGCAACAGAAGGTCTTCGAAAAAATTCGTCTTTACCTGCTGGTCTGTTTTGACATATTTCTGGCATTTTCTGCATTTGCTTCTTGTTGGTTCCTTTTTGAGTTCTTTTGGGGAATTGAGATTTTTGAGGGAAGTGCTACAGTATCTAGTGTTCTAATGGAAGTTTATTTGGTGTTTGAACTGAACCTTAAGACCTTTTATCTTGAGTGCACTAATGTTGCTAATAAAGATTGTGTGAAGTTTTGTATGAAGGAAAAATTTCAGGTATATGGAAGTAATGAGTAATGAGATGAAGGATGGACTAAAGCTCGAGCTTGGGGATGCAACATGTGTCACCCCAAGAAATATCCAAGAAGTACAAGCGTTAAAACTTGGGGATGCCCAAGGCATCCCCTCTTCATCAATAAAAATCCCAGGTTTCTTCCAAACGCTTCATTTTTATTGTTTCATGCATAGTTGTGTTGTTCTTGGAGCGTCTTCTTTTTCGTTTTCGTTTGCTTTGGTTTTCTTAGTTTGCTGAATAAATTGGTTGGACCACCTCTTTCATACATTGGTTTGCAAATAGTTTGGTTTGGTTTGGAAAAAAGTAGGAAAGTTCATGCTTATGTGGTAAAAACAGCTTGTTTTTTGACTGTGGCCTATGATTTGTCATGCCATGCTTGATATTGTTTTGGCTTTATGCTTAGTATTCTTTGTTGTAGCATGACTTGTTATAAACAATTGATATTGCTTAATGTGCCTTGGATGAGTCATGTGTTGTTTTAGCATATTAAAGCATATTATAGTGGTATTCTCCTTTGATGCTTTATTTGGGTCGACTTGGAGCATGCTCACACCATGTTATGACTATCTTAAGTCACCATAGCATTTATGATCCTTTTGTTTTCAACTTGTAGTATCACTTTATGCTTTGATCAATGATGTTTTGTCGCTCTGCATGATTATGGCCATTATTGCTCTCTTAGTTTGTCGCTCCCAGTCTTTTGCTAGCCTCCACAACCTAGTATGAGTTCCACTCATGCATCCAACTCCCTAAACCAAGTTATTCCAAAGATTTCACCATACCTACCTATTAGTTTATGCTATTCCAAGTATATTCATGCTTTTGTTTACCTTACAAATTAAACTTGTTATGAGAAAACTAGTGATTAAAGCTCTCACGAACTTGATGGCGCACTTTACTTTTATTGCCCTTAACAAACTTGAACCATTTTGTCGTCTATGTTGTATATGCTTGCACTTATTTGTTGGGAATTAGCAGAACCATGCTTTCATGGGGAACACTTTCAACATTGCACTTGGTACTTGTACCTAGTTGACATCATGCTCTTTTGAATATGGATGTCGTCGGTGTGAAATGAAAGGGGAGCTTGTAAGTCCATGGAGTTATGTATATGTGTTAAAGAAACGCCTAGGCCGCTGGTCTAATCCATGCTAACATGGTGGAAACCTGCAGCGTAACCATAATGAGCTGTCTATGAAGCATTCTTCTTATAAAAAAAGAGTCCTATGTTGAGAAAAAAGAGAAGGAGAAAAAAAGAGATATGAAAAGAGGAAAGAGAGAAAAAAGCACCATATTCCCATGGTAAATAAGAAGATTGCTGAGATGCTCGTTGTTTGATTTCCTTGTCATTTTGATATGAGGATTCTTCCGTATCATCGGGCAAGGGGTACCCCGTTGGCAGTTCTCTATGATACACATGTACTTACGATCACAAGAACTTATCGGTGCCTAAACTTGAGTATCATGAGGAGCGGCCCTCGTATATAAGGGACATGAGATTTCTAACTTATACTTCATCAAGCATGTACACCATAGTTTTTTCACTTTAACCTTAATCACTTCAAGATGCTTATGATAGGGGCAATGAGAGCAGAAAGCTATAAGTACCATAATTTTTGGAAGCTCTTTATGAAACTTGAATCTCTGCTTCCTTCTATGAAGGCCTTTCTTCTACCATTATATTGAGTCTCCACCTTCTAACTTTATGCACCTACTTTGAGAGCATAGTGACCATTCTTAGTTCTATATTTGCATTGTCCCAAGACTAGTTGATGCATACCTTGATATTGCTTGTTTTAAACTATTTGTATCTAGTCACTCTTATGAACTTTGAAGGTGTCCTATGCATTTATATTTGCTACTCTATGAGGGACAAGCTGAATACTATTATGCTTTGTTTTCTTTATGTGAAACAAACAAACGTCTTGCAAAGCATTGTTATTCATGAATCTTTTGTTTGTGCCTTTTCATGTTGCATCATAGTTTCTTCGTCTTATTGCTAGAACTTTGTCTTTCATGTTATGATTGAAGTACTATGATCCCAGCTTTGAATGTTTTACAAATAGTTTGATCAAGTCTTTGATGGTGCATGTCACGTAAAAATTATTCTTTCTTTTTAACACGTACCTACTCGAGGACGAGCAGGACGAGCAGGATGTTTTACAAATACTTTGATCAAGCTGCTGCTGGAGGAGAAGGGCGTCGTCGCTTTCGACCACCCCAAGACCTGTCGTGACGGCACCTTGAACCTCCGTCATCCACCACATTGATCGCCCACATCACCAACCGTAGTTGGAGCCCAGGGGAGCCTCGTCGGACCCCCACCGCCACGTTAGGTTTAGTTCCTCGCCGGAGTAGTTCGTCATCGACGATGACTCCTAGTTGTTAGATTAGAATTAGATCGTAGCGATCAGATTCCCAGATATCAGTTAGACCCACTAACTGGTGGACCCCCTCTGTCAGTAGCCCGCTGCACTATGCAATGCAGTTGGGCCGGCCCGTTTAGTTTCCCGCGTGTAGCCCTGAAATTCAAACTAGTATTTTCCAATTTAGTTTAAACTAGTTTCTGTGCACAGATTCAAAAATCAATTTAGAGAGTTTCACTGACCCAAATGGCATGATTCAATTTTTTTTGGAAAGATATTTAAATTATCTATCCAATCCCGTTGGATTTAAATCATTTGAAGTTAGAGATAATCTATAGTAAAAATAACAAGAGGGAGACTTTTCTACATTCAAACATTTTTCAAAAATCAACCATAATAGCTTTTGTGTTGATTCCAACTTGCAAAAATCACATTTGATAAGATCTATCTGAATAAGTAAAAACAATTAGGTTTGCATGCAGTGACTTTGGACTAGTACCAAAAGAATGCTATTAGGGCATTTCTAGTCACTTTAAATCTATTAAATGATATTCTTAAACTTAATAAAATATGAGCAACACTTTAAATCACATTCCCATGTATTAGAATATGTGGTGATGACATGTGTAAACATGATCACATATTTTAATTGGAGAATATTAAATCTTAATTAAGTTCAATGAGTAGAAATTACTTTTCTCAAATAAGATAAATAAAAACTAAGTCTATATTTCATGTGATGATTGTGATGATGCTAGATCATCAGGTGTGAGCTTTAGTGTGCTAAATAGAATTAGTTAATTATTGATTGGTGATTGTGTACCCCGTATTTATTTATAGACGATAGTACCGACCCCGGATACGAGGAGGAGGAGTTTTACCAAGCAGAGGACGAAGAAAACATCAACCACTGCACCAATCAAGGCAAGCTAGAACTATGAAAGCTAATACTTGCAAACTTGATAACTTAATAAAGATGCATTAGGCATGCTTGGTTATGCAATTTTGATTATACCAATCCCAAGTTTTACTTGCAAGCTTTATTCTGTTACTTTTACCAAAGTTCTTTACTTTCTGTTAGTGCTTTGTGAGCCCTAGAAAAATAGTATAGATAGCATAAAGAGTATAAAACTATGCCTATACTTAGATGTAATTCTATCGCATGAGATTGAAGATTAGCACCCCCATTAGTTAACACTCTTAACTTAGTGGCTAGTGCTAAGCATAAAACTTGATCACTTTAGATGGGAATACTTGGTGAAAATGATTATGAAAACCTTGGAATGATGCTTAATTCTATTGAAATGTTTTGACATGTGTTGAGAAACACAAATGGATTTGATGATGAAAATGTTGAGGCATGAGCCTTAGCCCTTTTACCAAAAACTGATGGTTGGGTTCGGATGCGATACCATTCCAATTTTACCGTATAACCACAATACCTGTATTGGGTAAGGCTTAGCCAGAATTTTATATGCATTAGTATGGGTTCCCTCGCGGAAGAGGTTTGAGGTGAGGCTACCTTGTGGGTATGAATTGTCCACCTATTAAGTGCCTAGGATGGCAGATGGCCATGGCTGGGAGGCCAAGCTCATAGGGGAGGTGCCTATACTAGATTATGTAAAGGAAAGGTTATGATTGATTATCCGCATACTAAGTATGATGATTCAGGGTTATCCCTGACGGATGTATCGAATTTTGTGGTGAAAATGTACCACCTCTGCAGAGTGTCAAACTATTCGAATAGCCGTGTCCGCGGTCATGGACAGTTGGAGTGGCCATACTATTCCATCATCAGATGTTTTCAAAATGACTTGTGAAGTGAACTATGATTTTTCTTTGACCACGACAGGGTTGTGAATATGAAAACTAGGTTCCCACTTAAAGTGATTTAGAACATTAACTTAGTTTTCTTTACTTCTAAACTCAATTTAGATAAACCTGGCTTTTTGCAAATAAAATTAGAGCTTAGGATTCCTACTAGAACTACCTTACTTGTTAGTGATAGTTTGCGAGTACTTAAAGAGTACTCATGGCTTTGTCCCTGGCTATTCCCGTGGCTAGACTACAAGGAGGACTATCAGGATGATGGACAGCAGGACGTCTATGACAACTAGGATCATCTCCGATCGTCAGCATTGCCTGTGACTCTGAAGATGGAGCCCACTACTATGCTTATTATTCCGCTGCTTGTTTGTATTAAGATTGGATCATGAGATCCCTTATTTTTGTAAGACCTTATTATGGTTTTTAATGGATGATGTACTATTATATCCAATATGTTATGTCTCGCAAAAATGGTAATCCTGGGATTGCGACGTATGGCATAACAGGCATCTGGGATTAAAAATTCGGGTGTTGGCAGAGGGGTGGGGAGCCTCCCCCTTGCTCCCTTCTACCCAAACCCTGGCCTCCACTCTCCTCCTCCTTCCTCCTGCTTTGGCTTAGGCGAAGCAATGTAGGATTTCTTCTCCACCACCACCACCATGCCGTCGTGCTGCTGGGATTCTATGGGGATTTACCACCTCCGTTGCCGGCTGGAACAGGGAGAGGAAGGTCTACATCGACCTGTATGTGTGACCGAGTGTGGAAGCGCTACCGGAACACGGTGCCAGAAGGATCGTCTACTCAATCTTGAGATCGTCAAGTGATCATCTACATCAACCACGAGATCCGATCTCGAACAAGGCTTTGGATCTACAAGGGTTAGTACAGATCTATCTTGTTGCACTTATCTCATAGATTAGATCTTGGCTTTTCCATAGATTAGATTTTGGTTTTGTTCATTCTTGCGGTAGAAATTTTTGTTTTCCCTGCTACGAACCCTATAGTGGACGGGGGAGAGATCAGCCGACCGGGATGTGTGGATGGTAATGAGGAAGTGAGGAGAGATAAAACACAATTTTTTTATGCATATATAGTAAAGGTCCTCAAATTTTGACAATAGCTTCAACTTCTTGCTAAGATTTTGCATCTTGCCAAATTAACAAAATTAGGTCAAACTTGAGCTACATGTAAGCGTGATAGGTTTCTCTTGAATTAATTGTCTTTTCGAAGGTAGATGGGTGCATCTTCTTTCACTAAGCGATGTCGTCGGTGCGGGTTTCCAACTGTCACGAAAGAACATTTTCAATTTCCCCATGTTTTGCGAATTTGAAAACTTCCTGCCTAACTCTGCCTACTTAAATGAGACTTTGTGCCAATTTAATGAAATTAGTCCTTGAACTACAAGTAAATTGTAGGGGTTGCTTTGAAAGTTTTACGAAAAAGCTTTTTGATGGTTTTCGATGTACTGCATTCCTGGTTACCTTCAAAAAAATTTGGAAAATTTTAGGAGGAATTTATCTATCATGCTTACGTGTGTTAAAATTTTACATGGTCGGTGGGAGCACTGTTTACATCGAAGACCAAAAAAAGAGAAAATTATATAGAGATCCATAAATTTAGAAAAAAGGGCCATCAAGTTAAACAAGGCAAAGAAGTTGGGTCCTTCTCGAGCGAGCATCTTAGCCATACCATTTGTACTAGTGTACTTCCTTCACACAGACAAAAAAGTTCCTCACACTTTTGAACCAGCATGTTCGGGGTGTGCTTGGTGCTTCCTCTTCACATGGTGTGAAATGGAACGACAAGGCAGGTCGACGCACGTGGGAAGCGTCACGTTGTGGACGAGGGAGAGATCATCCGGTCGGGGTGTATGGATGGTGATGACGCAGTGAAGGAGAGAGAAAACACAATTTGTTTTGCGTGCATATATAGTAAAGGTCTGAAATTTTGACAATAGGTTAAACTTCTTGCTTAGATTTTGCATTTTGATAACTTAATGAAATTAGGTCAAACTTAAGATACATCTAAGCATGGTAGATTCCTCTTGTATTAATTGTATTTTTGATGGTAGATGGGTGCATCTTCTTTCAGTAAAAGATGTCGTCGGTGTGAGTTTCCAATTGTCAGGAAAGAACTTTCTCAATTTTCCCATGTTTTGCGAATTTGAAAACTTCCTAGCTAACTGTACCCACTTTAATGAGACTTTGTGCCAATTTAACAAAATTAGGTCAAATTTGAACTACAAGTAAATTGTAGGTTGCTTTCAAAGTTTTACGAAAAATCTTTTCAGTGGTTTTCGATGTACTGAATTCTTGGTTAGCTTCAAAAGTTTTTTGGAAAATTTTAAGAGGAATCTATCTATCACGCCTACTTTTAGATAAAATTTGACATGGTCAATGGGAGCACTGTTTACATCGAAGACCTCAAAAAACAGAAAATTACATAGAGGTCCATAAATCTAGCACAAAGGACCCTAAAGTTAAGCAATGCAAAGCAGTCGGGTCCTTCTTGAGTGAGCAGCTGAGACATACCCTTCGTACTATTGTACTTGCTTCATACACACACAAAAACGCTCCTCACACTTTTGAACCAGTGTGTTGGGGGTGTGCTTGGTGCTTCCTCTTCACATGGTGTGAAATGGAATGACAAGGCAGGTCGAGACACATGGGCAGCGCCACATTGTGGATAAGGGAGAGATCAGTGTATCGAGGTGTGTGGATGGTGATGAGGAAGTGAAGGAGAGAGAAAACACAATTTTTTTGCGTGCATATATAGTAAAGGTCCTAAAATTTTGACAATAGGTTAAACTTCTTGCTAAGATTTTTCATCTTGACAACTTCACGAAATTATGTCAAACTTGAGCGACAAGTAAGCGTAACATATTTCTCTTGAATTAATTGTATTTTCGAAGGTAGATGGTTGCATCTTGTTTTAGTAAACGATGTCGTTGGTGTGAGTTTCCAACTGTCAGGAAAGAACATTCTCAATTTTCCAATGTTTTGCCAATTTTAAAACTCCCTAGCTAACTCTGCCCACTTGAATGAGTCTTTTTGCCAATTTAAGGAAATTATGTTAACTACAAGTAAATTGTAGGTTGCTTTGAAAGTTCTATGAAAAAACTTTTCGGTGGTTTCGATGTACTAGATTCTTGGTTAGCCTCAAAAGTTTTTTGATTTTTTAGAGAAATCTATCTATGGCGCTTACGTGTAGTTAAAAATTGACTCGGTCAATGGGAGTACGGTCTGTATCGAAGAACTCAAAAAAGGGAAAATTACATAAGGGCCATAAATTTATCACAAAAGGGCCCTAAAGTTAAGTAAGGAAAAGAAGTTGGGTCCTTCTCGAGCGAGCAGCTGAGCCATACCTTTCATACTACTATACTTGCTTCACAAACACGAAAAAATGCTTCTCACACTTTCGAACCAGCATGTTGGGGGTGTTCCTGGTGCTTCCTATTCATAGTGTCTGAAATGGACAGACAAGGTAGGTCGACGCATGTGGGAAATGCCATGTTGTGGACAAGGGAGAAATCAGTCGGCCGGGGTGTGTGGATGCTGATGAGGCAGTGAACGAGAGATAAAACACAATTTGTTCTGTGTGCGTATATAGTAAAGGTCCTAAAATTTTGACAATAGGTTCAACTTCTTGCTAAGATTTTGCATCTTGACAACTTAACAAAATAAGGTCAAACTTGTCCTACAAGTAAGGGTGCTAGATTTCTCTTGAATTAATTTTCTTTTTGAAGGTAGATGGGTGCATCTTCTTTTAGTCAACAATGTCATTGTTGTGAGTTTCCAACTGGCAGGAACGAACATTCTCAATTTCCCCATGTTTTGTGAATTTTAAAATTTCCTAGCTAACTCTGCCGACTTGAATGAGACTTTGTGCCATTTTAACAAATGTAGATCAAATTTGAACTATAAGTAAATTGTAGGTTACTTTGACAGTTTTACGAAAAATCTTTTTGGTGGTTTTCGATGTACTAAATTCTTTGTTAGCTTCAAAAGTTTTTTGGAAAATTTTAAGAGGAATCTATCTATCGCGCTTACGTGTAGTTAAAAATTGACCGGGTCAGTGGGAGTACAGTTTACATCGAAGACCTCCAAAAGATAAAATTACATACAGGTCCATGAATTTAGCACAAAGGGCCCTAAAGTTAAGCAAGGAAAAGCAGTTGGGTCCTTATTGAGTGAGCAACTGAGCCATACCCTTCATACTACTACACTTGCTTCACACACAAAAAAGTGCTCCTCACACTTTAGAACCAGTGTCTTGGAGCTATGCTTGGTTCTTCCTCTACGTAGGGTGTGAAATGGAACGACAAGGAAGGTCGATGAACGTGGGTGGCGCCACATTGTGTACGAGGGAGAGATCAATTGGCCGGGTTGTGTGGATCGTGATTAGGAAGTGAGGAGAGAGAAAACACAATTTGTTTTTCGTGCATATATAGTAAAGGTCATCAAATTTTGACAATAGGTTCAACTTCTTGCTAAGATTTTGCATCTTGACAACTTAACAAAATTAGGTTAAACTTGAGATACATATAAGCGTGATAGATTTCTCCTGAATTGATTGTCTTTTCGAAGTTAGATGGGTGCATCTTCTTTTAGTAAATGATGTCGTCGGTTTGAGTTTTCAACTGTCAGGAACGAACATTTTAAATTTCCCATGTTTTGCAAATTTGAAAACTTCCTAGATAACTCTGCCCACTTGAATGAGGCTTTTTGCGAATTTAACGAAATTAGGTTAACTACAAGTAAATTATAGGTTGCTTTGAAAGTTTTACAAAAAATCTTTTCGGTGGTTTCCATGTACCGAATTCTTGGTTAGCTTCAAAAGTTTTTTGGAAAATTTTAAGAGGAATCTATCTATCACGCTTACTTGTAGTTAAAATTTGACACGGTTAGGGAGCACTGTTTACATCGAAGACCTCAAAAAAGAGAAAATCACATAGAGGTCCATAAATTTAACACAAAGGGCCCTAAAGTTAAGCAAGGCAAAGCAGTCAGGTTATTCTCGAGTGAAAAGCTGAGCCATACCCTTCGTACTACTGTAGTTGCTTCACACACACAAAAAATGCTCCTCACACTTTAGAACCAGCATGCTGGGGGTGTTCTTGGTGCTTCCTCTTCACATGGTGTGAAATCAAACGACAAGGTAGGTCGAAGCATGTGGGAAGCACCACGTTATGGATGAGGGAGAGATCAGTCGTCTGGGGGGTCTGGATGGTGATGAAATAGTGAAGGAGAGAGAAAACATAATTTGTTTTACGCGCATATATAGTAAAGATCCTGAAATTTTGACAATAGGTTCAACTTCTTGCTAAGATTATTCATCTTGACAACTTAACGAAATTAGGTCAAACTTGAGCTACAAGCATGATAGATTTCTCTTGAATTATTTTTCTTTTCGAAGGTAGATGGGTGCATCTTCTTTTAGTAAATGATGCCGTCTATGTGAGTTTCCAACTGGCAGGGAAGAACATTCTCAATTTTCCTATGAAATTTTAAAACTCCCAAGCTAACTCTACCGACTTGAATGAGACTTTGTGCCAATTTATCGAAATTAGGTCAAATTAGAACTACAAGTAAATTGAAGGTTGATTTGAAAGTTCTACCAAAAAGCTTTTAGGTGGTTTTGATGTACTGGATTCTTGGTTAGCTTCGAAAGTTTTTTGGAAAATTTTAAGACGAATATATCTATTGCACTTACGTGTACTTAAAATTTGACAGGGTTGGTGGGAGTATGATTTACATCGAAGACCTCAAAAAAGATAAAATTACATAGAGGTCCATAAATTTAGCACAAAGGGCCCTAAAGTTAAGTAAGGAAAAGCAGTCGGGTCCTTCTCGAGCGAGTAGCTAAGCCATACCTTTTGTACTATTGTACTTGCTTCAGAAACACGAAAAAAATCTCCTCACACTTTCAAACCAGCGTGATGGGGGTGTGCTTGGTGCTTCCTCTTTGTAGTGTGTGAAATAGAACGACAAGGCCTATCAACACATGTGGGCAGTGCCATGTTGTGTAGAAGGGAGAGATTAGTTTGACATGGCATGTGGATGGTGATGAGGAAGTTAAGGAGAGAGAAAACATAATTTGTTTTGCATGCATATATAGTGAAGGTCCTGAAATTTTGACAATAGTTTCAACTACTTGCTAAGATTTTGCATATTGATAACTTAACGAAATTAGGTAAACCTTGAGATACAATAAAGGGTGTTAGATTTCTCTTGAATTAATTGTTGTTTCGAACATAGATGGGTGCATATTATTTTAGTAAACAACGTCATCGATGTGAGTTTGCAATTGGCAGGAAAGAACATTCATAATTTTCCCATGTTTTATGATTTTCAAAATTTCCTAGCTTACTCTGCCGACTTAAATGAGACTTTGTGCCAATTTAAAAAAATTAGGTCAAAGTTGAACTATAAGTAAATTGTAGTTTGCTTTGAAAGTTTTACGAAAAATATTTTTGATGATTTTCGATGTACTGAATTCTTGGTTAGCTTCAAAACTTTTTTGGAATTTTTTAAGAGGAATCTATCTATCGCTCTTACGTGTAGTTAAAAATAGACCGGGTTGGTGTGAGTATAGTTTACATCAAGACCTTAAAAAAGAGAAAATTACATAGAGGTCCCTAAATTTAGCACAAAGGGCCCTAAAGGTAAGCAAGGAAAAGCAGTTGAGTCCATCTCGAGCCAACAGCTGAGCCATACCTTTCATACTACTTTACTTGCTTCACACACACACACACAAAATGCTCCTGACACTTTCGAACCACCGTGTTGGGGTGCGCTTGGTGCTTCCTCTTTGTAGGGTGTGAACTAGAACGACAAGGCATGTCGACGCACGTGGGCAACCCCATGTTGTGGACAAGGGAGATATCAGTCGGCCGGGGTGTCTGGATGGTGATGAGATAGTGAAGGAGAGATAAAACACAATTTGTTTTGTGTGCACATATACTAAAGGTCCTGAAATAGTGACGAAAGGTTCAACTTCTTGCTAAGATTATTCATCTTGACAACTTAGTGAAATTAGTTCAAACATGCGCTACAAGTAAGCGTGATAGATTTCGCTTGAATTAGTTTTCTTTTCGAAGGTAGATGGGTGGATCTTCTTTTAGTAAACAATGTCCTTGGTGTGAGTTCCGAACTATTAGGAAAGAACATTCTCAATTTTCCCATGTTTTGAAATTTTTAAAACTTCCTAGCTAACTTTGCCGAATTGAATGAGACTGTGTGCCAATTTAACGAAATTATGTCAAATTCAAACTACAAGTAAATTGTAGGTTGCTTGGAAAGTTTTACAAAAAAGCTATTTGGTGGTTTTCTATGTACTGAATTCCTGGTTAGCCTCAAAGGTTTTTTGGAAAATTTCAAGAGGAATATATCTATCGCGTTTACTTGTAGTTAAAATTTGACACGGTCGGTGCAAGTACGGTTTATATGGAAGACCTGGAAAACCAAAAAATTACATGGAGGTCCATAAATCTAGGACAAAGGGCCCTAAAGTTAAGCTAGGAAAATCAGTCATGTCCTCCTCGAGGGAGCAGCTGAGCCATAGCCTTTCTACTACTGTACTTGCTTCACACACACAAAATATGCTCCTCACACTTTCGAACCAGCATGCTCGGTGTGTGCTTGGTGCTTCCTATTTTCAGGGTGTGAAATGGAACGACAAGGCAGGTCGACGCACGTGGGCAGCGCCACGTTGTGGACGAGGGAGAGATCAGCTGGTCGGGGTGCATGGATGGTGATGAGTACTACTCGCTTTACCATGTACTTCATGTCAGGAACCCATCGCAGCTTTTCTCAGACATTGCACCACCTTCATATCCTTCTCTTCACTACTCTCACGCTGCTTCATGCATGCTCTCGGTCTCTTCTCTCTCCCAGATTTTTTTCAACAAGGCGGAAACTCCTAGTGGCAATAGTGTTCATCATGCGAGGAAGCACATATGTACTCTTAACAAATATAGGAACACCACCACACCAACTTCTTGCATACTCCCTCCATCCACAAATAAGTGCACTTCTAGCGCTTAGTCTAAGTCAGACTTTTTAAAATTTGACTATCTTTTAAAACTAATCTAGCAATATATATAACATGGAATCTACATATTATGAAAGTACATTTCAAAACTAATCAACTTGTACTTGTTTTGTATCATAAATATTGCTACGTTAATAAATAAAAGTAGCTCGGAAATAGTTAAGTTTGATTTAGAATAAATGCTAGAAGTACACTTATTTGAGGATGGATGGAGTAGCTAAGAACTTGAACTTTTCAGAACGCCTAGTGTTTTTCTTGTGACCAAAGAACTCCCTGTGGTTTTGATGTACTGAATTCCTATTTAGCTACGAATTTTTTTGTAAAATTTTACATGGGCCTTAGTATGGCGGCTTAGCTCCATGTCTATTTCTCTGTGTCTCTGGTGTGTTCGTCGGCGCGATTGGTGTGGACTAGAAGGAGTACATAGGAAGGAAACCACATTGGTCCTTGGAGGAAACAAATTCAAACTTTTCCGGTTTTGTAAGTTTCAATTCCTTCCCAAACATCGGGAGGGAAGGTTATTAATCAAAACTTTGGCCATTCGCATAACTTCTTACCTTTATCTTGTCTTATCTCTTATATATTTCACCTTATAATACCACTATATAGTTTATGAATTACTTTCAACATTGATCGTTGGATCAAGACTAACAAATCCAAACATAGCGATCTTCTTTTCCATTCTACCATCTATAATATTCTATTGATAATCTTTAGCAAAATAAACGCTAGTACGCGCAAATCTTGAAACACACTCCAAAGTTAAAATAATAAGCCACCGCCCATATTATCAGACAGAGTAAAACATGTGGTTATAATTCCCATTATTATAGTACTAGGATTTTTCAAGAGTCCGAGCTAACTTCGCACACTTCAGTGACTTTTTGCCGATATAACAAAATAAATAAAAAACAAAAGATTTACACATGATGACCTATCATGTCACGTGCACTCGTGCAATGAAAGTGGTAGCCATGGCAAGTAATACACATAAGAGGATGCTACATGAAAGTATTTGATTTGTTATAATTTCTTAGTTTATTTCCACGTCCTCGAAACATTATCAAATTTGTAGGAATGAAGTAGATTCTTAGCATGAAGTTAGTTACCTTTCTCAAAACTCGCGTTTGTTCTTGGTATATTGACACTGTTGGTATCTTCAAACGACATTTGTAAAATTCAAGAGAAAACCCTGTGGCGCTTGCTTGTAGTTTATATCTGACCTAATTTTGTTAAATAGACATAAACTCCTCTAAGTCGGCGAAATTAGCTAGGAAGCTTAAAAATGCTAAAACTAGAGAATTGTAAAAAAACATTGTCCACTTTGTCTATAGTGTTGGGTGGTGGTATTTTTGCAACTAGAGGGCAGGCCTAGAAGGATCAAGATGCTCCAGTTAACAACTTAACACAGTCGGTGCAAGTACGGTTTACATGGAAGACCTGGAAAAAGAAAAAATTACATGGAGGTCCATAAATCTAGGACAAAGGGCCCTAAAGTTAAGCTAGGAAAATCAGTCATGTCCTCGATGGAGCAGCTGAGCCATAGCCTTTCTACTACTATACTTTCTTCACAAACACATAAAAAATGCTCCTCACATTTCGAACCAGCGTGCTGGGTGTGTGCTTGGTGCGTCCTATTTGTAGGGTGTGAAATGGAACGACAAAGCAGGTTGACGCACGTGGGTAGCGCCACGTTGTGGACGAGGGAGAGCTCAGCTAGTCGGGGTGCATGGATGGTGATGAGTACTACTCGCTTTACCATGTACTTCATGTCAGGAACCCATCGCAGCTTTTCTCTGACATTGCACCACTTTCATATCCATCTTTTCACTACTCTCACGCTGCTTCCTGCATGCTCTCGGTCTTTTCTCTCTCCCAGATTTTTTTCAACAAGGGGGAAACTCCTAGTGGCAATAGTTTTCATCATGCAAGGAAGCACCTATGTACTCTTAGCAAATATAGGAACACCACCACGCTAACTTCTTGCATACTCCCTCCATAAACAAATAAGTGCACTTCTAGCGCTTAGTCTAAGTCAGACTTTTTAAAATTTGACTATCTTTTAAAACTAATCTAGCAATATATATAACATGGAATCTACATATTATGAAAGTACATTTCAAAACTAATCAACTTGTACTTGTTCTGTATCATAAATATTGCTACGTTAATAAATAAAAGTAGCTCGGAAATAGATAAGTTTGATTTAGAATAAACGCTAGAAGTACACTTATTTGAGGATGGAGGGAGTAGCTAAGAACTTGAACTTTTCAGAACTCCTAGTGTTTTTCTTCTGACCAAAGAACTCCCTGCGGTTTTGATGTACTGAATTCATAGTTAGCTACGAATTTTTTTTTGTAAAATTTTACATGGGCCTTAGTATGGCGGCTTAGCTCCATGTCTGTTTGTCTGTGTCTCTGGTGTGTTCGTCAGCGCGGTTGGTGTGGACTAGGAGGAGTACATAGGAAGGAAACCACATTGGTCCTTGGAGGAAACAAATTCAAACTTTTCCGGTTTTGTAATTTTCACTTGCTTCTTAAACATCGGGAGGGAAGGTTATTATTCAAAAGTTTGGCCATTCGCAGAAATTCTTACCTTTATCTTGTCTTATCTCTTATATATTTCACCTTATAATACCACTATATAGTGTACGAATTACTTTCAACATTGACCGTTGGATCAAGACTAGCAAATCCAAACACAGCCATCATCTTTTCCATTCTAGCATCCAAAATATTCTATTGATAATATTTAGTAAAATAAACACTAGTACGTGCAAACCTTGAAACACACTCCAAAGTAAACAGAATAAGCCACCGCCCCAATTATCAGACTGAGGAAAACATGTGGTTATAATTCCCATTATTATAGTACTAGGATTTTTCAAGAGTCCTAGCTAACTTCGCACACTTCAGTGACTTTTTGCCGATTTAACAAAAGAAAGAAAAAACAAAAAACAAAAGATTTACGCATGATGACATATCATATCGCGTGCACTCGTGCAATGAAAGTGGTAACCATGGCAAGTAATACGCATAAGAGGATGCTACATCAAAGTATTTGGTTTGTTATAATTTCTTGGATTATTTCCACGTCCCCAAAACATTATCAAATTTGTAGGAATGAAGTAGATTCTTAGCATGAAGTTAGTTGTCTTTCTCAAAACTCGCATTTGTTCTTGGTATATTGAGACTGTTGGTATCTTCAAACGACATTTGTAAAATTCAAGAGCAAACCCTATCGCGCTTTCTTGTAGTTTATATCTGACCTAATTTTGTTAAATAGACATAGAGTCCTCTAAGTGGGAGAAATTAGCTAGGAAGCTTGAAAAATGCTAAAACTAGGGAATTGTAAAAAACATTGTCCACTTTGTTTATAATGTGGGGTGGTGGCATTTTTTCAACTAGAGGGCGGGCCTAGAAGGATCAAGATGCTCCAGTTAACAACTTAAAACGGTCGGTGCATGTATGGTTTACATCGAAGACCTGGAAAAAGAAAAAATTACATGGAGGTCCATAAATCTAGGACAAAGGGCCCTAAAGTTAAGCTAGGAATATCAGTCATGTCCTCCTCGAGGGTGCCGCTGAGCCATAGACTTTCTACTACTGTACTTGCTTCACACACACACAAAAAACACTCCTGACAATTTCGAACCAGCGTGCTGGGTGTGTGCTTGGTGCTTCCTATTTGCAGGCTGTGAAATGGAACGACAAAGCAGGTCGACCCACGTGGGCAGCGCTACATTGTGGACGATGGAGAGATCAGCAAGTCGGGGTGCATGGATGGTGATGAGTACTACTCACTTTACCATGTACTTCATGTCAGGAACCCATCGCAACTTTTCTCTGACATTGCACCACCTTCATATCCTTCTCTTCACTACTCTCACGCTGCTTCATGCATGCTCTCCGTGTCTTCTCTCTCCCAGATTTTATTCAACAAGGGGAAAACTCCTAGTGGCAATAGTGTTCATCATGCGAGGAAGCACCTATGTACTCTTACCAAATACAGGAACACCACCACGCCAACTTCTTGCATACTCCCTCCATCCACAAATAAGTGCACTTCTAGCGCTTAGTCTAAGTCAGACTTTTTAAAATTTGACTATCTTTTAAAACTAATCTAGCAATATATATAACATGGAATCTACATATTATGAAAGTACATTTCAAAACTAATCAACTTGTACTTGTTGTGTATCATAAATATTGCTACGTTTATAAATAAAAGTAACTCGGAAAATAGTTAAATTCGATTTAGAATAAACGCTAGAAGTATACTTATTTGAGGATGGAGGGAGTAGCTAAGAACTTGAACTTTTCAGAACTCCTGGTGTTTTTCTTGTGACCAAAGAACTCCCTGTGGTGTTGATGTACTAAATTTCTAGTTAGCTTCGGAATTTTTTTGTAAAATTGTACATGGTCCTTAGTATGGCGGCTCAGCTCCATGTCTATTTGTCTGTGTCTCTGGTGTTTGTCAGCGCGGTTGGTGTGGACTAGGAGGAGTACATAGGAACGAAACCATATTGGTCCGTGGAGGAAACAAATTCAAACTTTTCCGGTTTTCTAATTTTCAGTTGCTTCCCAAACATCGGGAGGGAAGGTTATTATTCAAAAGTTTCGCCATTCACAGAACTTCTTACCTTTATCTTGTCTTATCTCTTATATATTTCACCTTATAATACCACTATATAGTGTACGAATTACTTTCAACATTGACCATTCGATCACGACTAGAAAATCCAAACATAGCCATCTTCTTTTCCATTCTAGCATCTAGAATATTCTGTTGATAATCTTTAGCAAAATATATGCTAGTACACGCAAATCTTGAAACACACTCCAAAGTTCAAAGAATAAGCCACCGCCCCAATTATCAGACAGAGTAAAACATGTGGTTATAATTCCCATGATTATAATACTAGGATTTTTCAAGAGTCCTAGCTAACTTCGCACACTTCAGTGACTTTTTGCAGATTTAATAAAATAAAGAAAAAACAAAAAACAAAAGATTTACGCATGATGACCTATCATGTCGCGTGTACTCGTGCAATGAAAGTGGTAACCATGGCAAGTGATACGCATAAGAGGATGCTACATGAAAGTATTTGGTTTGTTATAATTTCTTGGTTTATTTCCACGTCCTCAAAACATTATCAAATTTGTAGGAATGAAGTAGATTCTTAGCATGAAGTTATCTTCCGTTCTCAAAACTCGCGTTTGTTCTTGGTATATTAACACTGTTGGTATCTTCAAACGACATTTGTAAAATTCAACAGCAAACCCTATCACGCTTGCTTGTAGTTTAAATCGGACCTAATTTTGTTAAATAGACATAAAATCCTCTAAGTGGGCTAAATTATCTAGAAAGGTAGAAAAATGCTAAAACTAGGGAATTCTAAAAAAAACATTGTCCACTTTGTCTATAATGTGGGGTGGTGGCATTTTTGCAACTAGAGGGCAGGCCTAGAAGGATCAAGATGCTCCAGTTAACAACCTCTAGTCCCAAAAATAATAGAAGAATCTCTCCCCTCCATGACCTCTAGTCCCAAAAATAAATAAAGGATGTCACCACCGCATTTTTCAGACAAAGTGTACCATGCTTTCTTATAATTTCCAAGTTTTAGGATTTTTGAAGCGAGCATAGAAAGGTTTTTCATTTTATTCATATTTAATCTTCTTTCTTTTTGACGAGGTTGTTGCATCGTAATGCTAGCTATTGTATAGTTCAATCGCTAGGTATTGTATATGTTGGTATAAGGATGGTAGAAAACGATGTGTCACTTTTTTATAGCTAAGACTCGGTTATACTATTGAACTTGCTCTCACATACTTCTTGTAGATTATTAAATTAGACATAATTTAATAGAAAGTCGTTAGAGTGGGTTAAATTAGGTAGAAACTTAAGCTTGAAAAATATAACATGTAATTTATCATACCACTTTATGTACTAGTATATAGATGGCACATGCTATGGACTCTAATTTATCCATATTAACCATACTTCCTTCCGAAAAAACTTTTATTCATTTACCATGCTAACATGCACCGACCTATACCAAAATATGGGCACACCTTCATTATATTGATGAAGATATATAGAGTATGTCCATTTCCTTGGTCATTTTTCTTAAAACCCAAGAAAGTTCACACGGAGTAAATGATATAGTAGGCCATACAATGAAGTGAGTTTTTCAAGTATTTTAGTAGTAGAATAAATTATAGAACAAAGGAAGTCCCCAACAAACTTTTGTACAAAGTGGACAATTCTTTCTTATAGTTTCCCAAGTTAAGGATTTTTGAAACTTCCAAGATAAAGCTCCATGCACTTAAAAGATTCTATGCTGATAAAATGAAATTAGGTCAAACTTGAATACATGTGAGCACGATAGACTATTACTTTTGAAAATTTCCAAAATTCTTATAATGGAACCAAAGAAACGAATATATCATGGGACAATAATAGTTTTGAAAAATCCCAGTACTGATTAGTATTTTCATATCGACAATTTGGCTTGAGCGACCAATCAAGGTCATGGCCATATCCACATCATAGTTTAGGACCCACGAGTATAGCACGATGGGGAGGGGACTACAAGGCACGAGTGTCTAAGGACATCCGTAATGTAGGACCCACCCTTCTTATGGAAATTACCATACAATGTCTGAGGTCAACATTTGCCACAAGATAGGACCCACATAGCTTGTCATATTGCTCCATGGAAGAGAGATGAGAGAGGGGGAAATGGTGTTTCTATTATCTATGGGCAAGCCACAAGCTTGAGGAAACTTTATTTTCTTCACAATGTATATGGTGAACCTTAGCGGATGCCAGATGGGGATTAAGGTGTGTTTTTTACACATTGTAGATGCCCTAAGGAAAAAACAAATAATGGGCCCACTTGGCACTGTATGACCAAGCTATAAAACTTCTATGCACAAGTTACCATCTTTAGTTTAGTAGGTCCCACGAATAATCTCGTTTAGACACTGTCTAAATGGTGGAGCTTACTCGTAGTACAGTAAGTAGTACTCCCTCCGTTTTAAAATATAAGATGTTTTAGGTTTGTGAAGGTTATGTATCTAGTCATCTTTTAGTGTGTAGATTCTGAGTGAACCTCTCCGAACCTATACATTAAAAGGTGTCTAGACATATTATCTTCACAAAGCCAAAACATCTTATATTATGAAACAAAGGGAGTATTTCTTTGCTTATACATATACTCTCCTCTGTCCACATGGTGTATATGCTGAGAGAATAAAACATAGGCAGGGGAAGAGGGCAGCAGCAAAGAGAGAAGAGGAGTTGGAGGCATTGGATGTCAGAGAAACGTTATGATGGGTTACTGACGTGACGTACTCCTTTGTCCTTAGAGTGTACACTCTACTAGTAGTAAATTTCAGGACTTATGCATGCAAAAAAAATTGTATGTTTTCCCTCTCCTTCGAGGCCTCTCATCTCTCCTACCCTCTCCCCTCACACACCGCCCCGCTGATCTCTCCCTCGTCCATAGTGTGGTGCTCCCCATGTGTGCCTTGGTACAGAGGCTCTATGTATCTCGTGTGTTCGGCAGCCGCGGTGGTGTGGAGTAGTAGGAAACCACTTTGGTCCTTGGCGGCGAAAAAAACAAACTTCTCGAGTTCCAAAATTTTCACTTGATTCCCAAACAACCGGAGGGAAAGTTATTCAAAAGATAGGGCATTCGCAGTACTTCTTATCTTATATTTATCTTCTCTTATCTCTTACAATACCATACACTATATAGTGTACGGATAACTTTTAACATTGACTGTTGGATCAAGACTGGCAAATCCAAACATTGGTAACCGTTTGATCTTTTTCCATTATTAGCATCTAGTAGATTCTATTCATAGTCTTTAGCACAATGAATACTAGTATGCACAAACCTTAAAACACACTCCATTTCTTAGTTTCAGGGACCTTGTACTAAATGTTGGGACTTGTATGTAATTTTAATTTTTTATGAGGTCCTTGATGTAACTTGTACTTCTAGTGGTCGTGTTAACTGAGGCACCTCGCTCCTACAGGGACCTACCACAGTTAGAAGAAAATACAATAGCTCCAATTTTCTCACAAAGTGGACTGCAGTTTCTTATAATTGCATTTTCAAGCTTCCTAGCTAACTTCGCACACTTCACTAACTTCTTGCTGATTTAGCAAAATTAGGTGAAACTTGAGCTACAAGTAAGCGCGAGAGACTGATATTGAATTAAATGTCTTTTTGGATTATATGGGTGCATCTTCTTGTAGTAAACAATGCCATCGGTGTAAGTTTCCAACTATCACGAAAGAACATTCTCAGTTTCCAACCATTGGGGGGTAGGGGGGTCATTTAATATATCACAAAAACACCACCGAGAGTTTTGACAGTAGGTTCAACTTCTTGCTAAGATTTTTCATCTTGACATCGTAACAAAATTGGGTCAAACATGAGCTAAAAGTAAGCGCGATAGATTTCTCTTCAATTAAATGTCTTTCTGGAGGTACCTGGTGCATCTGCTTCTTGTAGTAAACAAGCCGTCGGTGTAAGTTTCTAACTATCACGAAAGAACATTTCGAGTTTCCAACCATCAGGGTTCATTAATATATCACAAATCACCACCAAGAGTTTTGACAATAGGTTCAACTTCTTGCTAAGATTTTGCATCTTGACAACTTAACGAAATTAGGTCAAACTTGACCTACAAGTAAGCATGATAGATTGCTCTTGAATTAATTGTCTTTTTGAAGGTAGATGGATGCATATTCTTTTAATAAATGATGTCGTCGGTATGAGTTTCCAACTATCAGGAAAGAACATTCTCAATTAGTCAAATGAGTAGTTTGTCTTGTTTGATGTATTAACTTGTTATTACTTTGTTTTAGACTGCAATTATTGCAATCGCCACCAAAGATGGGGCTACAAGATCATGTATCCTCCAACATAGCTATCACACTGAAAGGGAGATGAAGGTGATAGATTGACAAAGCAAATTGAGGACTCTACTATAAATTCGATTGTCAACTGAACTGCCAAATTTTCTTTCCCTTGAGTTGATAATATGTAATAATTTTATGAAGTTTGCAGCTGATGTAATATCTAGATAACTCGCATAGGCCATGTTGGCATTTAGTTGACATTGTCCACACACGGTGGTAAGAGGTACCATAACTAGGCCAGCTAGGTCGATTAGGGACCTGTATCAGGCTTTGTTATTGGCCTGCCTTGTATTGGGCCGATGATGATCAGTAAAATATGCTCGCTAATTATACACCTTTTATGATATTGGCATAGGCTTCAGAAAGGCCGAAATTTTAAAAACCGTAAACGTAATTGGCCGACCCACAGGTGGAACTAGTAACAATAATAGGCCATAATAGTAACAGGCCAGAACAGTAACAAATCCAGAACAGTAGTAGGCTAGACACCAACATGCCAGAACATAAACATGCTAGAATAGTAACAATTCAGAACAGTAACATGCCACAACAGTAAATGACAAGAAACTGTAAAAGGCCAGAACAATAACATGCCATAAGAGTAACGGGCCAGAACAATAGCAGGCCACAACAGTAAAAGACCAAAATAGTTAAAGGCCATGACAATAATGAGCCAGAATAGTAACAGACCGAGAAATTACCAGACAAGAATAGTAACAGGCCGAGAAAATTACTAGGATAAAACAATACCAGACCAGAACAGTAACATACCGCCTGTGGGCCTAAATAGTTGACGTCTGGAACAATAAAAGGCCAGAACAGTAACGGACCTTCTCAAAGAAGGGTCGTTAATAGGCGGACCACGATGGGCTGCAAAAATAGTGATGGGCTGACCGCAAGCCTTAACAGTACTGGAGGGACTTAGTGCATGCTACTAATGGGTCACATAGTGACGAGGGTTTAACTCGTCAATGCCCATTGTTATGGACTTGGGTTTTGGAGAAGGAGGGAGCAATGGAGGCGTCAGTCGGCTAGCAAAAAAGCACACAAGGATGCAAGTTTTACCCAGGTTCGGGCCTCGTAGAGGTCCCTACTCCTGCTTGTCTGCTCTTGGAATTAATGAAGGAATCGAAGATTATAGGGGCGCAGATGCAATCTGCCGAGAGTTGTGGAAATTGGGGTTATGTGTCCTCCTCGACGCCTCCTCCTAGCCTTTATATAGATAGGCTAGGTCTTGGGTAGCAGGTCTAGTCGGTTATAGATTAGGGTTTCCCCTTTTAAATTTCTATCTTAAGCTTCTTCTTGTCTCGAAAGCAATCAAGAGTCCGTGGCCACTCGAATTCTCCATTGGGACTTGGCAACGCCGTGGGATTCTGCCGTATCTGGACCGTATATACCAAACTCGAGTACCTGTAGGGTATACCCAAGTTAGTAGCCCCCGAGTGTCCAATGGAATTGTAGATTCAACTAGGGACTTTATGAAGTCTTTCGAGTGCATGACTGAGCATTTTCCGAGTGTTTTGTTTATGTCATAGGGATTGTTGATATACATGCCTGATTTATCCGATGTATCGGTATCACTTAACTTCCTTAGGGCAAAACAATACAATCTACTCAAACTCGAGTCCACGGAATCAAATTCGGAAAAGTGCTGGTGTAATTTGACTCAGGTCGCGGAGGTATTACAGGAGTCGAATTCCCGTGTATAAGTGTGAGCACTCGACGCATCCATCAAGGCATGTTCATCGCACCTGCAGGCACATATATGTTTCTGGTAGTGCGTAGCAGATGCGTTGCCAGGCCTTATTGAGGTCTTATCTTCACGCTGTAAGATGATTCGGGTGACCTAGGAGATGTAGTCTCTTTGTAGGGAAAATATGAGGCGGATTCGCCATAGCTCTCGAGTGTGGATATTATCAACACAGTACGATGTACAAATAATCATAGGCTGCGTGACCAGCGCTCCCTATGGGAGTAGCCCCCGAGTGCCTGGTTGAGTCGAAGACCTTTTGCGACTGTTGTTGTCTTTTGCTGGTTGTTTCAGTCGAATTTGCTTTTGGCGCTCTCTATGGGAGTAACCCATAATTCACATTCGAATCATAGATTCGAGTGGTGGGTATGTCTTGAATGTTCATATACCTGCATAAAGATAAATCATAGGGTGCGCGACCAGCGCTCCCTATGAGAGTAGGCCCCGAGTGCTTGGTTGAGTCGAAGACTCGAGCAAGGACTAATGTAATCGAAATCTTCTGCTGCTGGAATGACGTTAGTGTTGACGATGTGATGACCTTGGTTGCCCGTGTGAGCGGCTTTGACGGGACGTGACGAGCGGTGGGTCCCACTTTCTGACTTTGATTTGATCGGGCATGCGTAATCCTCTGTTTTAACTGCGTCTCCTCGATTTCCACGCGTAATGGGAATAGTGGGGGGATGGTTCGTGCTTCAGCTTCGCCACGTGTCGATGGCGATGTGCGGGACACGTGTAGTAGGGTTTCTACTAGCTGTTGGATGGTTTCTACGAGGAGGTTGTTCTTACCTCCATTGCCATTGCTGCTGCTTCCCTGTGCACTTTCTTGTTGCGATGCTGGACAAGCTCCGCATCTTTCCGAGCTACTTCCTCCATTCTCACCGCCATCAGAAGATGGGCAAGAAGAAGGGAGGCGCCGCCGCTGGGTCTGCCACCGCAAAGAAGAAGGGTGGCTCCGCCACTATGGGCACCAGCGCCGTCGGTGCTGGGAAGAAGAAAGGCGCGGGAACCCGCATCACCAACGGCACTTGGTGTGCGTCCATCATCAAGCCTGCCGAGCTTCATCTTCATCGTCGAGATGTAGTTCTTCCCTCCGTGGAGGACGACTCGTGAGTGCCCGGCGTGGAGGTAATTCCTTGCCCTCCTTCTGGTTTCGGGGTGATGTTCCTTGCGTTCATCATCCGAGGTCTTTCTCTGCCTCTACATCCTTTCTCCAGGGGCCTCCTTTGCTTCTACGGGCTCCAGCTGCATCAGTTGTCCCCAAATTCTATTCTCCACATCCCCTGTTGCATTACCCTTTGCGAGTGCTGGCTTGGAGTCGAGCCACACTTTGGCCTCTTTAAGAGGCTTTTTAAGCTCAAGCGCCAGTCAACATCTGGTTCTGTAGTCTACAACATAGGAGGCTGCGGAATCCATGTGGACTCTTCCGCCACTCATTTCGATATCAAACTCATGGTGTCTATCCAAGGGTGGAGAGACAAGTGGTTCTACATCCGTGACCAGAAGACCGGCGGAGAGCACTACGGACTCGCACCCTTCGATCCCGCGACACCGTGCAAGAGGAGGCGTTCTTGGAAGAACATAGTGATGCCTGGAGAGTCCGAGGAGACGGAAGTGTTGTACAAGCGTGTCTGCGACCTCGAGAGTTGCATAGGTAAAGAACAGGGAGGTGCTGCCCTCATTCGCACATGGTTGCGCCGTCGTGTCCAGCCACTGCAGGCCAGAGTCCACCCCATGTTCCGATGGGCTGGTGCGAATGATGCCACTCATGTATCTTCCGATGACATTTCTGTGGGTGAAGTAGATAAGAGGTTGCAATTGGTGATGAAGTATACCGCCAAGGAGGTTTTCTAGGCGAACTAGTCGTGCCTCCATTCAACGCCTCTAACCCTCCTCCTGAGGTAGAATTGTACTACGAAGTAGCTTTCTTTGTCGATTGCCATTAAGTTCTTGATGTATAATAAATTATCTTCTGAATGTAGGATTGGAAGGTGTCTCCCAATTTGCCCCCTCTTCCTGAAGGGTTTATTCCTCGTGAAGTGGATGAAGAGGATGAGTCGGAGTCGACTGTCCCAATTGAAGAGGAGGAGGGAGCACCCGAGTCCAGCGACCCGGACACTCGCAAGCGCTCGCACAATGAGGACTCAGATGCTTCATCGCCGTCGAGCCCAGAAGGCCCTTCTGTTGGTGCAGAGGAGCCAATCCTCGCCATTCCTATGAGGTCCATGGCTCCTCCTGCCCGGAAGAAGCTACGACTGCCAAAGGAGTCGTCAGAGTCGGAGGAGCAAACCTTCAATTTTGACAAATTTGACTGGTAAATTTTCGACTTTGTCTTAGTTTCTTTTTGGAGTTACGTTCCCTGAAGTTTCTGTTGGATGTGTTCTGTAGTCAACTGACGGCATCGTCTTCTAGCGACGTCCAATTTTTGAAGCAATCTGGAGTCACAGACTCCAAGGCCAAAGAGGTGGCCGAACGATCTTCTTCTCCTCCATTGGCGACCCACTCCGGGAACAATGCTAGGGAACACCAGATTGTTACCCGGACGACTGCGCGACAGTCATCTTCGGAGTCTCTGGAGGACCATGTAAGCATTTCTTTGCTCTGTTGGCAGTCGAATATATACCTGGTGTTGTTGTTGAACTTGTTGTTTTCTTCTAATACAACTCATCGTGAAGGAGGTTGCCGGCCTGGCGGATCAAGTCCTGGAGATGGGTCGACAGCATGCGCGACTAGACAATCGCCATCGTGTTGTTGAAGGTTAGTCTTGCCTTTGTATTTTCCTTGGTGAAGTGTCTGAATGCGATTGATGATACATCCCCTCTTGCAGTTGAGCATAACAAACTTCTGCGCCATGCTGCTTCACTTGCGAAGGCGCTTGCTGTGGCGGCGAAGAGTCGCGACGAAGCAATCGCGGCCTTGGAGGAATCACAAAAGCGCGAGGAGGACTTGCGAAAGCGCGAAGAAGACTTGCGTTCCTCCAATGCCGAGAGGGAGAAGTTGCTCGAGGAGCAGCTTGTCTCGATTGCTAAGTCCCTCTCAGGTATTCTTTCAACTGAATTGTCTTTGTTTCTTGCTTCGACATCGTGGTATCGGACCAACACTTTGCTTTATGTAGATGCCGGCAGCCTGAGCTTTGACGCCTAGGCCCTTCATCGCGACGATGCATTGGTTGGTGCCGTCACCGTAGTCGAAGACCGTAGCGCTTCTCTTCAAGGGACGCTGATGAAGGTCAAGAATGTGCTCAGTCTTATACACAGGGATCTAACCCCCAAGGCTGAGCTGCTCGACAACCTAGAGGACCTAGCGGAATCCCTTGCTGGGGGTATTCCCATGGACTTCAGGAACTCTCAGCGGTCCATCGGTGCCACTATGGCACTCGCAATGGTGCAAGCCCATGGCGTGGAGGTCGATCCCGCCGGGATTTCCAAGGAGATGCTCGTCGGCGCGGATGGGCAACAGGTAGTTTTTGCTCCCTTTGCTACTAGATGTGGTAAATATGGGCTGCAGCTCATTAGTACAGTCGCCAAGTACTTCGAGGAGTTGTAGCAAGCGAAGAATGTGGCGAAGGCTGCGACATCAGGGGCCGGCACTAGAAAGTCTGTGGCATCGGAGACCGCCATGGATTCGACGAGGCCCCCGAAGTCTAAGTCGAAGTCGAAGAAGCAGGCTGCTCCTCAGTAGCTATCTTGTAATAGTTGTAGTTTTAGCTTCTGTGTTGGAACAATGCTTTTATGGAAGTGTCCTAGACGAGACTTTTGCTGAGCTTGAATGCGTCTATGCCTTTTGCCAATGTATTCTTGGTCCCTTATTTTTGGTCTTGCTTAGTTTATAATAGGGTACGTCGAGTGGTCCCTCGAGTGATCCTCTTGATCCATCACCCGCTGATGAGACATTGGTACAGTCATGCTCAAGGGTGGATGAGTTGTCCCTGCTTTCGCGACTGCGCGATCGTGTTAAGCAACTGGAACGTGAGTTGCCCATCCTCCGTGGTAGCGTGGATGTATGGAAATCAAGGGCGAAGAAGGTGACCTCCCGCGAGCAGTATCTATTGGAGAAGGTGACGCAGCTGGGCGATTAGTTCAAGTGTTAGCTTTCTGCCCTCTTATCTTTTCTTTTAGTTAGTCGCGGCCATAATTTGTCTTCATACTTTGCCCTTTTTGCTTGGTGTAGTTTTCAGTGCTCGTCATCCGCAGGATGAGAAAGACCTGATTGCCATTCGAATGATGACCTGACCCAGGAGCAGCTTAAGGCGAGTGGGTATTTCTGGGTGGACCATGATCGTGCGATCGCACTTGCAACCCTGCAGGATCGTGCTTCTCGAGTACTCCACTTTTTGAAGAAGGCGCAGTCGTGCCTTAGGCATATCTACCTGATGATGTTTCTGCTGGACGCTGTCACTTCAAGCCTGTTGGCTCTTCTGGCGAAGTTCCAAGATCTGAGTGCAGTTCGTGAGTGTGTGCGGCAACATTTAGTGGCTGGTGCCAAGGCTGCTTTGTCGTTGGTGCAACTGCATAGTCCAGATGTAGACGTTGCAGCTATTGCTGCTGGGCCAACGACCCCGCCGGAAGTTTCGACCTGGAACATGGTTCCACATTACCAGGCAGTTGATCGTCCAACAGAAGAAATCGTCGACTTCTTAGAGGAGCAGATGAACGTTCTTCTGTTGTAGCAGTAGCTTTAGTTTGTATCCTGCGCATAATTGTACAAGTGTTGTAAAGTTCATATGGATATGTTGGATGTAATTAATTTCTATTGATATGTAAAGAGCTTGCTAGCTTATATGTTTTGCGAGTGTATTTGGACTCTGCAGTTCCTTTTCGTTAATCTGACTTATGTTATCTCAGCACCTTGCCAACATGTGATGTGCGTTGCCACTGGGTTGGTGTTTTATCAAGGGTTTTGATGTTGCGTCAGCTACTCGGGATACTGCAACTTGTTCGTAGAACGAGTATGTAAAGGGTGGCGTAGCGCCCGAGTGATAAGATTGCCAGAAAAATGAGGGAAAACATAGAGTTTCGGGGCACTTAGCTTTATTTAATAACAAAATAGCACGAGGTACAATGTGTGGCTAAGTAGCCTGGCTATATAGCCTTATTTGTAATTAAAAATGACTAGGGGTAGAAACGACGCAGTTGTGCGACGTTCCAGGGGTTGGAGTATGCAACTCCTGTCTTGAAATCTTTAAGGAGATAGGCTCCACCTGGGATTACTTCTGTAATCATGTAGGGTCCTTCCCAGGGAGACTCGAGCTTGATATGCCCTTGTTGCTTGAGTCGTAGGACCAGGTCTCCTTCGACGAAAGATCTTGGGCGTAGCCTTCTACTATGGTAGTTGCGGAGGGTCTGCTGGTAGATCGTTGATCTTTCCGCTGCGATTTCGCGCGCCTCGTCAAGAAGGTCGACGGAGTCTTCGAGTGCAAGAGTTGACTCCTGCTCGCTGTAAGTTACCACCCGTGGGGCTTTGTAGCGTACTTCTGCGGGTAGCACCGCTTCAGCGACGTGCACCATGAAGAATGGGGTGTATCCCGTGGCGCTGTTTGGAGTTGTGCGCAAGCTCTAGAGTACGGACTACAGCTGATCGAGCCAGCATAATGAAGGAATCAAAGATTACAAGTTTTACCCAGGGATGCATGTTTTACCCAGGTTCAGGCCTCGTAGAGGTCCCTACTCCTTCTTGTCTTCTCTTGGAATTAATGAAGGAATCAAAGATTACAGGGGCGCGTAGATGCAATCTGGCGAGAGTTGTGGAAACTAGGATTGTGTGTCTCGGGTAGCAGGTCTCGGGTAGATAGGCTAGGTCTCGGGTAGCAGGTCGAGTCGGTTACAGATTAGGGTTTTCCCTTTTAACTTTCTATCTTAAGCTTCTTCTTGTCTCGCAAGCAACCGAGAGTCCGTGGGCCACTCGAATTCTCCATTGGGCCTTGGCAACACCGTGGGCTTCTGCCGTATCTGGACCATATATACCAAACTTGAGTACCTGTAGGGTATACCCATGTCACATAGTGTTGGACAAATGTGGTCCTTCTGTAGGCCGAAATAGTATCGGGCCTGAAAGTTCACGGGCCACGGCTGGCTGCATTAATGGGCCAATTTCAAACAGTACAGGATGAAACAGTAACATACCATGTTCTTATTGGGAACTCCTCATGGGACGACCCAAACAATAATTAGCAGACCTTGGCTGGGCCAGGCTTCAACCATGGTTTTTGTGACCTTTGATGGTGGTAACTGACCGTTAATGGTGACTGCCACATGGCAGTTTGCATGACGTTAATAGTCAACGCGACTAGCGAGGAGATCTACGATGGAACAAGTTTTTGTGGCCGAAGGGTGCGATCCGCCACGCTCGGAAAAAACCGTCTTTGATCATTTGTAACGGGGCTTTTACCATGAAGGCCATCCGCCGTAGAAGACTTTTTAATGACAAAAAAGGCCTTCAACCAAGAAAATCGTCCGTTATAAAAGCCAACTTTTCTTATAGTGTTTATTTTGGGGTGAAATGATTCGAATTTGAATAATCAAGGTTCAATATTTGAATTCAAAGCAATAGAAATTTCATTTTCAAATATAAAATGAACAATTTTGAATAAAAGAATATTCTTTCTTATAATAGAATAAATTACTAAATGTAACTAAAATACAAGTATTAAGGAAAAAATGAGTATTATTGATCATCGAGAATATTACAAAGTTATTACATTTTACCAATAAAAAGAAAATTACAATAGAATATAAATGAAAACCCTAAAACTAAAAACCTAAACTAATTCTTCTTTCATCCCGTATTCTTGTTGTTGTTATTTCCTACAAAATAAAGGATATAGAAAATAAACAATAAAAGGAGTTAGGGGATTAGTTTGCTCGTAGGTTTCGACAATGTAATGCATTGCTAAACTCGTCATTGAGCATTCTTAAAAGTAGTCCAAATAAGAAACTATTATTATCAAGTGTTTGCCAAAGCACATCCATATGGAGAAATATATCCATGTGTGGTAACTTGAAACAGGGGGAGCCATAGTATAGAGCCTATACAAACACACACACCATTTTGTGTCAACACAACAATAACACTAGATAAGATAAGAGGAAGGCGAAGACGCAACTGAACTACCAACTCACTGTTCTACTTCCATAACACAAACAGAGCAACCGTTTGATTCACCGAGTAACCACCACAACCATGGTCACCATATTTATTTAACATAGATCAGACAGTAGATCAATAAGAAGGATGAGCATAAGATTCAGGAAGAGCAAGAAATTGATCAAGAGGATGACAAGATCATCCGGGAGTATTAGGATCTTCATGAGGAGTAGGTAGTGTCACGTGAAGTACCTGACCAAGAACCATATCTTTAATAGAAGCAGATCAAGGCAATTAATCTGGTTAAGGGGTCAAATGATCTAATACATGATACATAGATAAAGAGCAAGCAACATGGATCACATCAAAGAAAGTAAATCACTTTCCTAGCTATCATTGGTTAATCTAGCTTCTCTCATATCTAAAATACTCAAGGGGACAAACAAATGTCTCTGGATATTTTAGTATAACTAGGAAAGGGTGTCAATGTAGTATGTTACTTCAACTGAATTCAAACCCCTTAGTTTCAATTAAAATAACAAACCAAAGAGCATCTTCTGGACCCACATGGGTCATCAATTATAGTGTTAATTTCAGTATATTCTATCAAGTTTAGTAAGTAGAGAACAAAACTTAATCATCTTGAAAATGAAAATTGATGACCAAGATCATAAATAACATATGTGAGCTTGTATGTTACTCCATTTGATCTCCATTCCACGCTCTAGACAACGGAACAACCATGAAATTTCGACAAATCCCATCGTAAGATCGGATAGGAACACGAAGTCAACCATCTACTCGTAAAACTAAGTACACGTCACTACGTTGAACAAATAGTACATAGACGTAACAAAAGTAACTTACGCCTACCACACCACTTTAACAGCAACATCATGAGATGTATAGTAACTTTGACACACAATGTGCTCACGATGCAGCTTCTCAAATCTGGCATGCATTTCGTTGAAAACATTCTCAGGAAAAGTTAAAGGATGTACTTGTTTAGGCGGAACCCCACCAATGTTTATCTTTTCTTCTTGTGGTTTGATTAGCTCTAGCAAGCTTTCAAGCTTCACGTCTTTGATTTGCAGATATTTTTATGGACTCCAGGCATGAAAGGGCAATATTTTATATGTCTTGCGCTTTATTCGTTGTGAGACCAAGGGTAATAGCGTCGGGAACTTTTAATATTTCGTCGGCAAAAGAACCAACCATGGGATCCTTACCCTTGTGGGGTTCACCCTTATCAGTTTTCGAGCGACCAGTTGTGGCTTCGATTTGTGAATCAGTATTCACAAGCTCCTCAGCATAAGCATCAACATTTGTAACACGTGCATACGAAACATCCTCCGGTGCTGATGAAGTGTTGGGAGTGGGAGTTGGAGGTATCATTGAAGGTGAAGTCAAGTTAACCTAATGCTAGTGCAGCGTCTTGGTCGGTTTTCCATCTGATTTCCCCTTATCCTTTCCTAATGGTTTAGCCCTAAGTCACAAAACGAAATTCATTATGACTAGGAAAGAATACAAACTAAATGCAAATTATGATACACGATATTACTTCTTGACGACTGGCAACACTTGTGCACCAGCCAAAACAATATGGGTCTTCTGCTTCTTGGAAGGTGCCTCCTCTTGCTCTACCATCTACTCATCCTCGATCACTTCAGGATCTTCTAGAGGATAACCCTCAAATGGAGCCAATGCTGATTCTAGGAGCACTGCAAGACGAAAGTCAGAAACAAATATTTCAGTATATCATAATAATGGATGGATATGACGATGTACAAAACATCTAAGTCGAAAGGTTTCCCGTGAAGGGTTCGTAGCATAGAAAACAAAAGTTTTCCTGCGATGTGAACTATTTGTCAACACCCGGATTTGTAATCCCATATGCCTGTTATGCCATACCTTGCAATCCCAGGATTACCAGTTTTGCGAGACCATAAATAAGGATCTCATGATCCAGTCATAGTACAATCAAGTAGCGGAACAAATAGCGTGGCGGTGGGGTCCATCTTCAGAGTCACAGGCAATCCTGACGATAGAAGATAATCCTAGTTATCATAGCCGTCCTACTGCCCTTTATCTTGGTAGTCTCCTTCATAGTTTGGCCATAGGAATAACCAGGGACAAAAGCCATGAGTACTCTTTAAGTACTCGCAAACTACCACTAACAAGTAGTATAGTTCTAGTAGGAAAACCTAACTCTAAGTTTACTTGTAAAGTTAAGTTTGAAACCTAAGCTCAGTTCAGAAACAAAGAAAGATAAAATCAAGTTTGAAAACACTTAAGTGGGAACTTAATTGTCATAGTCACAACTCTGTTGTGGTCAAATCATGTCACAATTCATTTCATAAGTTGTTTTCAAAATATCTGACAACGAAACAATATGGCCATTCCAAATGTCCATAACCGCGAACACGGCTATTTGAATAGTTTGACACTCTGCAGAGGTGGTACACTTTCACCACAAGATTCGATACATCTTTCAGGGATAACCCTGAATCATCATACTTAGTATGCAGATAATCAAACATAACCTTTCCTTTACACACCCTTGTATAAACACCTCTCCTATGAGCATGGCCTCCCAACCATGATCATCTGTCATCTTGGTCACTGCATAGGTGGACAACATTGAGAGGTAGCCTCATCTAAAACCTCTCCCGCGAGGGAACTAATACTAATGCATATAAACTTCCGGCTAAGCCTTACCCAATTCAGGTATTGTGGTTGTACGGTAAAATTGGAATGGTATCGCATCCGAACCTAACCATCAGTTTTGTAAAAGGGGCTAAGGCTCATGCATCAACATTTTCATCATAATAAACCATTTGTGTTTCTCAACACATGTCAAAACCTCTCAATAGAATGACTCGTCATTCCAAGGTTTTCACAAGTCATTTTCACCAAATATTCCCATCTAAAGTGAATCAAGTTTTTAGTTTTGTTCTAACTACTAAGTTAAGAGTGTTCACTAAAGTGGGATGCTAATATCAATCTCATGCCATAGAATGACATCTAAGTCTAACTAGATAGGTCAAGTTTTATACTCTTTATGCTACCTTCAAACAAGTAAAGGACTTTGGTAAAGTAAAGGGAGTAAAGCTTGTAAATAAAACTTGGGGTAGGTATAAGTCAAAGTGGTATAACCAAAGCATGCCTAATGCCTTTGCTTAGGTTATCTAGATTGCAAGGGTTAGATTGCATTGTTAATGATGGATTGCAAGTAATCACTTGCATGGTTAACTTGTATAATGCTAGCTTGCCTTGGGTAGTGTAGTGGTTCAAGTTTTCTTCCTCCTCCTCTTGGTAGAACTCCTCCTCCTCGTAGACTTGGTCAGTACTATCGTCTATAAATACATACGGAATACACACTCACCAAACAATACTTAACTACTTAGCACACTAAGGCACACATTTTGATGATCTATTATCATCACAAGCATCACAAGATTTAATGAACTAGTTTCATTCTTTTTATTTGAGAAAAGTAATTTCTACTCATTGAAAATTTATCAAGGTTTAATATTCTCCATTTAAAATATGGGATCATGTGGACACAAGTCATCACCACATATTCTAACATATGGGAATCTGATTTAAGGGTTGGATCACATTTTAATAAGTTTAAGTTTAATAATTAATGATTTAAAGTGACTAGAAATGCCTATATAGCATTATTTTGGTACTAGTCCAAAGTCACTGCATGTAACCTTAATATTATTATGTATTCATATAGGTATTGTTAAATGTTATTTTTGAGAGTTGGAATCAACTCAAAATCTATTATGGTTGATTTTATAAAAATGTTTGAATGTGCAAAAGCTTATGTGTTGTTATTTTTACTAGGAGAGACCTCTAACTCTAAATGAATTAAATCCAACGGGCTTGGATAGATCTTTTCAGTACCTTTCTAAAAATATTGGAATCACTCAGTTTGGTTCAGTAAATCTTCCTGAATTTATTTTTAAACTAAGGGAAAAAATTGATTCTAAGTCTAAATAGAAAAACACATTTGAATTTATGGGCTAGCGTGGGAAAACTAACGGGCCGGCCAAGTGACACTCAGCGGCGCACAGGGCGACTGACAAGGGGTTCCACCTGTTAGCGACACTTAAAATCCGAAACAGTATCTAGCGATCTAGGCCACACGACTATAACGCGGATCAACGGCTCACAGTCATAGTCGACGACGTACTCGTCGCCGGCGAGACCGAACCTTCAAAGGCTAGTGGGGGTCTACTGGGGACGTACCGGTGTGGCGAGGTAGGTGGACGGTGCACGGTATGCTGGCGGTCCTCTACGGTGCAATGGCGCGGCTAGGGGCGGTGGCATATGGTCGGGAGCTTCACGCGCTCTGGGGGACAGAGGCGGTGCTCGACGTGGCTCCCGTCGACTGTGGGACGCGCGGCGGTGCATGGCGGGTGGGTTGCTGGGGTCGAGGCGGAGAGGCATGCATGATATGAAGTCAAGGCGCGGTCTGCTGCGTGTTAGCGGCGATCGCGCTCTGGCTGCGCGCAAAGAGAAAGGGCGGCGAGGCTAGGGAGTGGTCCAGGGGCTGGGGTTGATCAAGGGGTGGACCATGGGCGGCGGTAGGATTGGGCGGAGCTAGTGGACACGCTGGACTAGCGCTGCTCGGTCTCTGGCATGCTGCCCGTGTTTGGCCGGTGGTGACCTCATTTGGGCGGCGCTGCAGTGGTGCTGCAGGGAAGGGGGTGCTGGTTGATGGCTTGGTTGGACTCAGGGGGTACAGGGGAGAGTAGAGAGGGTCCAATGGGGACAAGGGCTTAACTAGCAACAGTATTAGTTAGGCCATTTGATCTCTGCCGGCCACCTGTTCGACACAATGGCCGCATGAGAGAAATTTTTGAATTTTGAGTTTATTTTTGGTGGATGCTTTGATATGATGCTTGGTAGACTATGGTTGCTAGAATTTGTTAAATGGAATTCATTTGAGTGGTTTTTGAATAAGTGTGATCTATACATATGAACTACATTCCATTTTCAAATGTCATTTAAATTTAGTGTTTAAAAGTTTTTGGGATGAAGCAAAGTGGGCCCTGGCACATCACTACTTGTACTAGCAAGGGGTGCAAAGAACCACCATTTTTTCTGTTGAGATTTGAGTTCTAGGAATAGCCAAAGTAGGCTATGTGATTAAAATGGCACAAATGAACATTTCCTTATTTTATTCTTTTTGATTTCTTTTTCTTTGGGATTTGCTTTAGAATGATCTAGATGATGTTTAATTCATTTTAGAATCATTTTACAATCAATAGATCACTCAAAAATGGCATTTCAAACAACTCCTATTTTAAATGCATACACATATGAATGCTTAATGATTTTAAATAGAAAATTTTTTGTTAACCCTAAATTGGGTAGCTTGGATCTTGATTAACCTTGGATTAAGTTTTGGGATGTTACACAACATTCCCCCCTTAAACAAAATCTCGTCCCGAGATTTACGAAAGAAAACTAATGAGATCTGGGAACTCAGTCCTAATGTAATCTTATCGCTCCCAAGTGGCTTGCTCTTTGGTATGGTTGCTCCATTGAATCTTGAGGAACTTGATACTCCTGATCCTGGTGGTTCTGTAGGCTTCCTCCAAGATACGGATGGGCACTTCACGATATGTCAGGTCCTTGTTGATATCAACACCTCGGTGATCGATGTTCTTGAAAACTTCGGTCTTCTCCCGCACTTCTAAGCATTTGCGAAGTAACGAGATATGGAACACATTGTGGATGGCTGACATCTCTTCTGGCAGTTCCAGTTGATACGATACTTCTCCTCGGTGATTTAGAATCTTGAAAGGCCCGATATATCTGGGGGCTAACTTTCCTTTCAGACTAAAACGTTGGTCTCCCTTCAATGGTAAAACCTTGAGATATACAAAATCTTGACATTGAAAGTCAGGTCTCTCCTTCTCTTGTCAGCATAACTCTTCTGTCTGGATTGGGCGGTCTTGAGGTGCTCACGGACTTTGTGAACTTTCTCTTCAGCTTCTCGGAGAATGTCGGGTCCAAAGATCTAACTCTCTCCTACTTGCGACCAATTGAAAGGGGTGCGACACTTTTCCGTATAGGAACTCAAATGGTTCCATTTGCAAACTGGCTTGATAACTGTTGGTGTATGGGAATTCTGCGAAAGGCAGGCAATCTTCTCATTTTGATCCGTACTCCAACACACAAGCTCTCAACATATCCTCTAGGATTTGGTTGACTCTCTCAGTCTATCCATCAGTTCGCGGGTGATAAGCTGTGCTAAAATTCAACTTGGTTCCTAATGCTTCCTGGACTTTCTGCCAAAATCTCGAGGTGAATTGGGTTCCTCGATCTGATACTTGGGGGTTCCATGTAGACTAACAATTCTAGTAATATACAGCTCTGCTAGCTTCGAACTCTGGTAAGTTGTCTTGATAGGTATAAAATGAGCTACCTTGGATAGTCTATCAATGATGACCCAGATTGAGCATTTCCCCTACTCTAAGTAGGCAATCCGGTGATCAAGTGCATTCTGACGGAATCCCATTTCCATTTCGGAATCTACAAAGGTTGCAACAGTCCTGCAGGTCTCTGATGTTCTGCATTGACTCTTTGACAGATATCACACTTGACGATGTAGCTTCTGATTTCTCTCTTCATCTTGTGCCACCAAAATTGCTCTTTCAAATCTTGATACATCTTTGTTCCTCCGGGGTGGATAGAATAAAGAGTATCATGAGCTTCTTGCATGATAACTTGCTTCAACTCCGAATTTGCTGGCACACAGATACGGCCTTTGTACCACAAAACTCCTTCTTCATCTTCCGTGAATCGAGGTACCTTTCCTGTACCAATACGACGTTTGATTATGTCGATACTTTCGTTTCCCTTCTGGGCTTCCTTGATTTGGCTAATCAAAGTGGGTTGAAGTTCAATGCTAGCTAAGAATCCTTTGCTAACTATTTCAGTTCTGAACTGCTCCAACTCGTCATACATACTTGGTTGCTCCTCCTTGATCGTGGTGTTTAACCTGCACGGCAATCTGCTAAGAGCATCCGCTACCACATTGACTTTGCCGGGGTGATAGTGAATGTCAAGGTCATAATCCTTGATTGACTCTATCCCTCTTCTTTGCCTCATATTCAGATCCTTCTGAGTGAAAATATACTTCAAGCTTTTGTGATCTGAGTAAATCTCACAGCGATTACCCATAAGATAATGACGACAGGTCTTCAATGCCAAAACTACGGCTGCTAACTCAAGATCATGGGTCGGATAGTTCTGCTCATGCTGCTTCAGTTGTCGAGACAGATAGGCGATGACTTTGCCTTCTTGCATCAATACACATCTGAGACCAATCTTGGATGCATCACAATACACATCAAACGGATTCTTGATGTCTGGCATGATCAATATTGGGGCTGAAATCAATATCTTCTTCAATTCTTGGAAACTGGCTTCACATTTGTATGTCCATTCAAACTTCCTGTCCTTCTTCAACAATTGGGTCATGGGTCGGGCGATGCTTGAAAATCCTTCGACGAACTTGTGGTAGTATCCTGCTAATCCGAGAAATGCATGGACTTGGGTTTGAGTGGTTGGGGCTTCCCATTCTTCAACATCTTTGATCTTGGCAGGATCAACAGTGACTCCTCCGGCAGACACAATATGTCCTAGCAATCCTACTTCTTTCAGCCAAAACTCACATTTGCTGAACTTGGCACACAACCGGTGCTCTCTAAGGGTTTCAAGGATGATTCTCAGATATTGCTCATTCTCTTCTTCTGAGTTGGAGTAGATAAGGATATCATCTATAAACACAGTGACAAACTTATCCAGAAAATTCATAAAGATCTTATTCATGAGATTCATGAAATAAGCAGTGGCATTGGTTAATCCAAAAGACATAACCGTATACTCGTATAAACCATAGCGAGTAGTAAAGGCGGTCTTCAGAATATCCGTTGCACGAATCTTAAGTTGGTGATAACTAGTCCTAAGATCGATCTTAGAGAATACATTCGCTCTAGTCAACTGATCAAATAGATCCTCTATCTTTGGCAAAGGGTACTTGTTTTTGATGGTGACGTCATTCCGCTTTCTGTAGTCGGTGCACAGACGGTTGCCTCCATCTTTCTTGTCGATGAATAACACTGGCGATGTGCTTGGTTGAATCAAGCCTGTTGCCAACATAGCATCCATCTGCTTCTTTAATTCCACTAACTCTGAGGGGTTCATGCTATAGGGTCTTTGGGCTATGGGTTCGGTTCTGGGGATTAGTTCAATAATGAACTCAATATCCCTATCCGGGGGCATACCGGGCAATTCATCTGGGAATACGTCGGGGTATTCACAGACTACACTGACTTGGTCAATGGTGGGCAGGGCTAGACTCTTGTTACACTTGAATTGACGAGGCAAGGTTTTAGATATGTGCTCTACTAAGACTCCAGAGCTACTGGTCATGGTGATGGCTTTCTTAGCACAGTCTATCAATCCTTTATGCTTTGACATCCAATCAATTCCTAGTACTACTTCCAAACCTTTGGTTCCAAGTACTATTAGGTTGGCAAAGAAATCTATCCCATGTATTCTGATAGGCACATCTTTGCAAATTTTTCTAGCTTTTGTAGTTGAACCGGGGATTTGAACTATCATGACATGCTTCAAGTTGGTTGGGTGAATCTTACTAGTGCATGCAAATTCTTCGGTGACAAATGAGTGCGATGCTCCAGAATAAAACAACGCTCTTGCTAAAACTGAGTTGACAGAAAACATACCTAGCACTACATCTGGCGCTTCTTGGGCTTCTTCGGTGTTCATGTGGAAGAGACGGCCGTTGGGGTTGTGAGGGTTCCCTGGGGCGAATCTTCTTCCTGGTTGAACACGGCGCTGTTGTTGAGCTGGGGCATTCACATTGGCAGTGGCGGCAATCTTCTTGGGGCACTCATTGGAACAGTGACCCTTCACTCCACACTCAAAACAAGTGATCTGAGACTTGTCTTTCACTGCCACGGGAACACCATTGCTTCCAGTTCTGGGTGCAGGGTTGTTGTTGTTGTTGCTCTTGGGAGGGGCACGGTTGAAATTGGTGGTGTTGCCAGAGTGATTGTTGTTTCCTCCGGACTTCACATTTCCTCCGCTACGGTTGGGGTAGCTTGGGCGCGACATTGGGGGTCGGTTGTTTCTTGGTGCATATCCCGGAGAAAGGTTGGGACAGTACTTCTGGTGACTGTTGGATCTAGCTTGGTGCACCATATGATGTTTGCGGTTGTCGTTTTCCTGGTTAAGCTTCCCTTCCATCTGAATGGCAGAGTCGACTAGTTCTTCGAGATCCTAGAAGCGGATATTGATGAGGATAGTCTGCATCTTATCATGAAGTCCGTTCAAGAATCTCTCTTTCTTCTTGGCCTCCGTGTTGATCTCATCAGGTGCATACCTTGCAAGGGACAGGAATCTATCACGGTACTCCACTATAGTCATTTTGCCTTGCTTCAACTTTCGGAATTCATCCCTCATTCGGGTGACTAGACCCTACGGCACGTGGGTGCGGCTGAACTTGAGTTTGAAGGCTTCCCATGTCATCACTTGACCATGGTTCATTGTGCGAACGTTGTTCCACCATGCTCTTGCATCCCCTGCCATATAGTGGGTGGCGAAAAGAACCTTCTCATTGGCATCTACTCCAGCTACTTCTAAGTTGTTCTCCATTGTCTGCCCCCAGTCATCAGCATCCAGTGGGTTCTCTGAAGTACTAAAGATTGGGGGATTGGTATTCTGGAAGTTTTTGATTTTGGATCCATGATGATCCTGATTTTCATGGTTCTGGTTGTGGAGAGCCATCTGGGCGATCTGTTGTAGTGTTGCTAGATTAGCTTGGCTGTCTTCCCTGCTTGCTTCCCGGTCTGCAATGAGATTCTACAGGATTTGTAGCATTGGGTCTTGCGATGAGCTGCTCCCTCCTTGGTTTCCACGAGTAATCTGAAGATTGAGGTAGATAAAGGGGTAAGAGGGAAAGTTCTAAGGTTTATGGTTTTGATTTCAAAGCTAAAACTTTGAGTTTGACTCAGGTTTTTGCAACTAACTTCTTTTCATTCCTTCAAACAAAGCACACGATACAAACACACACACACCACAACATTAAGGTAAAACAGATGGTTTTAAGAACCATTCTGCAAGCTACTATACAATGGGACCGATACTCCTCATGCTACGATAGTGCTCTAGTGCATCTACTCATCGTCGATGAAGTCGGAGTCATCATCGTCGGTGTAGAAGTCCACGTCATCTTCCTCCAGAAAGTCATCATCATTGCTGAGGTAGGAGTCAATATCCCCTTGGATATCTTCACCTTCCTCTTCTTCTTCCTTTATGGCAAGCTGAGCTTCTTGCTCCTTGATGGTCTTCTCGAGGTCGGCCACCTTCTTACGAAGATTGTCGATGGTGCGATCATTCTTTGCACATTGACGATGAAGAGACTGACGATTCTGGACTAGCAGTGAGAAAGTCTGGGCCTTCTGGGCTGCAATGGCGAGGTTGTGGTTGGCTAGCTCTCTTGAATTGTCCAACTCCTTCTGTCTGTCGTACAGTAGGAAGTCGAGTTTCTCCACTTGGCGCTTTAGTATTCGGTGACTTGGCATCTCAAGCGGCATTCCCATGTAATCACGCCTTGCATAGTGAACAAAGCGTGTTCCTTGGATGAGGTTGACACTGAGGGCACACAGACGTGCGAGAGCTTCATGCATTGCCCTGGCTAATCCATCTAGCCAGTAGTTCTCCCTCACCGAGAACCAAATCCTCCCAGATACTGGTGCTTCTATCTTGCCTCGAAGATCAGCAGTCACTAGCCATTGTAGATCTCCTCCTGGTGGACTCGGGAGTTGAGCTCCGAGGAATTCCGGATGAGGACACTCCAAGAACTCAGACAGTGCATCTAAGTCCCTCTCGAAGATCAGTTGGCCTCCGTTTCCCAACTGGTAGAACTTGCTGTATTGGGCTTCCATCTATAAGAATTTAAGATGAGAAATTTAGTGAAGTGATCAAGTGTGTCAAAATTTTATGTAGTAATGTAAGAATTTGGAGGAACATGAAATTTTTTGAGAGAAAGAATCCCTAAGGGTAAGAGAGGAAATAGTTTTCAGAAGTAGTCACTTTGGTTTTTGAAACTAAGTTTTTGTTCGGATGTCCATTCTAACTAGGGTCTCATATGGTCAGGATGGCTCTGATACCAACTTGTCAACACCCAGATTTTTAATCCCAGATGCCTGTTATACCATAGCTCGCAATCCCATGATTACCATTTTTGCGAGACATAACAGATTGGATATCATAGTACATCATCCATTACAAACCATAAACAAGGTCTTACACCAATAAGGATCTCATGATCCAGTCTTAGTACAATCAAGTAGCGGAATAAATAGCGTAGCGGTGGGGTCCATGTTTAGAGTCATAGACAATGCTGACGATGGAAGATAATCCTAGTTATCATAGCCGTCCTGCTGCCCTTCATCTTGGTAGTCTCCTTCATAGTCTGGCCATAGGAATAGCCAGGGACAAAAGCCATGAGTACTCTTTAAGTACTCGCAAACTACCACTAACAAGTAGTATAGTTCTAGTAGGAAAAGCTAACTCTAAGTTTACTTGTAAAGTTAAGTTTGAAACCTAAGCTAAGTTCAGAAACAAAGAAAGATAAAATCAAGTTTGAAAACACTTAAGTGGGAACTTAATTGTCATAGTCACAACTCTGTTGTGGTCAAGTCATATCACAATTCATTTCCTAAGTTGTTTTGAAAACATCTGACAACGGAACAGTATGGCCAGTCCAACTGTCCATAACCGCGAACGCGGCTATTCGATTAGTTTGACACTCTCACCACAAGATTTGATACATCTGTCAGGGACGGCCCTGAATCATCATACTTAGTATGCAGATAATCAAACATAACCTTTCCTTTACACACCCTAGTATAAGCACCTCTCATATGAGCATGGCCTCCCAACCATGACCATCTGTCATCTTGGGCACTTCATAGGTGGACAGCATTAAGAGGTAGCCTCACCTCAAACCTCTCCCGCGAGGGAACTAATACTAATGCATATAAACTTCCGGCTAAGCCTTACCCAATTTAGGTATTGTGGTTGTACAGTAAAATTGGAATGGTATCGCATCCGAATCTAACCATCAGTTTTGTAAAAGGGGCTAAGGCTCATGCCTCAACGTTTTCATCATCATAAACCATTTGTGTTGCTCAACACATGTCAAAACGTCTCAATAGAATGACTCATCACTCCAAGGTTTTCACAAGTCATTTTCACCAAATATTGTCATCTAAAGTGAATCAAGTTTTGAATTTTGTTCTAACTACTAAGTTAAGAGTGTTCACTAAAGTGGGATGCTAATGTCAATCTCATGCCATAGAATGACATCTAAGTCTAACTAGATAGGTCAAGTTTTATACTCTTTATGCTACCTTCAAACAAGTAAAGGACTTTGGTAAAGTAAAGGGAGTAAAGCTTGTAAATAAAACCTGGGGTAGGTATAAGTCAAAGTGATATAACCAAAGCATGCCTAATGCCTTTGCTTAGGTTATCTAGATTGCAAGGGTTAGCTTGCATTGTTAATGATGGCTTGCAAGTAATCACTTGCATGGTTAACTTGTATAATGCTATCTTGCCTTGGGTAGTGCAGTGGTTGAAGTTTTTTTCCTCCTCCTCTTGGTAGAACTCCTCCTCCTCGTAGACTTGGTCGGTACTATAGTCTGTAAATACATACAGAATACACAATCACCAAACTATACTTAACTAGTCTACTTAGCACACTAAGGCACACATTTTGATGATCTATTATCATCACCAGATTTAATGAACTAGTTTCATTCTTTTTATTTGAGAAAAGTAATTTCTACTCATTGGAAATTAACAAAGATTTAATATTCTCCATTTAAAAAAATGGGATCATGTGGACACATGTCATCACCACATATTCTAACATATGGGAATGTGATTTAAGGGTTGGATCACATTTTAATAAGTTTAAGTTTAATAATTAATGATTTAAAGTGACTAGAAATGCCTATATAGCATTATTTTGTTACTAGTCCAAATTCACTGCATTTAAGCTTAATATTATTACATATTCAGATAGGTATGGTTAAATGTGATTTTTGAGAGTTAGAATCAACTCAAAAGCTATTATGGTTGATTTTATAAAAATGTTTGAATGTGCAAAAGCTTCTGTCTTGTTATTTTTACTAGGAGAGATCTCTAACTCTAAATAAATTAAATCCAACGGGCTTGGATAGATCTTTTCAGTAGCTTTCTAACAAAATTTCAATCACTCAATTTGGTTCAGTAAATCTTCCTGAATTGATTTTTAAACTAAGGGACGAAATTGATTCTAAGTCTAAATAGAAAAACACTTATTTGAATTTGTGGGCTAGCGCGGGAAAACTAACGGGTCGGCCTAGTGACACTCAGCGGAGCAGAGGGTGACTAACAAGGGGGGTCCTCCTGTCAGCGAACCTTAAAACGCAGAACGGTATCTAGCGATCTAGGCCACACGATTATAACGTGGATCAACGGCTCATGGTCGTCGTCGATGACAAACTCGTCGCCGGCAAGACCGAACCCTAAATGGCCAGTGGGGGTCTACTGGGGACGTAACAGGGCTACATCTAGTGTGGCGAGATGGGCAAATGAAATGGTGGACGACGACGAGCTCAGGCGAGGTCGCGGCAGGGGCTAGGGTGGACGGAATTGACCGCAACTTCTCCTCCTCTGCAGCGCCCTCTTCCGGTGCAATTCCGACGAACGGCGGCTCAAGCGACTCTGGCGAGAGAGGTGAAATGGTCAGTGGAGAGAGGGGAGTGGAATGGTGTGAAGAGATGGTGCGGTGGAGGTCTCCTTATATAGGCTCGACGGTGAGACCGAAAGGTATGGGCGCGAATCATCGATGACGGCGAAACAGGGGGGCTACCGGCGTGGCGAGGTAGGTGGACGGTGTGCGGTCTGCTATCGGTCCTCTATGGTGCAATGGCGCGGCTAGGGGCGGTGGCATATGGTCGGGAGCTTCACGCGCTCTGGGGGACAGAGCCGGTGCTCAACGCGGCTCGCGGCGACTGTGGGTCACGCGGTGGTGCACGATCGTGTCTGGTGGGTTGCTGGGGTCGAGGCGGAGCGGCGTGAGCGATATGGAGTCAAGGCGCAGTCTGCTGCGTGCTGGCGGTGATCGCACTCTGGCGTGCTCTGGCTGCACGCTGAGAGAAAGGTCGGCGAGGCTGGGGAGTGGTCTAGAGGCTGGGGTTGATCGAGGGGTGGACCGTGGGCGGCGGTAGGGTTGGGAGGAGCTAGTGGACACGATGGACTGGCGCTGCTCGGTCTCTGGCGTGCTACCCGCGTTTGGCCGGCGGTGACCTCATTTGGGCGTCGCTGCAGTGGTGCTGCGGGGAAGGGGTGCTGGTTGATGGCTTGGTTGGACTCAGGGGGGGACAGGGGAGAGTAGCAACATTATTAGTTAGGCCATTTGATCTCTGCCTACCACCTGTTCGACACAATGGCCGCATGAGAGAAATTTTTGAATTTTGAGTTTATTTTTGGTGGATGCTTTGATCTGATGCTTGGTAGACTGTGTTGCTAGGATTTGTTAAATGGAATTCATTTGAGTGGTTTTTGAATAAGTGTGATCTATACATATGAACTACATTCCATTTTCAAATGTCATTTAAATTTAGTGTTTGAAAGTTTTTGGGATGAAGCAAAGTGGGCCTTGTCACATCACTACTTGTACTAGCAAGTGGTGTAAAGAACCACAATTGTTTATGTTAAGATTTGAGTTCTAGGAATAGCCAAAGTAGGCTAAGTGATTAAAATGGCACAAATGACCATTTCCTTATTTTATTCTTTTTGATTTCTTTTTCTTTGGGATTTGCTTGGGAATGATCTAGATGATGTTTAATTCACCTTAGAATCATTTTATAATCAATATATCACTCAAACATGGCATTTCAAACAACTCCTATTTTAAATGCATACACATATGAATGCTTAAGGATTTTAGATAGAAAAAGTTTTTGTTAACCCTAAATTGGGTAGCTTGGATCTTGATTAACCTTGGATTAAATTTTGGGATGTTACACTATTATACGCCATGATCTATCTATTAGATACAAGCAACGGGTGGATATACATCCATAGAGAACAAATCCTCGAAGATAACAAAGCTTTGTTAATGAGATGGAACTCGTGGATGATGTAGTCGTACACTTGCCAATCTCAAGATCGTGATGAAGTCCAGCAGGTCTAGCTCTAGCATGTCCATCAGATCTAGCTCCAGCAAGTCCAGCACCACCAAGTCTAGGAACGCAAAGCAGCGGTGCATCCGTGATTGCACACACGTTCGGTACCCCGACAACCTCCGTCCCTCGCTCTAGCAAATCACATAAAGACACCGGGAACATGTATCTTGCTAATCCGAGACCATGGGGGAAAAATACTAGAGGGGGAGAGAGATCCTTCAAGAGGAGGTGTGAGAAAGAAGGGGTGTGAGGGTGGCCTTTTATAGGAGGAGGGGGGTGCCCCTCCTCATGGCCGGCGCCCAAGGGGTGACCCTTCACCTCCTCATTCATGTGGTGGTAACTCCCTCCACATAAATTTGCCCCTTAACATTCCTCTTTAAAGTCTCCACTATAAATGCATTAAATTTCTCCAAATTTAATGCTCTCTCATTTAATAAAAATCTTTTATTAATTTTATTCAGAATTTTGTTAATTACTTTAATTAACAAACATTCACATAAAACCCCCTGCAACATATCAATATTACATGCAGAACCAATTTCAGAAATTTCACCTGAAACAGTTTCAATGTCAATTGAAATAATTCCCGCGCTTTCTTAAATCTTTATCTGAAACATATTTGCTCAGAATGGTGTCGGTATCCCTTAAGTGTGTCACCCTACGGTTCGCGAATAATGCAGAAATGATCGAGACCCCTCTCAGATCAATAATCAGAAGCGGGACCTAGAGATCCATACTGACTCCTACACATTCAATGATGACTTCTATGATCATGAGAACCTTTAACGCTAGTAATTAAATCCCTTTGTCTCGCGATATATTACATGTCCGAGATTCGATCATCGGTATATCCATACCTAGTTTGATCTCGTTATCGACATGTACTCTTTTCTCGTTCCCGTGATATAACATTCTAGTGATCACATCACTTGCTTGCAAGCTAACCAATGTGATATCACCGAGAGGGCCAAGATATATCTATCCATCATCAGGATGGACAAATCTCACTCTTGATCCATGAGCCTCTACATAACACTTTCATATCACTGAACCCACCTTTATAATCACCCTTTCACGGTGTGACATTTGATGTTATCAAGATACTCTTCCAGTGTTAGTGATTGACATGATCTCATGGTCTAAGGACTAGGTTTACTTTGTATGATCTTATAGCAATATAAACACAATGACTTTGATCGTAATGCTATACTTCGGATGAATGTTCATCACATCATTCCACTAATGTTGTGACCTTATTATTAACAACATCCAATGTCCATGATCAGGAAATCTTGATCATCTTGTGAATCAACGAGCTAGTTTATAAGAAGGCATAACTAGGAACATTCCTTTTTGTTTATTAAACACACATGTATTAACGTTTCCAAATTAATACAATTATAGCATGAAAAATAAATATTTATCATCAACAAGGAATAAGATAATAACCACTTTATTATTGCCTCTCGAACATATTCCCTTCAGTCTCCCACTTGCACTAGAGTCAATAATCTAGTTTGAAAAAAGTTTGCGTATTGAACACATATGGCTTTCTAGTGTTCCATATGCACTATTGCTAGTGGTTAACATAATCTGTGGATCTGATAGTTTCAGGTCCATGTGTATTTGCATGTCTTTGTGTCTCTACACATTACTCATTCTCAAATAAGATGGCATTGTATAAATTTTGTCCTTTGGTGAGACCTTTAGTTCGTTCGGGTTAAAATATGTTGATATTATTGTCATACAATATATCTTCATAGTATTAGCCCACTTTGAACCACACCTAGTTTGATAACAAACTACTTAACACAAATGCCCTCTTTTGCTGCTACTATAGTAGTCATATGCTTAGCCTTTTGTTATAGTATCCGTCACAATTTCTCACCTTTGGAACTCATCCAAATCCATCATGGAACATCCTTTCCATTACATTGTGCCACCCATAGTATAAATTGAGATAAATTTTAATTTGTATCTTGTGACAAAACTAGTATCAATGTAACACTTTACACTGAACTACCTTTAACTATTTGTCACTTATACATGATATATTCTTAGTTCTTCCAAAGATCATAAGAATATTTTTACTATCGTCCAATGATCATCTTATGAATCATTCTGGTATGTGCTCATAACATTTAGAGCATAGGACATATCTGGATATATATACATATCATAGTATAATTGATTAAAATTTTCACGTGATTTTACTCACCAAGTGTTTAAACACTTGAATCTTGATACAATACTTTCATGCAGTAAGAACCTTGTTGTTTGCATATTGAACACTTTCAATATCTCATATATGTATGTCTGGAACAACCATATTAGCGCGTCAATCTATCCATATAGACATTGATGCCAAATATTCCGTTTTTTCCCAAGTCTTTCATCAATATGAAATTCTTAACCCGTGTCAATAAAAGATACATTATTTCCAATCAACAATATGTACTCTACATAATGTATTGTTAATTTGTTTCAGCGCTCCCACTTAATTTCTTGCAAATGCAATCATATTCATCATCTCCGATGAATTTAAACTCTTTTAAAATTTTCATCATGGTCAAGATTCCAACTCCTCTACGCTCACTTCAACTATTGAAGTTTGCATGCCCTTTTAACACCCTTTGAATTAACAAAACCCTTCAGACCGTCTTGTACACTTCCTAGGTAACCATTCTATTAGAAGAATATTGTTTTGTTTGTTCAACTACCATACACCAAATTATATCTAGTGGATGCTACTTTAATCCGTCAAGACTAAATATCGCTATGAAAGATCAAATCTTGTCATAGTCAACTCCTTGAACATGGCCGTAAACTTATTTCTGACATGTCAACTATTTCATAGATGTTAAACATCCATGTTTATTTCTTTATAGATCCAAACACAACCGATAGGATTTACTCCTTTTCGGAGGGTCTTCCAAGTTCAGAAACTTGATTTATCGTGTATGGATACTATCACGGATTCTATGACTTCTAGTCATTTTTTGGAGTCAGGGCCCATCATCGCTTCTTTGCATGTAGTAAGTTCATCATTGTCAAAACAATAATGACTTGTTTATCAAATCTCACTATTTGATTCTTATCGACCCACACGATTCAATAGGAACTCTAATCTCTGAGATCACAACCTTTGTAATCACAGGAGCCATTAGCATTGTGGCCACCACCAGGACACTTTCCGGCGCTGCGCTACTCAGCACATGTTGCTTAGGTTAATCAGCCTAATCAAAGTTCTATTGTCCTCCCACTTAACTTTTCGCGAAAAACTCCTTTTCAAGAAACTTGACGTTCCAAGCGACAAACTCTTTTGTCCTAGGTGTTATGGAGAAATTCCCAACAAATTCTTTGGGATAACCTACAAAGACGTGCTTATCCGACTTTGATTGTAAACATTTTACTTATGCATAGCATACCAAAATTTAAGAAAAGACATTTCGGATTTTATCCCAAACCATAACCCATTTGGTGTCATTTCAACGGATCACGATGGTGCTCTTTTCAGTGTAAAAGCGGTAGTCTCTATAGCTTTAATCTTTAAAACATAATGGCAGTTTCATAAATGACACCTTTGATCTTACCATGTCAAACAAGGTTCGATTTGATCTCTCAAACATACCATACTCCTGTGGTTTACCGGGAAATGCAAATTCATGGAACAATTCCTAAAATCTTAGGTGTTTTGCTAAACCTGTAACTGAAATATCTTCCTTTATGATCAAATCATAAACTCTTTTATTTTCTTGTTTCAATGATTTTTCACTTCATATTGAAAGTCTTTGAACAATTTTCAAATGTTTCATACTTCTTCCTTATTAAGTAAATATATAGATACATTCACTCAAATTTTTGGAGAAAACATATGAAGCAAAAATATCCATTGCATATGGGTACACATAATGGACTAGGCACATCAGCATGCACAATTTCCAATAATCTAGTCATCCGTTCCACTTTGGCCTATGAATGGAGTTTCAATTATCTTGAGGAAAGTTTCACAAGCGTCAATTGATCAAAATCAAAAGACTCCAAAAGTCCATCAACATGGATTTTCTTCATGTTTACTTTCCAATATAATTCAAACAACGATGTCACTTCATAAGTGATCTTCCAATCATTTGTCTTACGACATTTTAGCAATAATGTTTATGGATGTGATTTCTCCAACAAGACTTGTAAAAGTTCATCCATCCTTTATGGAATACAGCAATTATTTGAAAAACCATTGTTCTCATAATACCGGAACAAAATAACAATTATTAAAACAAATCTTGAGGTCTAGGTTTGACGACAACGAAAAACACAATAACAATTTATTTGTTTTCGATGAACATGATCACTTATTCTCTTGCTAGTTACTTAGGCCGTTACAGTTCATGAATTGTGTTGTTCTATATGACACTTCACACCAACCAATTCGGTATCCATTACGGTATCCAATACCTAAGAACCACATTGTTTAACAAGCAAAGAATACAACCATAACATGTATATCTTCTATATACCTAAGATGGACATCTCCAACTTTTCTTTTCTGCAATTATTTTATAGATTCTCTTTCCGTAAATCCTTTTCCTTTTAAAAAAATCTGTCAACATCAGTAGTGGTGTCATTCACATGACACATAGTACAAAGCGTGTATAGTCAAATACTAATACATTTGGACTTGCACTTTGAAGTGGATCACCATCATCAAATGTTTGGCATTCTTTCAAAAATCCATTCTTTAGTAATCTTTTAGTGTAGTAAACATTTTACTTACATCTTCTATTCATCCTTATGATGATAACTTTCGCGATCAAGCTACTATAGCCTATAAGGAAGAATCGCGAGTATAATGTCAGTTCCGAAAACCTTTTTGGGAGATCCGGATGCCTAACATCTCCATCCTTCACAAATTCTCATACAATATGAGAACATGTATTTTTCTAAATGATACTCTATCATAATGCAACCAAAAACATTGTTTCGGATATCATAATATCTTCCACACATGATGGTTTCTGAAACAATTATTTTAGCTCCTAGATAACCTCGATATTAAAAAAATTGAATATCAAGAATCATGGAGGCACACATGATACTTTAGATACTAACACTGGAATTCTCACTCTTGATATAATACTACATATTAAACTTCATGGATTAAATAGAGTTTGCTGAAAGTTTGCAATAGGACTTCTAAACTTTAATTTGACATTCAAAACAATACGATACCAATTTTTAAAGTAAATATCCAGAATTCTATAGTTCTATTCTCTCAATTAAAACTAAGCATAAGGTAGTAAACATATGCCAATGACTACAAGAAATTATGAAAATTCACTTTTATTTAGTTTATGACAAATTTGGTTCGACTAATCCAAATTAGAAATGAACTTCCACTCAAAAACGACATCTCTCGTGCCTTTTTGGTGATTACATGAACCAAATCCACTACACCAAGTCCGATCAATATGGTCATCACATCAACTATATGACTCATGCTTAGCCTTTCGGTCCGTGTTCCGAGGCCATGTCTGTACATGCTAGGCTCGCCAAGTAAGAACCTTAGTACTCGCGTGTGTAAAACTGTATTACACCCGTTGTATGAAAGCGCAGAGTCAAGCACACCCGATCATCACGTCATGTCTTGAAATACGATCCACAGAACGGAGCATACTTAAGGAATAACACATTTTATCTTGATATTGAAATGAGGGATCATCTTATAATGCTACTAAAAGAGCCAAAATAACAATATAAGATGCGAAAATCATATGTGTAAAGTGGAATGATATGGTCCATGCATTTAATCACTATCATGTGCATCGTGGTATGATCTCTATCATTTGTTTGTGTGTAAGGCCAAGGTCTATGGAACTTACATGTTAGGTGTGTTGTAAAGGTATCAACTATACATCAACTTACAAGATTACCATATCATGACACTAGCCCAGCAACTATCTGAACTAGACGCCTCTAATTTATCAATTGCAATTTTTTACGTGGTTTAGGGATTTCGAAGATAGAACCGGTCTTACCTACGAACATGGAACCACAACAATGATAACTTAGTTATTAACAAGTCATTGTAAATCAGATATTCACTATAGTAGGAGAGATAGACACCCGCCAGCCACTTATGCAAAACTAGTTGCATGTTAGTCGTGGAACTGGTCTCATGTGTGATGACATGTAAGGTTGGTCTGGGCCGCTTCATCCCACTATGCCACCAATATCCAAAATACATGAAAGAAGCAATAACATGGTCATCATCGCCCACATATAAACATATGTCTACTACCCGTGCAAAGCACCTACGTATAGATCAAGCTCTGATACCACCAAAGGGTTCGCAGCATACAAAACAAAAGTTTTCCTACGATGGTAACTATTATACCCCAAGATCTATCTGTTAGATTCAAGCAACGGGTGGATATACATCCATAGAGGACATACCCTCAAAGACAACAAAGCTTTGTTAACAAGATGGAACTTGTGGATGATGTAGTCGGACACTTGCCGATCTCAAGATCGTGATGAAGTCCAGCAGGTCCAGCTCTAGCACGTTCATCAGATCCTGCTCCAGCAAGTCCAGAACCGCCAAGTCAGCACTGCAAAGTAGCGGTGCATCCGTGATCACAGACACGTCCGGTACCCCGACAACCTCCATCCCTCGGTCTAGCAAATCAGCGGAAGCAACTCCTTTCCAGATAAATCCACCGGGAACATGTATCTCGCTAATCCGAGACCATGGGGGAAAATACTAGAGGGGGAGAGAGATCCTTCACGAGGAGGTGTGAGGAAGAAGGGGTGTGAGGGTGGCCTTTTATAGGAGGAAAGGGAGTGCCCCTCCCCATGGCCGGCGACCAAGGAGTGACCCTTCACTTCCTCATTCATGTGGTGGTAACTCCCTCCACATAAATTTGCCCCTTAAAATTCCTCTTTAAAGTCTCCACTTTAAATGCATTAAATTTCTCCAAATTTAATGCTCTCTCATTTAATAAAACTCTTTTATTAATTTTACTCAGAATTTTGTTAATTAATTTAATTATAAAACATTCACATAAAACCCCCTACAATATTTCAATATTACATGCAGAACCAATTTAGGCAATTTTACCCGAAAGAGTTTCGGTGTCTATTGAAATAATTCCAGCGCTTTCTTAAATGTTTATCTGAAACATATTTGCTCCAAATGGTGTCGGTATCCCTTAAGTGTGTCACCCTACGGTTCGCGAATAATGCAGACATAATTGAGACCCCTCTTAGATCAATAATCAGAAGTGGGACCTGGAGATCCATATTGACTCCTACACATTCAACGATGACTTCTGTGATCATGAGAACCTTTAACGCTAGTAACTAAATCACTTTGTCTCGCGATATATTACATGTCCAAGATTCGACATCGGTATCTCCATACCTAGTTTGATCTCGTTACTGACATGTACTCTTTTCTCGTTCCTGTGATATAACATTCTAGTGATCTCATCACTTGCTGGCAAGCTAACCAATGTGATATCACCGAGAGGGCCTAGAGTATATATATCCGTCACTGGGATGGACAAATCCCACTCTTGATCCATGAGCCTCTACATAACACTTCCATAGCACTGAACCCACCTTTATAATCACCCTTTCACGGTGTGACGTTTGATGTTATCAAAATACTCTTCCAGTGTTAGTGATTGACATGATCTCATGGTCTAAGGACTAGGATTACTTCGTATGATGTTATAGAAATATAAAAACAATGACTTTGATCATAATGCTCTAATTCGGATGAATGTTCATCACATCATTCCACTACTGTTGTGACCTCGTTATTAACAACATCCAATGTCCATGATCAGGAAATCTTGATCATCTTGTTAATCAACGAGCTAGTTTATAAGAGAGGCATAACTAGGAACTTTCCTTTTTGTTTATTAAACACACATGTATTAATGTTTCCAAATTAATACAATTATAGGATGATCATAAACAAGGAATAAGATAATAACCACTTTATTATTGCCTCTCGGGCATATTCCCTTTATCCCAGAGTCAGGGGTCTCTCCAGAATATATATGCATGGAGATCCCAAAGATTTTCAAGTTCACCTGTTCCTTGGTCAACAATTGGAATCGGGTATTGTATTCCTTCGAGGGAATCTGGTTTTAGTTGACCCTCAAGCTATCTATGTCCAGGGTAACCGAATAAATCAGCTGCTAGCCGTGGTGATGCAGAAGTTGAATAAATCAGTAGTGCACCAGGTTGGATCCCCTAAAACCTTTCTTCTTCATTAGAAACTCGATCCGCCTCTTGGCCCAGATCAAGTCCTCAGATAATACTAGCGCCTCTACATCCCAAGAATCTTTGGGGGTCGTAGCACCATCAACAAAAAGAGGCAAACTTTCATCCTTGCTAGGAGCCGACATATCCTTGTGATAAAAGAATGTTGTTGGCTATCATTTCACTGAATCACTAACTAAAATCCTGAGATAGACTCAGTCTCTCATAAGGACTACATTAAGAGTTCCAATATTATATGGAACACCGGCAGTAAAGGAATTCTTTCGGGTACGAAAGTAGTACCGGAAAATAGTAAGAATTGGCTTGATTCAAAGAAATCCCTCACTAAGAAACGCATGGGCATTAAGGTTTGGAAGCGAATTGGGAGGAAGATTATATAGTTGGACGTCATAGTACCTTAGTACCTCAGAGAAGAACTCCGACAGTGGGAAGCTCAACCCACGGTTTATGTGCATTGTTAAGTAGACTTGATCGCTGTCGCGTGGCGTCAGACTCGCTTCCTTGAGGATGCTCCGCCATGCGTTGGCAGGAAGGTAACCTTCCTCCTCTATCCGTTGCAACTTCTCATCATTAATGATGCACGAGATCTAGATCTAGTTCCATTTCCTCTCCTCCGCCGTAGTCGACGTTGATGCCACCCCTGCTGGAGATGCAAATTTGGCCATCTCGTCGGAAGACCAACAACTGGCGGTGCTGTGGTTTTGGTGGTGGAGAAAAGGACATGTGGAGATGATGAGGGACATGAGGAAGAAGACACTAGCATAGAAGTGAAGAAGAAAATGAGGAAATGCCCCCTATTTATAACCAATATGCACCAAGATTCGTCTTAATAGCACCGTATTTGCGCCACACATCAATGAACGCTTGGGGAAACTTCTCTACGAAGTTTTCACCTCCTAGATCTTCATGCATGCATTGAAACGATGCCTCGGTTTCGCACAACATAAGACCCATCAACGGTTAATTTGACAGTATAAATGCCAGTGACATGGGAAGTTCTGAAATGTTGTCGAGATATGTCACCAATATTATTTCTGCCCTAGTGTGAAATGAGTGTGGGAATAAGAAAAATGGATCACAAAATCTAACTCTACAAATGACATGGATCCTATAATTTCATATGGAGTTTCAAGAACCCTTCAAAATTCTATAGCCTAAGAACGTTGAAGCTAGCATAATAAATCCAACTTTGGATCTTGGAGGCTTTCACAGGTTACTATTGGTGATATACTTTCTGGGTATACCCACTGCTACTCACTAACCAGGGTGGCCCACTTCCTGGGTAGATCTTTCCTCCACGGGCGGCCCAATAATGGAAAGAAGATGGAGGCCCATCAGGCTATGGGAAGGCCTAGAAGACATACCGACCTCGCCCAAGTAAGACCTATAGTCCAAGTTGTAGTATGTACTGACTTTGTATCATATCCAAATAGGTTTCTCCTACGAATCCTAGGTAGGATGACTATATTAGCTGAACTAGGGGCCAGCCTTTAAGGAACTGTCGGGCCCCGAATTAATCCTCCGAGAATCCCATGATCAGTTTTTTGTGGCACATAACCGACAAGTATCAAAGTAAACATCCATTACTTAATATGATACATGTCATACCCCATTTTTTTCATTATGGCTACATCAATTATCATCAGCGGAACTTCATTAAGCGTAGAGCCCGAGCAATGCCTTCAGTACATGCAATTGACTGGGAGAACGTCCTAGCTCACATAGTCATCATCATAACCTTCTTCTTGATATCTGACCAAGTTAATAGCCAGGGACAATGGCAATGAGTACTTTGAATGTACTCGCAAATCACCTTAAGAGAAATAATAATAACAAGAGGATATGCAATATGGCTATGGTAGTAGGAGGGCTCCAAGAGGGGTTCTTTTCTAAAATAGTTTCTATTGTAGATATAGCATCTACATATCTTTGTTGAAAACTTTTGTAAATCATTTTGAAAATATTTTGAAAAGTTTTGGAAAACACTAGGATTGGGTCACCCTTTCCGTTTCCTCCTTCCGGTCATCCCATGACCAAACTGCTTTCTTTCCTTTCCGACCATCCCATGGTCACAACATTTATGAAGCCTTTGCCTTTCTGAAATCCTTTTTGAAATCAAAACTAGCACCGCTCTACAGAAACCTTCCCAACCATCCATGACCATGGACACGGCTATTCGACTAGATTTACACTCTACAAAGGTTGTACACTTTACCTACACCATCCGGGTACTCTACCCTGATCACCTACGTATCGTGGGTCGAGTAACCAATTAAGACTCTCCACATGCCACTCTAGTATAAGCCCTACCCTATGAGTTGTTCCCCCACAAAATCGGGACGGCCGGGCCAAGGACCAACTAGAGCGCAATCCCACTCCTCGAGAGTGGGGACTTTCAATGACAAGCTCATAGTATCGCCCGGCTGCTCCCTAGGGTAGTTCGCAATTCCTCCAGGTTACTGCCTAACTATTGACCCTTTCTTTAAAGGAACCCCGACATTAGAGGGAGATGATCCCTTACAAGTATTTGTGAGAATTCCCACACTAGAGTAGCAAACTTCAAGTCTAGCCCTATCCCATTCTAGAGTAATGTGGTTGCACGGGTTAATTGTTCTGGCCAGACCTCACAAGGGTAGGCCAGACCTCGCTACAAAGAAATGGGTGTGTTTTAGTAAACCTTTTTCCTCCATAATTCTTTCAGGATTTTTTGAAACAAAACCTTTTTCCTTTCTCTAGGTAGGCCAGACCTCACCAAGGTTTTATCATAAATCATTTTGTAAAACTTTCTTGGGGTCTTCCCATCCTATAGTTTTGCTTCGGCTAAAACAGGGTCTCCAAAGGAGTATGGTGTTATACACCATCTACCATACTAGGGACAAGTAGGCGTCATCAAGGGGGTTGTACTAAGTAGTACAAATGGTATTGGTTGGAGGATCCAAGCCACTACCAGTTCTAAATCATCATAGAGTAAAACAATGCAGTTTTTCATAAATAGGTAGGTAAACCATGCATAAGTAAAATACTAGCACAAGACTTATGACCAAGAAGGTGGTTGTCTATGATCAACAAGCTGGCAAAAAATGTCCCTGGACTTCTTCTTAGAAACCATCATAATAATAATAAAAACCATCTTCTTCAGGTCTTCGATATAATCACAACTATCATCGCCAAGGACCATACATGCATGCAAATAAGCCACAATCATCCCACGGCATACAAGCACCAATACAATACAGCAAGGATAAACATACAACACATGCTAACTTTAGTAGGTATTGATAGATTGAGTTTGTTGCCATTGGAAGCCATTGAAAACATTTGTGGAACTTCTTTGGTGTTTTGAATGTCAAATACCACATAATAAGGGTGTTTTGAACTAGGGATTTGGTCTATATGATATAAATATACAAAAATGATATCTTCAGATAGATATTTAAAAAACAAGTCCACCATAAGTGGTTTCACTATTTTTGCACTTTTCTTTAATTAGTTATGAATTTCTAGTCGAATAAACCTAATTCAGCTGATTAATTCACCAGAAAAGATCTGGAGCGCAAATAAATTTGTCCTCATAGGGTTCTGTACATGTTTGACTTTGTGATTTTTGGGAATTGGAAACACTTCTAAATAATGACCAAAATGCCCTTGGGAAAATCCTAAAGTTAATTATGATGTAAATTTGTATTTTTAACCAAATTTATTTTATAGGTTAAAATGATATGAGACAAAGGGCAATGTATAGTTATCACAAATACCTTTCTGTAGGAATTTGAATAACTATTTTGGAGTTGTAAAGCTTTTGGAGTTATTTATCTAGTGGAACAAGTACATGTAGAAGGTTATAATTCATTAATATTCATCAGAGGATCAAATAATTATGGGCTCCTGGGTGTTGATACCAATTTATGTCACACATGATAGAGAGTTGGAATTAGGTCAAAAGATTGTTTGTCCTAAAGAAATTCCTAAAGGCAGAAATGTCCTGTTTTTTGTTATTTTTGCTACAGGCAAAGTATGAAGCAAATTAGAGTCAGACCAAAGTGACATGCAAGGCATGTGAGATACCTTGTAGTACAAAAAGGTTTCAAGCCAATTGGAGTTGCAAAACTCCCTGGAGAATTTAATGATAATCTATAAGGACAGGTGATTGGCTCTTCATGTTTAAGAAAACCATAGGGAACCTGTAGAAATTTAGATTTAGAAGGTTTGGGTCGTTTTCCATTTTTAAATAGATTTAAACTAGCAAGCATGCTAGAAGATTTGGAAAATAATGATTAAAAATAAGAATTGGAGAAGAGGCCAGCGGGCCAGATGTGAGTGGCCGAGCTACATAGAGGCAAGCCAGCCCAGATCTGCCTCTCGGCGTGCACATGGCGACCCTTCGAAATCGCGGCCACAACACCCGCCCGTCAGCACCTAGGAAGGGCCGAAGGGGTAAGGAGCAATGGGGGTCACCCGATAAAGTGAAGATTGACGACCCCTGGGCATTGTATTCTCAGTGACAGGGGCGCCTGGCAAAAACCCTAGAGGGCTTAGGAGAGGATGGGGCGCTCACCTGGTAGCTTGTCGGCAACTAGGAAGGACCCAAGGCGACGCAGCGCACTAAGCCGAGTCTAGGGAGGGGCGGCAAGGTAGTCTGTGCGCCGGAAGGGATCTCGGACGATAGCATCTGAGATGGAGCTCATCGGAACTCGTCGGTGTTGTATGTGGAGCTGCACCTAGGACTGGAAAAAGATGGGGATTAGATGCAGTAGGGTACGGGGATCTCAGTACGGTGACATGCAGAGGTATAAGAGCTTGGGGAGATATAGAAGGGCGAGATATTAACCATTGCCAAGGTGCTTTCTTCTCTTTCTCCCGTGCGCGGCAAAGCAGGGGAGGATGGGTGGAGTTTTGGGGGGTAGGTGAGAGGGGAAGAAAGAAAATGAGGGTAGCACGGAGTGCTGGGGTGGCCTAAGGCCCTTTTATCTAGCAATGTGGCTGTCCATGGTGGACCAAGCTCACCTGCGAGTTGGGGAGGTTCTGGGATCTGATTGGTAGATGAGGGTGGTGCTGAGGTAGTGTGTGGTCAGGGTACCAAGGGAGATGCTGTGTTTCTACTTCAAGAGCCCATGAGGCTCTCCTCTTTGGCTTCAGGTGAAAAAAATGGGATGGAGTGGGGGTAGGGTTAGCTATGGCAGAGCCAGGGGTGATAGATATGTAGGTGGGGGTTCCTGTAGCCCGAACAGGGAGGACAGAGGAGGCTGTTGGATGCTACTACCTTAGCTTGCAAGGTTTGTAAACATTTCTATATCTCTCTCTCTTTAACTTGCTCCAAGGGCTAAAGTACAAGGAGAGTGGTTCTTACTATCGTGTTACAGTGTTTCTACAGTCTGCTTCGACCAAAAGACTTGTCCTGGTGCTAGTGGTGATTAACCTTGGGTATCGATGGTGGTTTGAGGTGTTTTTGACCAAAGTTGATCAATATACAAGATTTTTCATAACTAGATTATGAAGAACTCGTCACAGGTTGATCTTGACAATCCTGGTAGATATATATGGTCAAGGTAATTCACTAAGAATTTTGTGGCATTTATTGGGTCATGTTGCATCATGTTTATATCATTTATTCAAATAGTGGCGAATCTGTTTTATTGGACTTGTTTGAAAACGTTGAATTGGACAAGGTTGGTTTTTGATTTGAGATGGTCCCAAGTATGAATTCATACTTTGGAGAATTTTCCAAAGATTTATTGAAGAGTAAAATTATTTAATAAAATTATTATTCTAATTCAGCCATTTAAGAAAATGGACAAACAGAATTATTAGAACTCTTCAAAAATATTTATTATTGAAGTGGGAAGATAGGGTATGATCTATAGGCCTCAATTGAGCCCAAATTTGGAGATGTGATTTGGAGAAAAACCAACTTGCCTTTATAGAGAGAGTTTTTTTGTTTTTTCAATTAAAAGAATTAATTAGTTTTTGGGTTCAAATAATTATGGAAATCATTTGATAAATTTATATCTCCATGCTAGATGATCTCCATACGGTTTATCCATCATTTTCATCTTTGGGTTTTGGGAAAACAACTTGATTTTGGAATGAAACCAGGAATAAGGGATCTAGGGCAATGTTATTCGTATACCATCAAAATCTTGTTGGATTTTAGAGTTCAGAGCTCCCCTTGGGTCATGGGCTATATGTATGGATAAACCAAGTGATGTAGATCACCATGGTAAAGTGGTTTGAGTATTATCATGATTGAGCTCTCCAAGGATTGATGCCAAACTTCAAATAAATAAGGGTGCCAAAACATTTTATCAGATAACCTTCAAAACCATGTGGGTTTTAGAAGCACAAGGATCCAATTGAAACAAGTGATGTAGGGATAGATAGACCTTCATGAGTAGAGCAGAACCATACCAAGAGTTGGTCAAAATAATATAGTATGAAGATGTGAGCTTCTTCCATAGTAGGCATGTTAATAAGATTTGCTAGAAATATTATTTTCATGCCTACAAAATATCAAGAACAAGTGGGTTAGAGGATGATCTAGCCAAAGACAAGAGTGAGACTTGGTCTTCCTTAAGATGGTCTACAGGATGGTTCAACTGCATTGCCAAAAATACACAAGGGTTGGAAATGAGGGAGACTCAAGTATGTGATCTTGATAACCTTTTACCAGCCTTAGCCAAATTTGGGGATTTTGACTAGAGTACAAGAGTTAATGTTTTTGATTGGTTGTAAGATTCCAAATCATCATCAAAGTGATGATGTTGAAGTGTAGATGGAGTAGAAAGGATCCATGCTTGGAATTGGTCTTCATATACTTGGAAGCTTTTAGAAGGAATGGATTTAAAGGTGGTATAGTTAGGAGATTAGATAGTAACTTTAGTGACCAGATGAAAAGTAAATCTTAGGGAATTTGCTTAGGATTTATTATCTTACTTTAGCTTAATTCCTAGAGAATGAGCTTGTAGAGTAGATCCTACTACTTCCTAAGCAAACAAGTCAACATTAGATCAAGTCAATTAGTCTGAATAAGCATACAAATCTTCTAATAAGGTTATCATCAAGCCTAGCTTGAGATAAGGATGGGTAGTTTGAAAGGTTTGATTTTTGAAGAAGGTCAGATTTCTTGGTATGTCTACCAAGAAAATTTAAAACCTTTATAAAAAGTTTTGGAAAAACCTAGGGATAAGAGTAGTTTTGTTAAATAGCTTTTGTCAACTGGGGGTGAGAGAAGGAGTATATCATCTAATAAATAGTCAGATGCATAAAGACTAACAAGGAAGCAAGAAAACATTACATCACTAAACAAGAAAAAGTTTTTGTTCCCCCTGATTTTTTCATTCTGGACAACTAATCAGGGTTGCTGAAAGTGGGATGTTACAGGAACAATCATACACAACTCGCATAGGCGATACCAATCCTTGGAATTGTAACAACCCAATTTTAGCAACCCTAATTATCTGTCTAGAATCCAAAAATCAGGTGGAAAAAACTTTTTCTTGTTTAAGTGATGCAATGTTTGCATGCTTGCTTGTTATGCTTATGTATATGAATGTGCAAAAGATGATATAGTCCTCACCTAAACCTCATTTGAGAAAAGCTACTTTCCCAAAACTATCTTGGGTTATTTTACATATTCTCAAATGTTCTGGCATTTCTAAAACTTGAGCCTCAATCATTCTCTTAGCCTCTATTTACAAACCTATGGATATATATCTGATATAATCTCCCTATGTTTTCTAGAGAGAACTTGCAACTACTCTTATCTTTAGTTTACAAAACCTTTTTATAAAGCTTTTCAATTCTACCCATGGTAGAAATAGCAAGGAATCTCACCTTTTTCAACTCCAACTTTTCAAAATACCGATCTCTACCTCAAGCTAGGCTTGATGGTACCCATAGAAGTAGAATAATTTTTTGGAAGATTAATTGCCTTGATCTACTGTCTAATGAATTGCCTTGATCTGTTGTTTGTTTTGTTTGCTTAGGATGTAGTTATAGATACTCTTGGAGAACATCCAATAGGATAAAGATGTTTTAAGATCACAACACCCTAAGCATGGATACAACACTAGAACTGATCTCAAGCCACTAGGTGATCATCTAAAACCCTTAACCAGATCAATTCTGAAGTGATCCATTCTAGAAGCTTCCAAGTGAATGAAACCCAAATACAATCATGGTTGTTTTCTACTCAATCTAAACTTCAAAATAATCCACTTGATGATGCTTTGGTACCTTGCAACCAACCAAAAACATCCCCTCTTTTACTTTAGTCCAAAAACCCAAATCTGCCAAAATATGACTAAGTTTGGGAATGTTATCAGGCTACCATCTTGGAGTCTCCCTCATTTCTAACCCTTGTTAATTTTTTGAAATGAACTTGAACCATATTATAGACCATCATATGGACTACCAAGGCCCACTTTTTCCATTGGCTAGATCATCCTCCAACCCACTTTTTCTTGATGGTTTTGTATGCAAGAATATAATAATCTCTGCAAATCTTATCAACTAGCATACTTTGGAAGAAGCTCACATCTCCATACTACTTACTTGGACCAACTCCCTACATGATTGTGTTTTACTCATAAAGTTCTATCAATCCCTACTTCACTTGTTCCAATTGGATCGTTGTGCTTCTAAAACCCACATGGTTTAGAAGGCTAATTGATAATTTGCTTTGGCGCCGATATTTTATTCAAAGTTTGGAATCAATCCTTAGAGAGATCAAGATTTATTAAGCTCAAAACACTATACCATGGTGATATACATCACTTGATATATCTATACATATAACCCATGACACAAGGGGAGCCCTGAGCTCCAAGATCCAACAAGGTTTTGATGGTATGATAATAACATCACCCTACATCCTTTATTCCTTATTTCTTACCAAAGTCAAGTTGGATTCTCAACACCCAAGGTTGAAAATGCTAGATACACATTTTTTAAATCATCTACCTTGATTATAATGGTTTATAAAATATTATCCATAAATATTATGGACCAAAACCTATTTAATTTCGTTAATGGACAAAACCTCCAACACTCCCTCTGTAAAGGAAAGTTTGTTTTTCTCCAAAGCACACCTCCAACTTTAACCTCATCTGAGTCCTATATATCCTACCCTATATTCCCATCTCAAAAATAAATATTTTTGAAAAGCTTTATTATTTCTTTTTCCTTTTTCTTAAATGGCAGAATGATGACCCACAAGTATAGGGGGTGTATCGCTGTATTTTCGATAAGTAAGAGTGTCGAACCCAGCGAGTGTATCGCTGTATTTTCGATAAGCAGAAGGTGCTGGCTAGTGGTATGGATCAGGAATTCTCTACAAATACTTAGCAAACAGATTTTTAGGGTTTTTTGATAAAGCAAGTAAACAAAGTATGAGTAAATAGAAGACAGTAGGAATAATTGCAGCACGTGGCCCAATCCATTATGCAGCAAAGGACAAGCCGGTTGTATTACTTAAGATGGCCAAACATTCTTGAGGAAACAAGGGAAGACTGTCAAGTGCTTTCGCTTCATATAGTTGATTAATATTCTTTAGCTTGCTAAGTGTTGTGTGGGTGAACCGGTGCTAATATACCAACCTTCCTAGGACTAATACATACTTGCGATTATAACCCTTGCAAACATCCGTAAGTACATGAAAGTAATTAAGGTAGAAACCTAACCACAGCTTTAAACTCTAAGACCCTTACGTCCCTTGTGCAATGGTTTCCTAACGGGGGTTCATGTTTCTGTCATCCGGCAACCCCTACGATTAGTAGCCAAATACACAATGCATTCACCTAGGCCCATATAGGTGAAGTGTCATGTAGTTGACGTTCACATGACACCACTAGAAGAAGTACACCACAACTTAAATATCAAACTATTGAATCTTTCTCAACACAATTCCACTACTAACAACATGACTTCTCCCATGTCCTCAAGAACAAAACGAACTACTCACAAGACATCATATGGATCATGATCAAAGGTGGAATAATGATGTATAACAATCTGAACATAAACAATAATTCACTGAACAATCTGAACATAAACAATAATTCACTGGTTCACTCAATAGCATCAACTACAAAGAGTAATCAACACCGGGAAAGTTTCCGCTATGAACTATGCAAGATTCAACTCAATTGTTACAGCAATATGGAGATGGTGATGAGGGTGCTAATGATTATGATGGTGGTGATGATGATGATGATGATCCTGATGAAGTCCAGCTTGATGGTGGTGTTGATGGCGACGATCTCCCCACTTCAGGAAGGAATTCCCCCGGCAGAAATCTGTCTGCCGGAGAGATCTTTCTCTCTCGGTGTTTTCCGCCCCGTAGAGGCGGCGGAATATTTATGTGGTTGCTCCCCGAGTCTTAGGGTTTCGGGAGGAATATATACGCTAGAGGGGAGAGCCAGAGGTGGGCCAGGGCGGCCACACCACCTGGTGGCGCGACCTAGGTTGGCCCGCGCTAGGGGGTGGTGTGGGCCCCCTATGGCCCATCTCCACTCCCTCTTCCGGCAGCCTTTGTCTTATGGAAAAATTGGAATTTCCGTATATTTTCCTGGATTTTCTGATCTTCGCGAATTTTGCCTCCAAATAGCACCTTTTCCATCAGAATCCTGACTGCAGCGGTCCATGGTCCAAAAGTCATCAACCATGCAAAAACAGATGAAATAACATAAGTATCATCTCTTAATATGAAATATATCAATGAATAATAGTGAATTATGATATAGAAGAGTGATGCAAAATGGACGTATCACAGAAACAAGGAATAATTGCTCTAAAATACTTTTTCATCCCATTAAATTCTAGGAAAATTCTCCCACGTGTGAATTCATGTTTTGGATCATCTCATAATAAAATATCATCTTGTCCAATTCAAATATTTCAAAATAAATCAATAAATTAGATTCAACAGTCTTTGAATAAATGATATTTTTGTGATAAAAAACCCTCCAATAATTCCCCTATATTTCCTAGAAGTGTATACTAACCATATCTATCTACCAGTACACTTGAACCATCTAGCCAAAATAAAAAATCAAGAATTTCCTTATGATCTTCCCTTTGGCTAGAAAAGGAAATTATTCAAAACTATGATCTTGACCAAATCAAACCTTCCCCCATCTTGTCCAATAATTCACCACAGCAACTGCACTCTCCCCTGGTCGTGTTGCATTGTAGCATAGTGCTATAGCAACCCCCACACCTTTGTCCCATTAGTTTTGGAAGGAAAGAGACATGCCATTAAAAACAAAAGCATAGAAATAAGTGAGCAGCAGCACCTCCACTGTCCCTCTGCCCTAGTGTCAACACCCGAATTTTTAATCCCAGATGCCCATTATGCCATACCTCGCAATCCTAGGATTACCATTTTTGCAAGACATAACGGATTGGATATCACAGTACATTATCCATTACAAACCATACATAAGGTCTTACACAAATAAAGATCTCATGATCCAGTCTTAATACAACAAGTAGTGTAATAAAAGATAGGTGTAGTGGTGGGGTCCATCTTCAGGGGCACATGCAATACTGACGAAGGCAGATAGTCCTAGTTATCATAGCCGTCCTGCTGGCCATCATCTTGACAGTCTCCTTCATAGTCTGGCCATGAGAATAGCCAGGGACAACAACCATGAGTACTGTTTAAGTACTCGCAAACTACCATTAACAAGTAGTATAGTCTAAGTTAAAGTGCTAACTCTATGTTTAACTATAAAGTTAAGTTTGAAACCTAAGCTGAGTTCTGAAGCAAAGAAAGATAAAATAAAGTTCTAGAATCACTTAAGTTGGGAAGCTAGTGTCATAAAACACAACCCTGTTGTGGTCAAGTAAAGATTCATCATTCATTTCAGAAGTTATTTTGAAAACATCTGACAACGAAACAGTATGGCCATTCCAACTGTCCATAACCGCGGATGCGGCTATTCGAATAGTTTGACACTCTACAGAGGTGTTACACTTTCACCACAAGATTCGATACATCTGTCAGGGATAACCCTGAATCATCATACTTAGTATGCAGATAATCAAACATAACCTTTCCTTTACACACCCTAGTATAAGCATCTCTCCTATGAGCATGGCCTCCCAACCATGACCATCTGTCATCTTGGGCACTGCATAGGTGGACACCATTGAGAGGTAGCCTCATCTCAAACCTCTCCCGCGAGGGAACTAATACTAATGCATATAAACTTCTGGCTAAGCCTTACCCAATTAAGGTATTGTGGTTGTACGGTAAATTTGGAATGGTATCGCATCCGAATCCAACCATCGGTTTTATAAAAGGGCTAAGGCTCATGCCTCAACATTTTCATCATGCTAAACCATTTGTGTTTCTCAACACATGTCAAAACATCCCAATAGAATGAGTCATCATTCCAAGGTTTTCATAATTCATTTTCACCATGTGTTCCCATCTAAAGTGACTCAAGCTTTTAGTTACTCTAAACTACTAAGTTAAGAATGTTCACTAAGGTGGAAAGATGGGATCAATCTCATGCCATAGAATGACATCTAAAATTATCTAAAATAGGTCAAGTTTTAAACTCTTTATGCTACCTTCAAAACAAGTAAGGGACTTTGTGTAAAGTAAAGGAAGTAAAGCTTGAAATTAGTACTTGGGGTAAAGAAATAGTCAAAGTAGTTTAACCAAAACATGCCTAAGGCATCTTTGGTAAACCATCTAGTTTAATCCTAGCTTGCTAATAGTAGCTTGCTAAGTAGAACACTTGCAAGTGTTAGCTTGCATTGTTAATGGTGGATTGCAAGTACAACTTGCAAGGGTTAACTTGGATAGTGCTAGCTTGCCTTGGTTGGTGCAGTGGTTGAAGTTTTCTTCTTCTTCTTCTTGGTAGAACTCCTCCTCGAACGGTACTATCTTCTATAAATACATACGGGGTATACAATCACCAAACAATACTTAACTAGTCTAATTAGTACTCTAAGGCACACATTTGATGATCTATCATCATCGCAAGCATCACAAGTTTTATTAACTAGTTTCATTCTTTTTATTTAAGAAAAGTAATTTCTACTCATGGAAAATTAACTAAGATTTAATATTCACCACTTAAAATATGGGATCATTTGGACACATGTCATCACCACATATCTTAACATGTGGGAATGTAATTTAAGGGTTAGTTCATAATTACTTTGGTTTAAGTTCATTATTTAATGATTTAAAGTGACTAGAAATGCCTATATAGCATTTTTTTGGTACTAGTCCAAAGTCACTGTATGTAAACCTTAATATTATTACATATTCAGATAGTTATGGTTAAATTTTATTTTTTAGAGCTGGAATCAACTCAAAAGCTAACATGGTTGATTTTATCAAAATGTTGCAAGGGGCAAATGCTTTTGTCTTGTTATTTTTACTAGGAGATATCTCTAACTCTAATTGAATTAAATCCAATGGGCTTGGGTAGATCTTTTCAGTAGCTTTCTAACAAAATTGGAATCACTCCATTTGGATTTGTAAATCTCTCTGAATTTATTTTCAAACTAAGGGACAGAACTAGGTTCAAACTAAATAGAAAAATCCTAATTTGAATTAGGATCGATCTGAACGCTAACAAAGCGGCCCAATGACACTCCACTGCTGGGCTCAAATGAGGAGGGTCCACCGTCGCTCATAATGTGCGAAGCAGTACGGGATGATATGGGTCGTTGGATTAGAACAGGGATCAACGGCTGGGGATCGTGGTCGATGACGGACCTGTCACCGGCGAACTCTAACCCTAGCGGCTCAGTGGGGGTGCATAGGGGGCATACCAGGGCTCCAGCAACGACGGCGAGACGGACAAATGGACTGGTGGTCGACGGCGAGCTCATGGACGGTCGAGGAAGCTCCAGGGGTGGTCGCAATCAGCGACGCCCTTTTCCTCTAGAGGTGGCCTGCTCCGGTACAATTCCGGTGAACGGCTGCTCGCCTTGCTCCAGCTAGAGGTGGGGAATGGTCAGTGAGGTGAGGGGAGGTGAGTGGTGTGCTGCAAATGGCTGGGGGTGCCCTCCTTTTATAGGCTTGACGACGAGACAACCTTGCATGGCCAGGCGACGATGGAGACATGGCTATGGGCTGCTAGCGGCATGGCTACGAGCGGCGATCGATGCACGGTCTCCTGGCAGTGCTCTGGGGCTTAAATGCGGGCTTAGGGGCGGTGGTATGTGGTCGGGCGGAGCTGGCGCTCTGAGCGGCATAGACGGCGGCTTCCACGGCGAGCGGTGGCTGTGAGGCGTTGGACGGCGAATGGGCGTGTCTGGCGTGCTCCTAGGGTCGTGGCGGAGCGGTGAGCATGGGCTGCGGTCGAGCGGCAGCTTTAAGACGTTGTCGAGCATGGCGCTCATGATGTTTCAGATGGCACAACAAAGTGCACAACATGATGGGGGTGGTCCATGGCTTGGCCTGGCTCGGGGAGGTGACAGAGGGTGGCTGTGAGGTGCTGGCTAGCTAGAAGACATGGTGAGAGAGGGGGAGATGGTCTGCTGTGGCGGTGACCAAGTTGGCCAGCGAGCATGTCCTCGCCATGGCTTGGCATTGCCACTAGGGGGTAGGGGAATGGTTTTAAATGGCCTGGTTAGATCATCTAGGGACAATGGGAGTGTTTTGAGGACAAATGGGAGACAAGTTTGGCCAGAACACTATTCAAATAGTGAATTTGGTTTTTGTTTGAATTCTATCCACAAGGTGTTTGTGAAAATGGCCGAAAGAACTTTCTTTTTGAATTTTGAAAAGATTTTTGGTGGGTGTTCTAGTACTAAGCTTGAGACTCTGTGGGTGCTTGGGTTTTGAAAATGGAGTTTGTTTGAGTGGTTTTTGAAATAGTGGGATCTTACCATATGGAATAGATTCAATTTTCAAATGTCAATTAAATTTAGTGTTTGAATGTTTTTAGCAGATCATAAAGTGGGCCTTGGTACCTCATTATGTGTACTATCAAGGGGTGCAAAGATCCACATTTGTTTTTGTTAAGTCCTGAGTACTAGGAATAGCCAAAGTAGGCATGATAGTTAATTTGGCAAAAATGACCATTCACTTCATTTATTCATTTTGATTTTTTTTCTTTGGGATTTGTTTGGGGATGATCTAGATGATGTTTGTTTCACCTAAGAATCATTTTACAAGCAATGGATCACTTGATCATGGCAATTCAAACAACTCCTAATTTAAATGCACACACATATGAATGCTTTGATAATTTTAATTGGAAAAGTTTTTGTTAACCCTTATTTTGATGATTTGGATCTTAATAAACTTGGATTAAAGTTTTGGGATGTTACAAACCTTACCTCCTTAAACAAAATCTCGTCCCGAGATTTACAAAGAAAACTAGGAACTAAAGAGATCTGGGAACTCTGTCCTAATGTAATCTTCTCGCTCCCAAGTGGCTTCCTCCTCGGTATGGTTGCTCCACTGAATCTTGAGAAACTTGATACTCCTGGTCCTAGTGTTTCTGTAAGCTTCTTCTAAGATACGGATGGGCACTTCACGATAGGTCAGGTCATTGTTGATCTCTACAGCTTTGTGATCGATGTTTTTGAAAACTTCCGTCTTCTCTGGCACTTCCAGGCATTTGCGAAGTAACGAGATATGGAACACCTTGTGGATGGCTGACATCTCTTCACGTAGTTCTAGTTGATATGATACTTCTCCTCGACGGTTCAGAAACTTGAAAGGCCCGATATATCTGGGGGCTAACTTCCCTTTCAGACTAAAGCGTTGGGTTCCTTTCAATGGTGAAACCTTGAGATATACAAAATCTCCAACATTGAAAGTCAGGTCTCTCCTTCTCTTGTCAGCATAACTCTTCTGTCTGGATTGGGCGGTCTTGAGGTGCTCACGGACTTTGTGAACTTTCTCTTCAGCTTCTCGGAGAATGTCGGGTCCAAAGATATGACTCTCTCTTACTTGCGACAAATTCAAAGGGGTACGACACTTCCTTCCGTATAGGAACTCAAATGGTGCCATCTGCAAACTAGCTTGGTAACTGTTGTTACATGAGAACTCTGCGAAAGGAAGGCAGTCTTCCCATTTTGATCCGTACTCTAACACACAAGCTCTTAACATATCCTCTAGGATCTGGTTGACTCTCTCAGTTTGTCCATCTGTTTGCGGGTGATAAACGGTGCTGAAGTTCAACCTGGTGCCTAATCCTTCCTGAAATTTCTGCCAAAATCTTGAGGTAAACTAGGTTCCTCGATCTAATACTATGGTCTTGGGGGTTCCATGCAGACTAACAATCCTAGCAATGTACAGCTCTGCTAGCTTCGCACTCTGGTAGGTAGTCTTGACAGGTATGAAGTGAGCTACCTTGGACAGTCTATCAACTATGACCCAGATTGAGTCATTTCTGCTACTAGAAGTAGGCAAACCGGTGATAAAGTCCATTCCTACGGAATCCCATTTCCATTCCGGAATCTGCTATGGTTGCAACAGTCCTGTAGGTCTCTGGTGCTCTACTTTGACTCTTTGACAAATGTCACATTTGGCGATGTAGCTTCCGATTTCTCTCTTCATCTTGTGCCACCAAAATTGCTCCTTTAGGTCTTGATGCATCTTCGTTCCTCCGGGGTGGAAAGAACAAAGAGTATCATGAGCTTCCTTCATGACAACTTGCTTCAACTCCGAATCTGCTGACACACAGATACGTCCTTTGTACCACAGTACTCCTTATTCGTCTCTAGTGAATCTAGGTACCTTCCCTGTACCAATACGACGTTTGATTATGTCGACACTTTCATTTCCCTTCTAGGCTTCCTTGATTTGGCTAATCAATGTGGGTTGAAGTTCAATGCTAGCTAAAAATCCTTTGCTAACTAATTCAGTTCTGAACTTATCCAACTCCTCATACAAACTTGGCTGCCTCTCCTTGATCATGGTGTTTAGCCTGCAAGGCAATCTTCTAAGAGCATCCGCTACCACATTGGCTTTGCTGGGGTGATAGTGAATGTCAAGGTCATAATCCTTGATTAACTCTATCCATCTCCTTGGCCTCATATTCAACTCCTTCTGAGTGAAAATATACTTCAAGCTCTTGTGATCTGAGTAAATATCACAGTGATTACCCATCAGATAATGACGCCATGTCTTTAATGCCAAAACTACGGCTGCTAATTCAAGATCATGGGTCGGATAGTTCTGCTCATGCTGCTTCAGTTGTCGAGACAGATACACAATGACTTTGCCTTCTTGCATCAATACAAATCCAAGACCAATCTTGGATGCATCACAATATACATCAAACGGCTTCTTGATATCTGGCATGAGCAATATTGGGGCTGATATCAATCTCTTCTTCAGCTCCTGAAAACTGGCTTCACACTTGGCAGTCCATTCAAACTTCTTGTCCTTCTTCAACAATTGGGTCATGGGTCTGGCAATGCTCGAGAATCCTTCGACGAACTTGTGGTAGTATCCCGCTAATCCGAGAAATGCACGGACTTGGGTTTGAGTGGTTAGGGCTTCCCATTCTTCGACATCTCTGATCTTAACGGGATCAACAGAGACTCCTCCGGCAGACACAATATGTCCTAGGAATCCTACTTCTTTCATCCAAAACTCACACTTGCTGAACTTGGCATATAACTGATGCTCTCTTAGCTATTCTAGGATGATTCTCAGATGTTGCTCATGCTCTTCTTCTGACTTGGAGTACATAAGGATATCGTCGATAAACACAACTACAAACTTATCTAGGAAATTCATAAAGATCTTATTCATGAGATTCATGAAATAAGCAGGGGCATTGGTTAATCCAAAAGATATAACAGTATACTCGTATTAGAGAGTAGTAAAGGCGGTCTTCGGAATATCCGTTGCACGAATCTTATGTTGGTGATAACCATTCCTAAGATCAATCTTTGAGAATACCTGGGCTCTAGTCAACTGATCAAATAGATCCTCTATCTTTGGAAAGGGGTACTTGTTCTTGATGGTGACGTCATTCAACTTTCTGTAATCTGTGCACAAACGGTTGCCTCCATCTTTCTTGTCGACGAATAACACTGGTGATCTTCATGGAGAAGCGCTTGGTTGTATCAAGCCTGTTGCTAACATGGCATCTAACTGCTTCTTCAACTCAACTAACTCTGAGGGGTTCATGCTATAGGGTCTCTTGGCTATGGGTCCGGTTCCGGGGATTAGCTCGATAATGAACTCAATATCCCTATCCAGGGGCATACCTGGCAATTCATCTGGGAGTACTTCGGGGTATTCACAGACTACTCTTATTTGGTCTATGGTGGGTAGGTCTAGACTCTTGTTGCACTTGAATTGACGAGGTAAGGTTTCAGATATATGCTCTACTGTTACTCTAGAACTACTGGTCATGGTGATGGCTTTCTTAGCACTGTCTATCAGTCCTTTATGCCTTGACATCCAGTCCATACCTAGTACTACTTCCAATCCTTTGGTTCCAAGTACTATAAGGTTGGCATAAAAATCTATCCCATGTATTCTGATAGGTACAACTTTGCAAATTTTTCTAGCTTTTGTAGTTGATCCGGGGATTTGAACTATCATGACATGCTTCAGGTTGGTTGGGTAAATCTTACTAGTGCATGCAAATTCTTCGGTGACAAATGAATGTGATGCTCCCGAATCAAACAATACTATTGCTAAAACTGAGTTGACAGAAAACATACCCAGCACAACATCTCGCGCCTCTTGGGCTTCTACGGTGTTCGTGTGGAAGAGACGACGGTTCCCTGGGGCAAACCTTCTCCCTGGTTGAACACGATGCTGCTATTGAGCTGGGGCATTCACATTGGTAGTGGAGACAGTCTTCTTGGGACACTCATTGGAATAGTGGCCCTTCACTCCACACTCGAAAGAAGTTATCTGGGATTTGTCCTTTGCTGCGACAGGCACAGTATTGCTGCCAGTTCTGGGTGCAGTGTTGTTGTTGTTGTTGTTCTTGGGAGGGGCACAGTTGAAATTGTTGGCATTTCCGGAGTTATGATTGTTTCCTCCGGACTTCACATTGCCTCCGCTACGGTTGGGGTAGCTTGGGCGAGACATTGGGGGTCGGTTGTTCCTTGGTGCATATCGTGGTGAGGGGTTGGTACGGTACTTCAAATGACTGCTGGATCCTGATTGCTGCATCATACGATGTTTGCGGTTGTCGTTTGCCTGGTTAATCTTCCCTTCCATCTGAATGGCAGAGTCGACTAGCTCTTCGAGATCCTCGAAGCGGATGTTGACGAGGACAGTCTGCATCTCATCATGCAGTTTGATCAGGAATCTCTCCTTCTTCTTCACCTCTGTGTTGATCTGATCAGGGGCGTACCTTGCAAGCGACAGGAATCTGTCACGGTATTCCACCACAGTCATTCTTCCTTGCTTCAAGTCGCGAAACTCATCTCTTAGTCTGGTGACTAGACCTTGCGGCACGTGGGTGCGACTGAACTTTGTTTTGAAAGCTTCCCATGTCATCACCTGACCATGGTTCATATTGCGGATACTAGTCCACCAAGCTCTTGCATCTCCCGCCAGATAGTTGGTGGCGAAGAGAACTTTCTCATTGTCATCAACTCCTGCAACTTCTAAGTAGTTTTCGATTGTCTGCAGCCAGTCATCTACATCTAGTGGGTTTTCAGCTTGGTTGAAGATTGGGGGATTGGTATTCTGGATGTTTTTGAGTTTGGATCCATGGTGATTCTGATTTCCATGGTTCTGGTTGTTGAGAGCCATCTGGGCGATCTGCTGCAATGTTGCTAAGTTGGCTTGGCGTGCCTCGCTTGCTTCTTTTGTCTCATGATGAGATTCTACAAGATCTACAGCATTGGGTCTTGCGACGACCTTCTCCCTCCTTGGTTTCCACGAGTCATCTGAAGGTTGAGGTAGATAAAGGGGTAAGAGGGAAAGTTCTAAGGCTCATGGTTTTGATTTCAAGCTAAAACTTTGAGTTTGACTAAGGTTTTGCAACTAACTTCATTTCATTCATGCAAACAAGCACATGATACAACACACACCACAACAATCAAAGGAAAACAGATGGTTTGAAAAACCATTCTGCAAGCTATGATACAGTGGGACCAATACATCTCATGCTACGACAGTGCTCTAATGCATCTACTAATCATTGATGAAGTCGGAGTCCTCATCGTCAGTGTAGAAGTCCACAACATCCTCCTCCAGCAAGTCATCATCATTGTTGAGGTAAGAATCCATGTCTCCCTGGATGTCTTCACCCTCCTCTTCTTGTTCCTTTGTGGCAAGTTGAGCTTCTTGCTCCTTGACGGTCTTCTCGAGGTCGGCAACCTTCTTGCAAAGATGGGCGATGGTGCGATCCTTCTTTGCACGCTGGCGGCAAAGAGACTGGCGATCCTGGACGAGCAGTGCGAAAGTCTGGGCCTTCTAGTCGGCAATGGCACGGTTCTAGTTGGCTAACTCCCTGGCATTGTCCAGTTCCTATTGTCTATCGTGCAACAAGAAGTCAAGATTCACCACTTGACGCCTCAACTCTGGGTGACTTGGCATCTCCATAAGCATCCCCATGAAATCACGTCTTGCATAGTGAGCAAAACGGGTTCCCTGGAGTTGGTTAACGCTGAGGGCACATAGACGTGCGAGAGCTTCATGCATTGCCCTGGCTAATCCATCTAGCCAGTTGTTCTCTCTCACGGAGAACTGTATTCTCCCGAACGTTGGTGCTTCGAAGCTTCCTATAAGATCAGCGGTGACTAGCCACTGTAAATCTCCTCCTGGGGGTCCTGGAAGTTGAGCTCCAAGAAACTCCGAATGTGGGCGTCCCAGTAACTCCGACAGTGAATCCAGATCCCTCTCGAAGATTAGTTGACCTCCGTTTCGCAATTGGTAGAACTTGTTGAACTGAGTCTACATCTATAAGAATTAAGGATGAGGAAATTAGTGAAGTGATTAACTGTGTCAAATTTTAAGTAGTAATGTAAGAATTTTCAGGAACATGAATTTTGGAGAAAGAATGAATTCCCAAGGATAAGAGAGGAAATAGTTTTTCATAAATACTCACTTTGGTTTGGAAATTAAGTTTTTGTTTGGACGTCCATTCTAACTAGCGTCTCCTATGGTCAGGATGGCTCTGATACCAACTTGTCCACACCCAGATTTTTAATCCCAGATGCCCGTTATGCCATACCTCACAATCCCAGGATTACCATTATTGTGAGACATAACGGATTGGATATCACAGTACATCATCAATTACAAACCATACATAAGGTCTTACACAAATAAGGATCTCATGATCTAGTCTTAATACAACAAGCAGCAGAATAAAAGATAAGCGTAGCGGTGGGGTCCATCTTCAGGGGCACAGGCAATGCTGACGAAGGCAGATAGTCCTAGTTATCATAGCCATCCTGCTAGCCATCATCTTGATAGTCTCCTCCATAGTCTGTCCATGAGAATAGCCAGGGACAACAGCCATGTGTACTCTTTAAGTACTCGCAAACTACAACTAACAAGTAGTATAGTCTAAGTTAAAGTGCTAACTATATGTTTAACTATAAAGTTAAGTTTGAAACCTAAGCTGAGTTCTGAAACAAAGAAAGATAAAACAAAGTTCTAGAATCACTCAAGTTGGGAAGCTAGTGTCATAAACACAACACTGTTGTGGTCAAGTCAAGATTCATCATTCATTCCATAAGTTATTTTGAAAACATCTGACAATAAAACAGTATGGCCATTCCAACTGTCCATAACCGCGGAGGCGGCTATTCAAATAGTTTGACACTCTGCAGAGGTGGTACACTTTCACCACAAGATTCGATACATCTGTCAGGGATAACCCTCAATCATCATACTTAGTATGCAGATAATCAAACATAACCTTTCCTTTACACACCCTAGTATAAGCACCTCTCCTATGAGCATGGCCTCCCAACCATGACCATCTGTCATCTTGGGCACTGCATAGGTGGACAACATTGAGAGGTAGCCTCAGCTTAAACCTCTCCCGCGAGGGAACTAATACTAATGCATATAAACTTCTGGCTAAGCCTTACCCAATTCAGGTATTGTGGTTGTACGATAAATTTGGAATGGTATCGCATCCGAATCCAACCATCAGTTTTATAAAAGGGCTAAGGCTCGTGCCTCAACATTTTCATCATGCTAAACAATTTGTGTTTCTCAATACATGTCAAAACATCTCAATAGAATGACTCATCATTCCAAGGTTTTCATAAGTCATTTTCACCAAGTGTTCCCATGTAAAATGACTCAAGTTTTTAGTTACTCTAAACTACTAAGTTAAGAGTGTTCACTAAGGTGGAAATATGGGATCAATCTCATGCCATAGAATGACATCTAAAATTATCTAAAATAGGTCAAGTTTTATACTCTTTATGCTACCTTCAAAACAAGTAAGGGACTTTGTGTAAAGTAAAGGAAGTAAAGCTTGAAATTAGTACTTGGGGTAAAGAATAGTCAAAGTAGTTTAACCAAAAGATGCCTAAGGCATCTTTGCTAAACCATCTAGTTTAATCCTAGCTTGCTAATAGTAGCTTGTTAAGTAGAACACTTGCAAGTGTTAGCTTGCATTGTTAATGGTGGCTTGCAAGTTCGACTTGCAAGGGTTAACTTGGATAGTGGTATCTTTATTTGGTTGGTGTAGTGGTTGAAGTTTTCTTCTTCTTCTTGGTAGAACTCCTCCTCCTCGAAAGCTTGGTCGGTACTATCTTCTATAATACATACGGGGTACACAATCACCAAGCAATACTTAACTAGTCTAATTAGTACTCTAAGGCACACATTTGATGATCTATTATCATCGCAAGCATCACAAGTTTTATTAACTAGTTTCATTCTTTTTATTTAAGAAATATAATTTCTACTCATGGAAAATTAATGAGATTTAATATTCACCACTTAAAATATGGGATCATGTGGACACATGTCATCACCACATATCTTAACATGTGGGAATGTAATTTAAGGGTTGGTTCATAATTACTTTGGTTTAAGTTCATTATTTAACGATTTAAAGTGACTAGAAATGCCTATATAGCATTATCTTGGTACTAGTACAAAGTCACTATACGTAAACCTTAATATTATTACATATTCAGATAGGTATGGTTAAATGTGATTTTTGAGAGTTGGAATCAACTCAAAAGCTAACATGGTTGAATTTATAAAAATGTTGCAAGGTGCAAATGCTTCTGTCTTGTTATTTTTACTAGGAGAGATCTCTAACTCTAATTGAATTAAATACAAAGGGCTTGGGTAGATATTTTCAGTAGCTTTCTAACAAAATTGGAATCACTCCATTTGGATTTGTAAATCTCTCTGAATTAATTTTCAAACGAAGGGATAGAACTAGGTTCAAACTAAATAGAAAAATCCTAATTTGAATTAACTGGGTCGCGCGGGAACGCTAACGGGCCGGCCCAGTGACACTCCGTGGCACGGGGCTCAGCTGACAAGAGGGGTCCATCGGTCAGCGTCTCATAACGCGTGAAGCGGTACGGGGTGATATGGGTCGTTGGATTAGAACGGGGATCAACGACTGGGGATCGTCATCAATGACGGACCTGTCGCCGGCGAACTCTAACCCTAGCGGCTCAGTAGGGGTGTATAGGGGGCATAAAAGGGCTCCAGCGACGACGGCAAGATGGGCAAACAGACTGGTGGTCAACGGCAAGCTCGGGGACGGTCGAGGCAGCTCCGGGGGTGGTTGCAATCAGCGGCGCCCTTCTCCTCTAGAGGCGGCCTGCATAATTCCGTTCCGACTAGAGGTGGGGAATGGTCAGTGAGGTGAGGGGAGGTGAGTGGTGTGCTGCAAATGGATGGGGGTGCCCTCCTTTTATAGGATCGACGACGGGACAACGTGGCATGGCCAGGCGACGGTGGCGACATGGCTACGGGCTGCTAGCGGCATGGCTGCGAGCGGCGATTGATGCGCGGTCTCCTGGCGGTGCTCTAGGGCTTAAATGTGGGCTTAGGGGCGGTGGTATGCGGTCGGGCGGAGCTGGCCCTCTGAGCAGCAGAGACGGCAGCTTCCACAGCGAGCGATGGCTGTGAGGCGTTGGACGGCGAATGGGCGTGTCTGGCGTGCTCCTGGGGCTGTGGCAGAGCGGTGGGCGGGGGTTGCGGTCGAGCGGTAGCTTGGGCACGCGTGTCGGGCGCGGCGCTCTAGCGCGTGCTCGGCATGGCGCAGTCAGGCAGTGCGCGGCGTGATGGGGGTAGTTCATGGCTTGGCCTGGCTCGGGGAGGTGACAGAGGGTGGCAGTGACAGAGGGCTAGCTAGTAGACATGGTGAGAGAGGGGGAGATGGTCTGCTGCGGTGGTGACCGAGTTGGCCGGCGAGCATGTGCTCGGCATGTCTTGGCATTGCCACTAGGGGGTAGGGGAATGGTTTTAAATGGCATGGAGATCATCTAGGGACAATAGGAGTGTTTTGAGGACAAATGGGAGACAAGTTTGGCCAGAACACTATTCAAATAGTGAATTTGGTTTTTGTTTGAATTTTGTCCACAAGGTGTTTGTGAAAATGGCCGAAAGAACTTTCTTTTTGAATTTTGAAAAGCTTTTTGGTGGGTGTGCTAGTACTAAGCTTGAGACTCTGTGGGTGCTTCAGTTTTGAAAATGGAGTTTGTTTGAGTGGTTTTTGAAATAGTGGGATCTTCCCATATGGAATAGATTCAATTTTCAAATGTCAATTAAATTTAGTGTTTGAATGTTTTTGGCAGATCATAAAGTGGGACTTGGTACCTCATTATGTGTACTATCAAGGGGTGCAAAGATCCACATTTGTTTGTGTTAAGTTCTGAGTACTAGGAATAGCCAAAGTAGGCATGCTAATTAATTTGGCAAAAATGACCATTCACTTCATTTATACATTTTGATTTGTTTTTCTTTGGGAGGGGATGATTTAGATGATGTTTATTTCACCTAAGAATCATTCTACAAGCAATGGATCACTTAATCATGGCAATTCAAACAACTCCTAATTTAAATGCACACACATATGAATGCTTTGATAATTTTAATTGGAAAAGTTTTTGTTAACCCTTATTTTGATGATTTGGATCTTAATAACCTTGGATTAAAGTTTTGGGATGTTACACCTAGGAACGACCCAGAGCATCCCCACCACCTCTCCACCACCCTGCTGCCCAATGGATGGACACCACCCTCCCTCCAAGCTCACATGGACCTGGCCCATCATAAACCTCTCACCTCGTCTACAAAGGACAAAGTCCACTCCAGTCTGCCCTTCCCCACCATTCTACCCTCACACGCTATCTTACCACCCCTATGAGCTGAGTTACTCCTCCCCTGTGCACCTTCTCCATGAAAAAAAATAGAGAGCCCATCTCGGGTCTGATCGTTTTCGAGGAAGGTTCCCTCAAATCCACATTCCCTCTACCTCGTCTGCTTGCACCCCTATGATCCTCTACCACTGATCTACCTCTCCCCACCCTTTTAGTCTTCGTAGGTACGCCAAAGAAGCTAGCTCAGATGCATGCCGGAGGGCAGCTCCTCCGATGAGCCCGACAAGCCTGAGCCCTAGCATCCTTGCTAGGGTCACCCCTGAACCTCCGTTTACCTCCGCATCTTCTCTCTGGCCTTAACAACATCATGTAGCCACCTCCTACGCCCCAGCAAGTCGTTATTTGGGCTCCACCGGCACGGACGCGCAGGTCCCAGCGTTGGCACTGTATCGCGTGCTGTCACACCTTGTCGAGGATGTCAGAGTGATATGTGTCCACCCTGACATCTCCTGTTGCCGGTATGGCTCCGGTGAGGATCCTCGCCACTCCCTGTCCAGGCTAGGATTTCTGCGCGGCGGCGCTGGTCTCATCAGAGACGAAGCCTGGGAGCCGTCCGATCCAACTAACACAAATGACCCAGATCTCCCCGTACCTCTTCGCTCCTTACCCCTCTCTGACCAATGGGCCCCGACCGTTAGTGGTTTGAATCATGGATCCCGCGTGTCGGTTGCCCGGATGGGCCGAAAGCACCTCTCCCAGCTCATTTCCGCCTTAATCCAGCCTGCTTGGCAGTATTCTCTTTTTCTTTTATGATTTCTTTTCTAGATCTTTATTTAGCTAGTTACTTTAAATCAAATTGAAATTGTAAAAGCCCACCAAATGGGAAAAAATAAAATTCCTAGGGTTCCTAACTATTTTATTGAACACGCAGTATCCCTGGTTAGACAAGAGGTTGTCGAGATTAAAGATGATAATCAAACTCTTAGATGTACCCTTTTTACACAATAAATCTTTTTGTGAGGTTTATAACACCATTTGTCGTGGTGGTGGCACGGCAGATGCCATGGATAGGCTAAAGATGGGGCCAATGAGTGCTAGGGGAATCCAGGGAGGGAGAGTGTGGTGATTCCGCGCACGGAAGTTCTTGTATATTCTCTATCAATGGTGTTTACAAGTGCTCCTAAGGCTTTCCACAAGAAGGAGACGTTGTCGATTACTCCCTGTTCACTAGCCCTAGAGTTCTACCTTAGAGAGAGAATGATTCATCTATCAGCCATCCCTCTCTATGGAGGCCTCGGTGATCCTTATATAGGGGAGCCCGGGTTACAATTCTAGGGCACAGGTGGCAGCATATTCTACGAATATGCTCCTTTCCTAAAGCAGATGCTTCTTTATTCCTCTTTAACGGCTCGTCCGAGCTTTGGACGTAACCCGCAGCGTCATCCTTGTCTTTTACGCCACCGCACGCAAGCACGCCATCCGTCTTTGCCCGCGTCACCTTGGTCACCACTGACCCGCTGGTCCTCTTCTTTGCTTTACTTTGCACATGCTTCAGCTAATAAAGCCACCTTTTGACCAGCGGGGGATTCCTTCTCTTGGAAGCTAAGATAATCCGGCTAGCATAGAGCTACTCCGGCTCACCCATTTACTTGCAAAATAGATAGACATGGCCGGCATAAATCTTATGCCGGCCGGACCACTATCAAGGAAATGCCCCATGGGCCGGACCACATCGTGATTCGGCCCATCTTGAGGTGACCGGTCAGTACTTCGATTTGATCGAGCCGTACCCCGGCTAACTCGGCTCCTAAACCCCGGTGTTACCCTACCCAGGGGTATCCCCCCAACATTAGTCCCCGAAGCTGGTGCGGTCTTAGCAACTTTTAGTTGTTAAGGCCACAACAGGTTCCCTTATTCAGATATTTCGCTCCTTAGGCCGAGTTACCTCGTAATCCGGAGTTTATCTTCTTGCAACCCTTTTGCTCTTTCCGAGTCATTCCTCGTTCGCTACGTCTTTCGCTTGCTTTTCTGGTTGGTCTTTCCTTCTCTCGTACGCTTCTCCACATCCTACGTGGAGGGTAATCATCATTTGCCTCATTTTAAGGGCCATCCGCATTTACTACGCTGGTTACTGTCGCTGTGTCAGGCCTAACTGCTGTAAACGTCCCATCACTGCAGCGCCTCGTTAACTGTAACACCATGTCATGTCATGGGATCGCTTGCTCCTGTGGCCCCTCCTATGGCCTTGTTCTGATTGGCTGCTCGGGCCGCATACACGCTCGTTGCGTGCGGCATGTCACCCGCAACGGATCCCACGACGCGCGTGTAGCACGGTTAAGTAGGGCGTGCGGGGCACTCCCAGGGGAAGTTCCCTCATTTGTGCTACGCTCCACCGCCCTCTCTTTCACAGTGACTCTGCCGCCGCCGCCAGTTTTCTTCTCCCCGGGCGCCACCGCGACCGTGCTCCGGTAGCATTTTGCGCCAGCGCCACCGTCCCCATTGCTAGTTTCCACCACGGGGCCTTGCGCTTCCCGTTTCCCTTCATCCGGATACCTCTATTCTGACTACCCCGTCAGAAGCTCTGATTCCATCATGTCTGAGGCGGAGGCAGTGGTGGTGGCGCAGCAGGAGGAAGGGGCGGAGGGCCACGAACGCGGCTGCTGGGACGGTTCCATCATCCGCGAGGAGGACCTGACTTGGCTCCACGACACAGGGCGCATCCCCGCCGGTGTCGCCTGCCGCCTGGCCTCTGGTAAAGTCTCTCCTTCCCCCAAATCTAGGGAATACGTTGTGTTTCTTTCCCATTTCCAGCGCGTCTTCGGCCTCCCCACTTCTGATATTTTCTTTGATTTCATTTCCACCTACAAACTGCAACCACATCATCTCCCTGCAAACGCTATCACTTCTCGGTCCTCCTTTGCCTCCAGCATTGAGGGATACATTATCCTCTGGCCAACCAAAGAACTTAGGATTAAGTTCTTTGGTCTGCGGAGGAATGTGCTTCTGGATAAAGAGCTTGCCCCAGAGGACAAGCACCTGACCCAATGCGGTGCTGCCTCCATCTCTCCGTGCAAGCAGTCCGTGTTCCCCTGGGTCACTGGGCTCGAATCTTGCAACGGCTAGGCCTGGACCTTCTTCTATGTCCGGACCACCACCAAGGAGGACCAGATCCGGCTGCTCCCTTTCAAGCTTGGCTCTCTAGATGTCTCGGTTTGGGAAAGCATTCGCAAGCGCGCGACGGCCCTGGCGAATCGAGTGGCATGCCGGATCACGAAGCTGCTTAAGGAGCGTCTCCGGGGGGATAATATTATAATTACTTTCATCCGTAGCCAGGTCTCCTCCGTCCAGAAGCGATCCCACAAGATCTGCTATCTTAGCGGTCCTCTTGACCCTCACCGAACCTCTTCTTTCGAGCTAGATAACTCGGTGGTTTACTGCCGGTTTAAGTCCATATTTAACATGGAGAAGGAGTTCTACGAGGCCTGGGAGTGGGGACTTGAGCCCTTCACCCGTACCAACCCCCCTCCAAAGGTAAATTACCCTTTTCTGTTTTCCGAATCTCCCTTGTATGTTGTTTTCTTTTCGTAATTTGGCGATTATTCTTTCAGAAATTCCTCCAGCAACCACTAGAGGATGGTGAGGTTCCGGCGAGCAAGTGGTTGGAGGACCGTACCGAGGGAGACGAGGAGGAGACTGACCCGAAGGCCTTCTTGCCTGCCTCGGACATTGTCAAACGCAGCGCTGGTAAGGCCTCTTCTCTAAGGGCATGGCCAGACGATGATGATTTGTTGAAGTCCTTGAGGTACTTGACCCGGTTCTCATCTCTTATTTGCACCTGGCTCATGTTTGAATGTTCAGCTAACCCGGAAGATCAGGTCCATGAGGTTCCTCCCCTTGCCACCGGTGGCCCGGCCCCGGCCCGTTCCCAGAAGCGCGTAGCTACCTCGACCACAACTTCGGAGGCGCCGCCGCCCAAGAAGAGGCAAAAGAAGTCTGTGGTTAAACCCTCGGCCAAGCCTGCCACCAAGAGTACAGTTCGGAGGGCACCCAAACCTCGGGCTCCTCCTACCCCAGACGAGTAATTCCTTTTAGCATTACTACTTCTAATTCTTTCCTTTGCTTGCCTTTGTTTGTGGTTGGTTCTCTCTTTTTGACTTGGTGCCTTTTCCTTTCTCAGAGCTCTTGTGGATATTTCTTAGAGCAGTTCCAGCATAGCCTCCCTGCTCCGGAGTGGCCCCTCTCCCCCCGCAATGATGATTATCGCCCGCTCAGCCCTATCCAAGAGGGATCCGCGGCTGCGCCTGACCATAGCCCACCTTGCCAAGAGGAGGGCAATGTCGGCGCGTGGGGTAGTGGGCCGGATCTGGATACGGCGATGCCGGATCTCTCCAGCTCCTCGGCCTTTATGCCCCATGTTGAGGCGCCAGTTTCGTCGGCGCCGCCCGCAGCACCTCCAGTATCAGAAGCAGTACCAGCACCAACAACAACAGCACCAGCACCAGAAGCACCAGCACCAACAGTAGCAATAGCACCAGCAACAGCAACACCAACACCACCATCAGCAGCACCAGCAGCAACAACATTAGCAGCAGCAACAACAAGAGCTTCCAAGCCTCCGAAGGGAAAAGCTCCTTCGGCTCCCATCGAGTCTGCTCCCTCAATCGCTGATTTCTTTCAACAAGCTCCTCAGTCCTCATCTGGCAAAGCTAAGAAGACCTTCAGCTCAGCTTCACCCGGGCCAGCTTCCGGATCAGAGGGCAGGAAGTAGCTGGTTTTGCACACCAGCCCTGCTGTGGCTCAATCCGCTAGGCGTGAGGCCCAAGTGAAGGTCCCAGAGATGAGCCATTCTCTGAGCAGCGAGAGTTACAGTCCACTACTCCGTGAGTATGTGAAAAACTGGAACAATGCCAAACTCGTCGACCCCCAAGATGATCTCCCAGAAAGATTCGGCCCAGCCGAGTTCAGCGCCCAGATGAACTCCGCTACCAAGGCTATCTCCCTTGATGGCCGGATGATGGAGGTAATTCTTTTTCTCTACTGTTGGTGTTTTTCATAACTGAGCATTTGTGGGTATATCCCCTAGTCCCTGAGCCTCCGAGGGAATAACTTGTTATTCGGTCGGATGCTCCTTAGTTTTTGTTCATAATGACATTAATTTGCAATAAATTTTGGGCCGGGTCTAGTTCCCTTGGCCCGAATCTCGTAGACTTCAAATATCCACACACATAGAGCCGGGTTAAGTTCTACTTGGCCCGGATCTCGTAGACTTCGAATATCCATACACCTAGAGCCGGGTTAAGTTCCACTTGGCACGGATCTTATAGACTTCAAATATCAACACACCTAGAGCCGGGTTAAGTTCCCCTTGGCTCGGATATTGTAGACTTTGAATCTCCACACACCTAGAGCCGGGTTAAGTTCCACTTGGCCCGGATCTTGTAGACTTCGAATATCCACACACCTAGAGCCGGGTTAAGTTCCAGTTGGCCTAGATCTTGTAGACTTCGAATTATTTCTACTTTGCCTCTGAACTTTTGTCTCTTCCTTGCCTATTTCAGATTACCACTAATCGCCGAACTGCTGAGTTCCAACCCCTGCTGGACTCCTACAAAGACATGCGTGGGCGTTATGGTAAACGCCTGGAGGAGTACCAGAAGAGGGATTAGTTTCCATTCCTTTTTTCTTGCTTGTTCATTCAAACTTCTTAGGACTTATATGAATGTCTTGTCTGAATTACGTAGCCCAGGTTGAAGCTGAGAATATAATTATGAGGAAGAACCTTGTGGAGATCAAAGGTAGACTCAACCGCTCCACATGATCTTTATATTTTCCGTGCTTTATCCGGTGGACACTCGTATTTTGCTCTTGACGATAGTGTCACCATGCCTGAACTGATGACCCACTGCTTCGAACAAGCAGGGAAGCACGAAGCTGAGCTAAAGAAGAAAGACGCTGAGATAGCCTGGCTCCAGCAGCAAGACTTGGAGATTACTCGGCTGAATGCCGAAATCCAAAGGCTTAAGAGCTCCCATCAATCCGCGCTAGAGAAGGCCGACTAGGAGTTTTCCGAGGAGAAGGAGGGTTTAACCACACAAATCTCCAAGGACAAGAGCCTACTAGAGGAAGCCGACGTCAATCTTACATCGGCGACCACCGAATATGAAAAACTCCGGGTTCGCAATGCCAATGTTGATTCCGAGCTTCAGCGACTTCTCTTCCATATTGTGCGTAAGCTTTCCGCCTTTGCTTGATCTGTTATTATTCAGATTTGGTCCATTCATTCACTGTTTATCCTCTTATCCTTAGGAAAATTTCTAGAGAGCGATACGCTTACTGCCTCTGCCATACGCCAGTCCCGCGAACAGCGTGGAATTCCTGATGTCCGTGATGGTGAGCCAACCCTGTATACCACAGAAGATCTCCTAGCGAGTCTCACCGCTCGCCTTGAGGTAGTAAAAAATCATGGTGTAGACATCCTCCCGGCGGCAACATGGATGTTCATCTATCTCTGGCCCAATGAAACCATTCCCAAGAAAGGCTCCGCTTTTATAGCGAAACTTATGGAATGTGACACGCAGTTGCATTTGTGGCGCAAATCTGCGACACGGGCTAGAGCCGACATTGCTCTGAAGTTTGCGCTCTCATGGTACGAAGGAATTGACTTGGCATTGCGCAGTCATATGCGCGCCACCAGGCCTGTGCCAACAGGCCCATCCAATACTCCTTCTACCATGCTTGGAATGAAGGACCGAGTTATCTTGATGTCGCTGATGACGAGATTATCTCTGGAGTTGAAGAGGAAGGGAGCGAGAGCAAGGGCTCCGAGCTAGGCGACGAGGCTGAAGATCCGGAGGACAACGAAGTTGACCCGGAGGATGAATCCGAAGCTAGCACTCCTCCCGCACACTCTGGAGTACCTCCCTCCTCGACAGATGACTCTTCTGCTGCTCCTACCCCTTGAAAAACACTTGTCACATTGATCAGATCCCCGGAATGCCGGGTGCAGATGTATTTAAACACTTTGGTTTGTTCGTGCTACAATTTTATGTTCCGAATTATGTTTTATTGCTGGATTATCATGGGCGAAGTCCCCGAGTTTCATTTTCTTGTTCCCCCAATTTTTGACTCGGCTCGCGTCTACCTTGATTCGGTTTTTCGACTTACAAGTCCAAGGTTCAAATAATTGACTGAAAAATACTTGAAACCTTGAGATTATCTCCAAATGATTCGTCTCTTTAGTGAAGAAAATAAACTAAGGGTTAGCCAAAAAACCAATGTCGGCCCGCTTAAGTCCTTTTCCTTAGTCGTTTTTCATGTGCTTTGCCATTCCAAACTTGTTCTCTTGCTTGCCATGAAGCCAATTCTTGTTGGATAGCAGCAAAGTCGAAGAGTTAGGTTTTTGGTGCTCACACATTACTAATCCAACTAAGACATAGGCGACTTAACCCAGCCGACACAAAAATACGGAAACAGGAGACAATTGTTATAGCAGTCCCTGAGTCTCTGCTCGGGGTGATGAAGTTTTTATTAATAAGCTCATTGCCGGTATACATACTGACATACGAGTAGTTCGGATACATTCACCTCTTAGGTGTAGAAAGGACAAAGTAGTGCTACGTTCCATGGTCTTTTGGATTCCTCTCCGGACCTGTCTGCCTTGTTCTTTTGCTGGGAATGTGCATCAATAAGATAGTAGGAATCATTGCAAGGCTTTGCTCACAATGAAAGGTCCTTCCTATGGAGGGGAGAATTTATGCATGCCAGTAGTGTGTTGTATTAGCCTTAGCACCAAATCACCTTCCCGGAAAACCCGGGGGTCTATTTTCAGGCTATGGTAGCGTCGGAGATTTTGCTGATATATGGCGGATCTGGACAAGGCCAGTTCTCTCGCTTCTTCCAGCAGATCAACATCATTTTGCCGAGCTTCGCGCAGTTCGGCTTCTGTGTATTGGGTGACCCTTGGCGAATCATGCTCTATGTCGGCTGGTAATACAGCTTCTGCCCCATATACCAGAAAGAATGGCATATAGCATGTTGATCGATTCGGAGTTGTTCTTAAACTCCACAATACCGCTGGTAGCCCTTCTATCCAGCACCCCGCTGATCTTTGCAGCGGCTCTATGAGCCGAGGTTTTATCCTGGATAGTACCAGTCCGTTGGATCTTTCCACTTGCCCGTTCGATGAGGGGTGGGCGACTGAAGCGACATCTAACCGAATCTTCTTTTCCTGGGAGAATCTCACAAACGCTCCTTCAGCGAAATTCGTCCCACTATTAGTTATGATGCTATGGGGGTAGCCGTACCTTAGGATTATATCCTTGAGGAATCTTACTGCTGTTACCCCATCGCATTTATGAATTTGTTTCACTTCAATCCATTTGGTGAACTTGTCAACTATGACCAAAATATGGGTCGTCCCTCCTTTGGCCGGCTTAAATGGTCCTACCATGTCTAGGCATCATACAGCAAATGGCCATGTAATGGGGATAGTTTTCAGCTCCGACATTGGTAGGTGAGTTTTCGTGGCGTATCTTTGACAACCATTACACTTTTTCACCAAGTCCTCTGCTTGCTCCAAAGCACTGGGCCAGTAAAATCCATGCCGAAAAGCTTTTGCTACTAAGGCCCTTGAGGAGGCATGGTGGCCACATTCCCCTTGGTGAATACCCCGGAGTATGTCAAGTCCTTCCTCTGGATCAACACACCATTGTAGTATCACTGTCACACTTCTTTTGTATAATTCGGTGTTGATAAAGGTGTAGGCCTTTGCCCTTCTCTGAATTTTCCTTGAACTTATTTCATCATCTAGCAAGATTCCCTCTTTCAGGAAATCAAAAATTGGCTTTGCCCAAGTTGGTATAGTCCGGACGGGGAATGGTTCCTCATCAACCTCCATTGCATCCACCGACATAACTCCTGCCGGATCTAGCTGAACAGTCTCCAGGTTTGCTGAAGCAGTTCCCGGGTTTGCCGAGGTGCTCCCCCATTCTATCTCAATAGGTGTAACTCATGATCCGGGAAGTGATGGAATATAAATTGAATCTGATTTGGGTGATCGTGTGATAGATGGTTTTCTTAAGTGCTCCAAAGCCACGTTTGGCGGAATGGGTTGCCGGGATGATCCCATCTTGGCAGTGTATCTGCGGCCTCGTTTTCGATCCGAGGTATGTGATGGAACTCGCATCCCTCGAAGAACCCGCTTATTTTCTGAACATGGAACCTATACAAGGCCATGTTAGCATCCATGGCATCCCAATTTCCAGACACTTTCTGTACCACCAAATCTGAATCTCCAAAGCACTGTATCCGACATATCCCCACTTCCTTTGCCACTTTGAGACCATGTACCAATGCTTCTTACTCTGCCACATTATTCGAGGCACTAAAGTGGATTTGAAGGGCATACTTCATTTGATCCTTCTTGGGCGAGGTAAGCACTACTCCAGCGCCTAATCCATCTTTCAGTTTCGATCCGTCGAAGTCCATTTGCCAATAATTGTAGTCCGGCAGGGGTGGCTTGTATTGCATTTCAGCCCACTCCACAAAGAAATCCGCCACAGCTTGTGACTTGATCGCATCCCTTCTGTCGAACTGTGGTGCGTATGGAGCTAATTCGATAGCCCACTTTGCTATTCGGCCGCGTGCGTCCTTGTTACTCATGATCTCTGAAATGGGTGCCTCACATATCACTTTGATGGGGTGTTCCTGAAAATAGTGTTTGAGTTTCTTGGCCGACATATATACGCCGTATGCCATCTTATGATAATGGGGGTAATTCTGTTTTGAGGCTGATAATACTTGCTCAGATAATACACCGGCCTTTGCACTGACTTTCCTTCCTCCTCGCGCTCCACTATGATCACTGCACTTATGACTCGGTTGGTCGTGGCTATGTAGAGCAACATTGTCTCCTTAGGTGCAGCTAGAATTGGCGCGGTAGACAACATATTTTTCAAGTCTCGGAATGCAAGATCTGCCTCTGGTGTCCATGTGAACTTATCTGCCTTTTTCATTAGCTGATAGAGGGGAAAGGCCTTCTCTCCCAACCGACATACAAACCGACTTAACGATGCCAAGCAACCAGTGAACTTCTGGACATTGCTAAGACATTTTAGTAATTCCATTCTTTCTATGTCCCGGATTTTCGTCGGGTTAGCTTCAATGCCGCGGCTAGATACCAAAAAACCGAGTAACTTTCCAGCGGGTATGCCAAAAGTGCATTTATCCGGGTTCAGCTTCATTCGGAACCTTATCAAGTTCGCGAATGTCTGTCAGATATCCTAGAGAGCGTATTGCTTTCCTTGGTTTTTATTAGCACATCATCCGCATAGACCTACATATCCGACCTATTTGGTCATGCAAGCATTTTTGCATGCATTGTTGGAACTTGCTCCTGCATTACGTAATCCAAATGACATACTTCGATAGCATTACGTAATCCGTACGGGGTAATAAATGCAGTCTTTATTTGATCCTATGGATTTAGGGGTATCTGATGGAAACCATAATACGCGTTAATGAATGACAGTAGCTCACATCCGGTTGTTGAGTCTATGACTTGATTTATTCTAGGGAGTGGGAATGGATCTTTTGGACACGCCTTATTCAGGTTCGTGTAATCGATACACATGCGCCATACCATTGCCACGTTCGGATCATCTTTCTTTTTCTCCACCAGCAACAGATTAGAGAGCCAATTCAGATAGAGTACCTCCATGATAAACCCGGCCGCTAGTAATCTTGCTATCTCATCTCCAATAACTTTCCTTCTGTCTTCTGCGAAACGTCTAAGAGGCTGCTTTACCGGCTTAGCCCCAGGTCTTACATTCAATGAGTGCTCAGCCAACTCCCTCGGCACACCTTGCAGATCTTGCGTAGACCAAGCAAAGATATCCCGATTCTCACAGAGTAAGTTGACGAGCTCGCTGTCCTATTTGCTGCTTAACCCGGCACCAATTGTGACGGTGCGCTCAGGGAACTAATCATCGATTGGCACTTTCTTCGTGTCCTTAGTAGCTTGGAACGATACGCTCCTGTGCGGGTTGGTCAGGGCCGACATATGTTGTTGCATGGATTGAGCCAAATCCACCACCTCAAGTATCTTCCTTTTCTCTTGAGCTATGACGAGTGACTAGGCTAAATTGGATCTGGCTGAGGCGCACTTGATCGAACGCCAGAAGTCCCCTGATATAGTTATCATGCCCCTTGGTCTAGGCAATTTCATCTTAATGTAACTGACATGAGTAGTTGCCATGAATTTGCTCAGCACTAGCCTGCCGAGTAACGCGTGATAAGCGCTTTCCAGGTTCACCACCTCGAATTCCAAGTTCTTAGTGCGGCAGTTGTCTCTTGTGCCGAATAACACGTCAACCCGGACCTTACCAATTGGTTCACACGAAATGCCCGACACAATGCAATGAAAGGTGGTCCTTGTTACTTGCAACATGTTCTCTGTTATCCCCAACTTGTGCATGGTATCCTTGTACATAATGTTGATACTGCTGCCATTGTCAATCAACAACTTGGAAAATCTCATGTTGAGATTCGGCCCGATGAATGTCGGATCCAAGACCAGAGCGTAGGTTCCTAGGCTTGGCATGATCTTTGGATGATCCTTGACACTCCATGGGATTTCTTGATCCTCCCAAGGCATATATCTTGGCACAGCCGGCATTACTGCGTTCACCTCCATATGCCGGCGCTGCAAGCTTTTCCGGTCATTCTCTTCCGTGGTGAACACACAGTAGCTTTGATGATGTTCCCTGTATTCATTTCGTCCTTCATTCTCGTTGTAACCTTGCCCTTGTTGTTGGTTATTGCCCACTTGATGTACCATGTCTCTTCTTTCAGGATTCTCGTACCTCGGCGGAGGTGGTGGCAGCATCAGTTGCTATGCATTTCCCCCCGTTAGTAACGGTGGTAGGGGTGTTTCATTTCTAGGTGCTTCATTCCGAGGTGCCTGAGCATTCCCCGAACACCCCTGTTCTAATTTCTTCATCCATTCACATTGCCTGGTCGTATGATTCGCCGGACTGTTTGGACTTGGCATATGAAACTTGCAAGGTTGATCTAGAATAGATTCTAAAGTATACCTCGGCCTATCCTTTCTTTCCTGCCATGCTTTTTCTGCTCCGGGGTCCAAGGCTTTCTCCCTTCGTTTTTATGTTGCCAGCTTTGCCCTCCAGTTTTTTGACGTTGACTGGCTCTGGCATTGAGTTGATCCCGGTCCACCGCTGCTACTTGCTGCGAGTTATACCAATAATCCGGGCGCTCATCCCTTCTTTTTCCTCGGAAATCATTCCTGCTTGATGATCCGGGGCCATCCCGGCCGTAATACTCTTCGTTTGCTTTGCTAGACATTAGTCGGGGTTGTGTTGGATCTCCTAAGGCATATGAATCTGCGATTCGGATCGTCTCAGCCAAAGTGGGTGGCATATCTCACTCTAATCTTTGACACAACATACTTCCATATCTGCACCCCTGAGCGAACCACGCAATAGCTTGTGATTCAATCACTCCTTCGGACGAGTTTCTCACATTGCACCACCGGGTCAGGAAATCAGTGCTTGATAAATTAATAACGAACAGCTCCTAGAAATCCAACCAACAGTTAACACTTCCTGGTGGAAAAGTGTTCAACCAAACTCACGCTGGTCCTTCCAACATCTGCGGTACATACCTCATCGCCCATATCAAATTTCCCGTTGCGATCTTGACCGTTCTGGCATAGTCAATCAGCCAATCCTCTAGCCTGGTACTACCATCATAAGTTCGTGTTCCTTTGGCCAGCTGAAAGTTCAGCACTGGTGGCTCATTCATAATCCAGGGCCCAAAACATGCTGGACCCAGTGGACCTTGTAACTCGATTTACCCCGACCTATAAATCCTATCCAACTTCAGCCTCGCATCATCTGGCCGCAGGTTCCTGCTTCCCAACCATGATCCAATTACATGGTGATCCGGTCTCGGGTATCCATCGTTGACCATAGCCAAATAACCATCATTATATCTTTCCTAAGCCGGATGTGCATGATGATGTTGTGCCGCTTGTCCTACACTTCCTTCTTGGTGAGGTACATTTTGCCCCGCTCCCACGGGATCGCGCTGTCTGGCATTGCTGTTGGCAGCATTTCTTTGACCGGCATTGCCTTGGTCACAGTTACCTCAGGCAGTCGCACCTCCGCTGGTACTGTGCCGGTCCTCATCAACTTGCACTGCTTTGCCTTTTCCAGCTCTTACCGGGTCATAAGGAACCATTTGCTTGTCTCTTCTCCTTGAATCCACTACCTCTTCTCTCCTAGGGTTGTGACCCGGAGATAACGCGGCTCCTCTGGATCTTGTCGGGTTATTTCTGGCTGAATGTACCACCTGTGAGGCCCCTGCTGGTGCCGGGTTAGCCTTGTTTATTTCTTCACTTTGTTGGCATGCAACTCTCAACAAGTGATTTACCCTCTCTTGCTGCCTTTGCCGTGCCTCTCCAGTTAAACCTTCTAACTCGGACGCCGCTGCATTTGCTGCTCTGAGGTTCTTTACCGGAGTACTATACCGATCCAATCCTCCAGTTACTATCGTAGTTGTCTGATCCGGCCTAGGCTCGTACTCCTTGTCAATCTCAGTGATTAGGGTCCTACCCCAGATTTTCACTCCATCGATATAGTTTGCCTTAGCATACTCTCTCAAGGTGATGTTCAGCGACTGATGCAGTTCTGCTACCTTCTTTGCTCAGCTAACATTTTCCGCCTAGTTTCCTCTAACTCAACTTGTGCCTGAGCCGGATCTGCCACAGGTGCTATTGGTGTTGCCAAGCTATCTATCGCTTGGTGGAGAACGTTCTCTGGCCTTTCTAGCAGATGAAACCTAGATCTTGTCTGTTTGGGCGCTACCTCTGGCTCTGGCGCTAGGTCTTTGCTCGGTCCCGCATCTGGTGCGGTCATCAGGACCTCAATGTTGCTTGTGGGGCGAGCGATACGCACTCCACGAGCGGCACTGAGAGTTGGTTCGCCTCCCTCGATGACATGTCGTGGGTGAACGCAGCACTCGTCCACCCTCACGTAGATCTTGTGTGCAACAAGCTTGCTGAAGACGCCGTTGCGCGGTGGTGGGTGCCTGCCGAAGCTTCCCGCGTTGTCGCTGACGCAGTCCAGCGTGCCAAAGCGCTAAACCAAGCCTGAGATGATGCGCTCGCCTGCGCTTGAGAAGTTTCCTGTCTGAATTTTCACCCCTGGTAGCACCGCTAGCCCCACGATGGGCGCCAACTGTCATGGTGGTGGCACGGAATATGCCATGGATAGGCTAAAGATGGGGCCAATGAGTGCTAGGGGAACCCAGGGAGGGAGAGCGTGGTCATTCTATGCACGGAAGTTCTTGTATATTCTCTATCAACGGTGTTTACAAGTGCTCCTAAGGCTTTCCACAAGAAGGAGACGTTGTCTCTTACTCCCTAATCACTAGCCCTAGAGTTCTACCTTAGACAGAGAATGATTCATCTATTGGTCTTCCCTCTCTATGGAGGCCCCGGTGCTCCTTATATAGGGGAGCCTAGGTTACAATTCTAGGGCGCAGGTGGCAGCATATTCTACGAATATGCTCCTTTCCTAAAGAAGATGCTTCTTTATTCCTCTTTAACGGCTCGTCCTAGCTTTGGACGTAACCCACAGCGTCATCCTTGTCTTTTGGCGTCACCGGGCACGGGCTACGTCATCCGGCTTTGCCTGCATCACCTTAGTCACCACTGACCCGCTGATCCTCTTCTTTACGTTACTTTGCACATGCTTCAGCTAATAAAGCCACCTTTTAACCAGCGGGGGATTCCTTTTCTTGGAAGCTAAGATAATCCGGCTAGCATATAGCTACTCCGGCTCACCCATTTACCTGCAAAACAGATAGACATGGCCGGCATAAATCTTATGCCGGCCGGACCACTATCAAGGAAATGACCCATGGGCCGAACCACACTGTTATTCGGCCCGCCTTGAGGTGACCCGGTCAACACTTCGATTTGACCATGTCGTACCCCAGCTAACTCGGCCCTTAAACCCCGGTGTTACCCTACCCGGGGGTATCCCCCAACACCAATTCATTTGAATCCTTTTGATACTGAAAGGTATCTTAGATATCATACTTGTTCCCCTGTCCCATCCTAAACTGCTTCCTAAATTGCCCTTGGTAAAAAAATAACAAAAGCAAGCCATTTCAGCCTTTAAGAAATTCTCGAGGTCATACCAAAGGTTGTATTGTCCTAATTCTAACTCTCTCAGCTTATACACCACCTGGACCTTCAAACCTTGGGATCCCAACATTTATAAAGCCCTAGTTGATTTATTGTGAATTAAACTATTTGTATTGTAATGGTGTTTGTATGCCTTTTGTTGATGGTGCCCTTTGTTGATTGCATGTGATCCAGAACGATGATAGATGTGATTAAATCAGAGGCCAGAAGAAGGGGTTATTATTGGATTATTATTGGTATTCTCAAAAGAAGTCCACGGACATATATTGCCATATGGCTGATCATAGATAAGACACTTTTTTTCTCATAACCCTTGTCCTACTGTTTTGCTTATGCATATTTTATCTACAGTTTACGAAAGTAGCATCGTTTTATATTATGATGATCTGTATCTGGTAGTGGCTTGCCCCTCCAAACCATTACATAGTTGTACTAATAAGTACAACCCTCTTGACGACACCTACTTGTCCCTAGTATGGTTGATGGTGTATAACACTATACCCCCTTGTAGACCTGGTTTCAGTCGAAGCAGCACTATAGGATGGGAATACCCCAGAAAAGTTTTACAAAATGTTTTCCGATAAAACCTTGGTAAGATCTAACCTACCAATAGAACCTTGATAAAGTAAAAAAAGTTTTTTTATGAAATGTTGAAGGAAAGATGGAGGAAAAATGGTTATGAAAACGCACCCGGTTGTTTGCAATTTTGCCAGAACAATTAACCTGTGCAACCACATTAATCCGGAATGGGATATGGCTGGGCTTGAAGTTTGCAACTATGGTATGGGAATTCTCATAACTTCTTATAAGGGAACAACTGCCTCGAATTTTGGGCTTCCTTTACATAAAAGGGTCAACTGTTAGACAGTCACCTGGAGGAAGTAGGATCGCCCATGTGAGCGGCTGGTCAATACTATGAGCCTCTCATTGAAAGTGTGTAGTCTTGAGGAGTCGGATGCACTATGGTTGTTCTTTGGCCCAAACCTCCCAGTGTTGAGTGGAACAACTCAGAGGGTATGGACTATGCTAGATTGGAATTTAGAGAGTCTTGATCGGTTACTTGACCCACGATCCATAGGTGATCAGGGTAGGGTACTCGGATGGTGTGGGTAATGTGTACAACCTCTGCAGAGTGTATATCTATTCGAATAGCCGTGTCCACGATCATGGAAGTTTGGGAAGGTTGTTGTAGAGCGTTGCTAGTTTTGTTTACAGAAAGGATTTTCAGGAAAACAAAGGCTTTTGTAAAAAAATTTACCATGGGATGGTCATAAAGGTTAAATGTGTTAGCCATGGGATGTTCGGAAGGAAAGAAAAGGAGTTGTTCATGGTATGACCTAAAGGAAGGAAAAAATGGGTGACCCAATCCTACTGTTTTCCAAAACTTTTCAAAAAGGTTTACAAAATGTTTTACAAAAAATTTCAACAAAGATATGTAGATGATATATCTACAACAGAAACTATTTTAGAATGGAACCCCTCATGGATCCCTCCTCCTACTACATCCATATTGCATATCTTGCTTTATTATTGTTATCTCTTAAGGTGGTTTGCAAGTACATTCAAAGTACTCACTGGCATTGTCCGATGGATGAAGTACCGCTCATGTTGCCTGATGCAGCAATTACGACAAATAAGGTATGACATGTATACGCTTAAGTAATGGATGTTTACTTCGATACTTGTCGGTTATGTTCCACGACTAACTGATCATGGGATCCTAGTGTATGCATAATAGGGATTCTCAGAGGATTAATCCAGGGTCCGCACACAATTGGTATTAGATCCATCCTGACTGTAGGAGAACCTTAGTTAGCATGGTCGTTAGACAGGAAAATATTTTTGGAAACAATAGCTTTTGAAAACTAATTTCTCCAAAGCTCTTCAACAAAATTCTACTTCATATCCTCCCTCTAAATTGTTACCTCTACCTCTTGTCCAAATTCAAACATAAGGATTGCAAACAGATAGGACCTAGAATCAGGTGAAGGTAGTGATAGCAAGATAAAGAGAGCAACTACCAGTAAATACAAGGAGACTACAAGATCGCCCACCCATCGGAGTCCTCATAATCCAAAGAAATCAAGTGTTACACTACCGAGAAGCGTCCAGTGACACGACAAAGGCTTCAAATGCACGACAATGACAAGACTATCGACCGCTTCGATACCTAGAAGCAATAGTCCTAAGTTAGGATTCCCCTACATCGCGAGTAGTTAACTCCTTGGTCCCCATAGTAGACCTGTTTGCTTGCCTACCTGCATAATCAGTTGCTTGATGTGTGCTGTTTGCGGAGAACAGGTGATCCCGTCACCCGGTTCACCCTGTATGTGTGCTGTGACTTGTTTTGACCCTAGTCAAATGTGAGTCAAGGACCGATACCCCCAATAATACCTCAGGCACCCCTGTTTGTTGTCAGTAACAAGAACCCTACTAATCTCAGGAGTGATTAGAGGAAAAGCATTGCAAGAACCAGGAGTTCGACATCGTCAAGTCATAACAACTCGAAGACTTCACCTCAACAGGATGGCATACCTAGTCCAACTCACCCCTCAAGGTTCGTCGATACCGTAACACTCCATTATTCATTGGTCTATTATAGCTAGAATCCCGTTGAAGCCAGAAGACGATCACCGAAGGACCCTCACTATCCGCGAGAAACCAAAAGACCTACCTACGAAAGCAAGGAGTGAAGACCTAACTACACTAACCTTCGGTATATTAGAGCTTCCGACCATATCAGGAGTCTAACTATTCTAGTCGGTCATACCCTAAACTGACGAGAAGTTCTGTAACATCCCATTTTCTGCATCCATATCTGTTGAGGGTTAGGAAGCTAGAAAATTAGGGGGAAATAAAACTTTTACAAATTGTTTGCATAGAATCCTAGCTTTATTAGATTGCTTGATCATTTGTGTTGTTTTGGTAGTGTTGTTTGTTAGTCTACTTGATTTCATGACCACCAAGGGTCATCTTAGTTAGTCACCCCCACAATCCTCTATTGGCCAAGTCATAGAAATCTAGTTTTGTTCCAACTTTGGAGCCTTGGTTTGAATAAATCCTTCACCCTTTCTATGATGCAAGAGTACCATGTGGTACTAGGCTATGATTACTTGAGAACCACTCCTTGGTCCTGGTTAAACCACAAGCCCAAGTCTCTTGCATGTGAGTGTTTACCTCACTTGTTGCCACTTAGGGAATGACCACATTAATTTGTCCAAAGTTTGGATGATCCTTGTGAGCTCATGGCTGTGATCTAGGAGGCAACCAAGACCTAGGCATGATCACCTAGTATCCCTCTACCACCCCATTCCTTCCCCACTGTATGGAGTGGCCCTTGCTCGAAATGGCAAGTGTCCAAAGTGGCCACCTCATCAACATGACACAAGATCATCCCAAAACCCTCTAACTCTCTCCCACCCATGCTACACCCCCTCTCTGACCCTGGCACGATGCTTCACCAGCCCAGCCACCACCTTGCACTCACCCAGGTCACATGCACGCGCCGGCACACTTCAAAGGGGAGAGACAAATGAGATCCTTGCAAATCTTTCCCAACCTCGAAAACCAGCAGTCTCTCCCTCCCTTCAGTCACATCTGGCCTACCCCGGCCAACTCCAATTCCCTAGGCACCCTCTCCCCCTTACCCCTCTCTCTCCCGCGCGTCCAACAACCCCAACCTCCGGCGCCCACCACAGCAGAAAACCCTTTGCCTCGAGCCCTCTCTTCCTCTCCCGGTGCAAAAACGCTAGGTGGACAGCCTCGCCACCTTACTTCACCCCTACCCCTCCTAATCCCCAGGCGCTAACCATGCAGACAGCATGCTGCAGCCCGTGGTGTTCCGTCGAACAGCCTGCCGGTAGCACGCAACGACCACCTCCCTCTCACTCTCATGTAGGCCCGGCCAGCCCCCGAGGAAAGACCATCCCCAGGTCACCCCACGGTGTCGCCACTGTCCCTCCTGGCCAACCCCGAGCGCTCCTTGCGACCCCACCGTCTCGCCGTGCACCCGGTGCACCGTGGTCTAGCCCTGCCCATTAAATAGCTCCCCCACCCCTCGCACGCTCCTCCCACTCCTCATTTCACTCCCAGAGCTCCCCAGCACGATCCCCGAGCGGAGGCAGAGCCTCTCGCTCTCTCATCTTCCTCTATCGTTTCTCTCCGTCTCGGTGCCGACGACGAACGAGAAGGTTACCTCGTCCCTGCTCTACGTCTCCTCCATGCTCCCCTTCAACTACACTCCCCTCCCAAAACCGGCCCTAATCCCCATCTCCTCTGGTTGTTCTTATCGACAGGCACGCTGGAGCTGCGAGGACGCTGAGAGTCCCGAGCCGCGCCGCTGCTGACATGACGCATCTAGACAACCAGAGCCGCCATGTCATACCTCGTTCGATGCCCCATCCTCGACCACTTCGACCCACACCGCCGCCGACCCATCTCCGCCCTAGGGTAAGCCTCCCCGTGGCCTGCCATCCCGCTAGGGTTTCCCCTCGTCGGTGTTGAGCCTAGCGAGGACGACAAAGCCCTGGACGTCAAATCCACTTAAGATCCAATGACCAACGTCGCCCAATACCGCTTCGCCTCCCATGTGCCTATGACACGCGGGCCCCCACGGCGAGATTTGAATCCCTGCCCTCCCGCGCAGGCCACCATGTACGCGGGACGGCCCAGCTTCTTAGCGGGCCACAACCTAGCCTCTGCACTGCCTTTTCTTTTTATTTTTAAGCCATTTTAATTACCTTAAATCTGTCCCGTAGATTTAATTTCATAAATTATTATCTTTATAGTATTTCAGCCTGGTTCAAATTTTATGAGGTAGCCTAAGAAATTATCTATTGCATGGCACTGGTAGCTAGTCAATAGCATGTCTATGTTTTTACTGAGATTTTCTGTGGTAAATAGTATCTGATTAAAGTGTTAAATCCATAGCTTTACTTCTAGATCTCAAAAAATTGTGAAACCAAGTTCTAGGCATTGCCTGTGCAAATGCCTACTGAGCAAAACTTGAATCACCCATCTTGGATGTGTGAAGCCTCTGTTCTAAATTTTACAATTTATGAACAGAGAGTTCTTAGTTATTTTCTAGAGGTTGTTGTGAAGCTAAATTTGGGATGAAGCCAACTCCCAGAGTTAGGCCTCTGTATGTACTACTTATTCCCGGAAGGGCTTAATTTTTGGCTATGTAATTCTGCCCTGGGGATTTTAGTACTAGTTTCTGCACTATTTTCCGTTTTTTATTTGTTAAAAATCAACCCTTTTAGATAAAAATGTGAAACCAGTGGGATTAGCTTGGTATTCTCTGTAGCTACTCAGATATATATTTTGTGGTTACTTTCCACCAACTGGTCTTGGTCGAATTATCTGCTTCAGTGCTAATCTAGTCTTGACCACTAAAATCACCATTTAAGTTTGATAAAATCTTTTTGATTGCTTTCAATGGCTTTGTACTGCTAGGATCAGTAGCTACTTGTGCTTGGTTAGTTTAGTTCAGTTGTGCATCTGCTCTGTACTGAGTGCATTGTTTGTGCATTGGGTGATAATTGGTATGGTGGTTTGATTATAATTCCTTTTTTCGACGATAGATACGAATGAGGACGAGTTTGAGGAAGGTACTTGGGAAGATTTTGAGGAGGAGGACCAGGAACAACCTGCCAACCAAGGCAAGCCACCTACAAGTTCATGAGACTTGTCCCATCTTTATTTTCATGCACTCTGTTTTACTTACTCTACTACTGCATTGTTTTACTCACTATATTCTTATTATGGTATTAGTTTGGCTCCACCAAACTTATGCCTATGGTACTGTCTAAGTACTCCCCCATGGTATGACCTACTCCTACCCTAGTAGTTAAGGTGGTCTAATATACCACAACCCCTTGGAAATCCCGGTTTAGCCTAACAAAAACTCTAACTTGGGAACCCGAAGGCAAGGGAGGTTTTAGAAAGGTTTTGACAAAAAACCCGGGCAAGTGGGACTTGCCGAGGAGTTTTTAAAATCAATTTGGATTCATTATACTGGTGGAGGCACCAAAGATGAAGTTGGAGGAAAAACTATTTTCGAAAACGCACCCGGTTCTTTGCAGTCTAGCTATATCAACCACCATGTGCAACCACAGTATCCCTATATGGGAAGGGGCTTCACCCGAAAGTGGTTCTCTCTGATAAAAGTGCCTCACAACTACTACAGGGGATCGGGGATCCCTGGAGGGTGGGCCTTCTCCGATAAAGGTCCATGTGGGACATTGACCTGGAGAAGGAACGAAGGGTCTGCTGGCCTCCACGTGTTACTATGGGCCCCTCATTCAAAGCGCACACTCGAGAAGTGGAAAAAGCGCTCCGGTTGGTCCTCGGTACCCGACGTCCCGGTTTTAAGGGGAATAACACCCATAGGGTAGGCGCTTGTGTTAAGAGGGGATTATCCCGAAGGTCTTGTCCGGTTATCCGAAACCCGCATACTAATGTATGACGATCTACGATAGTTCGCGGCGGATGTATCGGATCTTGTGGGTAAAGTGTACAACCTTTGTACAGCGTAAATCTATTCGAATAGCCATGTCCACAATCAAGGACAGGTTGGACAAACTTCTGTAGAGCGGTGCTGGTTTTAGTTTGTAAAAAAAGGTTTTCTAAAAAGAGATTCGGCCATGGGATGGTCGAAGGGCAAGGAGGATGGGCCATGGGATGGTCGGACCTAGTTGAAGTATTGATCATGGGATGACCACAGTGGAAGTGAATAATAGGGTTGACCCCATCCTAGTAGTTCAAGTTTTCCTAACTATTTTACCTTTAAAAAGTTTAGCAAACAACAAGTGGTAGTGTTCAGAGTATATCTCTAAGAGATTTCACAAATAGCTTCCTTGGAGCCCTCCTATCCAAAGCCATAATGCATACTATTTGTTCTTCCTTGTATGGTGGTTTGCGAGTACATTCAAAGTACTCACTAGCAATGTTCCCTGGCTATCATCTTGGTCAGACTATGAGCAGGATGAAGAAGACAATGGAGGGTATGATGACGACTTCGCAAACTAGGGAGTTTCTCCAGGTCAGGCACCTGTTGGGCTATGGCTTGACTGGGGTCCCCCGCGTTAATTAGTACCGCTACTATTATCAATTTGTGCCCATGGAGGCAAAGTTGTAAGACTATTATAGACTTATTGTATCGTACTGTAATGGATGTGTGTACTTTGATATCATGTCGGTTATGCTCCACGATGCACTGATCATGGGATCGTGGTGGTTTGCATAATTTGGTAATCTCGGCTGAAAATCCGGGGTCGCCACGGACTTGGTATCAGAGCCATCATGACTTTAGGAGCCCCTAGTTAGCCTGGACGTTAGACCCGGACCCCAAAAACTATTTTCTCTATAAAGGAAGGAGTTTGATATTTGCAGAAATATTGCTTACAACTCCTCCACTCTATTTCGAAAACAACTTGCATTAAATTAAATTTTTGGCATATCAAAAATTTTGCACACTGTTCACTAACTTAAATTTACCTAAAATTTTGTAGATGGCTGTGTTGTTCAACATGTACCATCAGGTCGGACTGGACTTGCCACTCCAGTTCTTTGAGGCTGAGCTGAGGGACTTGGCCAAGCATGTGGCCTGCGCCAGACTAGAGATCCAGGGCGCTTTCATTCCTAGGATGGTTGAAGGAGAGAAGAATTGGTTGGTTGTCTACAAAATGAGAGGTGGAGTAGTGCCCCCTTCTCCGAGGAGCTGAATGTGGAGGTAATAGAGAAGGACTGGGGAGATGGTGTGCTCCGTGTGGCTCAGGAAGCCTTAGAACGCCTCGCCTATCACCATCACGAGCAACTAGAGGGTACCAAGTTCTACCACTTTGGGAGACGTCATCCTTGGGGTTATGCCACTGTGACCCCGTAGCACTATGACTTTGGTGAGCACCTCCAGAACATGGAGTATCTCCTGAGGAAGACCCAGGAATCTATGGATGATGTTCGCATGCGCCTAGACAACAAGACCTTGGAGTATCTCACATTGGTGGAGGACTTGCGGATTGAGAAGTTAGAGCACGCTCAAACCAAGATAACAAGCAGACGGTGGTGGCAAGAAACAAGCGTCTCCTAAAGACCACCAAGGAGCAGAAGGAACTCATGGTGACCATGGAGTCCAGGATAGAAGCATTGGAGGAGGAATGCGCTCAACTCGATAAGGACAATGATGACATGCTGAATGATACCGATAATGATGCCGCCTACAAAGAGGATTTTGACATGGAGCCTCAGAGTGAACCCGACGATGATGATCAGATGGGTGAGCAAGAAGAAGATCTCGAGGAGAGTGTTCTCGAGACTGAGGATGACACCGAGGTCATCATTGAGGAAGACACCACCGCACGCCGTGAGGCGGAGTAGGTTTCACGCTAGTCTATGAGAGCATGTGAGAATATCGCCGTGTCCCCCTTTTGAGTGGTAAATTGTCTGTCTTCTGCTTTCTTGTATGGTTGAACTTGTAGTATTATCTAGCGTCGAGATGTGACACATGAACTTGGTTAATTATATGGTTGCTTAACTCATAAGCAGCCGGCCTCTTATGCATGCCTGTTTGTTGTATTTCCTTCCCGCACCTTGATGGTTCTGTTTGCGAACCGTCCCCTTTGTAACCCCTCCTAACCGTATCCCTTCAGGATGGTGTGCCCACGCGGACCCCCTCCACCACCCCCGACCATGGCGCAGCTCCTGCACATGTTCATGCAAGACCGCCAAGCCGCCAATGAGGAACGCCAAGCCAACATTGCCGCTCTCCAGTAGCTTGTGCAAGCCGCAGCTGGAAACGCCCCCGACCCCGAGGGTGAAGAACAGAGATCCAGACTTAGGGACTTCCAGAACACCAACCCACATGTGTTCACCAAATTCACCAATCCACTTGACGCCGATGACTGGCTCTGCACTATTGAGAACAACCTGGAAGTTGCCCGTGTTGGAGAGAATGAGAAAGTCACCTTGGCCACTCATTTCCTCGCTGGTTAAGCTAGAACTTGGTGGATCAACGTCAAGGAGATTCTGCCCGCAGGTCAAGCCATCAATTGGGAGGACTTCAAGGAAAGGTTCCGCAAGCGTCATATCCCACCTGGTTTGATCAAGATGATGAGAGACCAATTCTGTGATCTGATGCCGGGAGGAATGTCTGTGCTACAATATCTGGAGAAGTACACTGATCTGGCCCGATACGCCCCAGATGATACCAACACTGAAGAGAAGAAAGTGGATACCTTCATGAATGGACTCCAGGATGAGCTGCAGTGCCACCTGGTCGCTCAGAGGTACCAGGAGCTGGATGCCCTTGTTGATGTCGCCATTCTGGTGGAGAACAAGCGCAAAGGAGTGATTGAGAAACGCAAGCGCCGGATGATGCAGCAGGGAGGACACAGTGGACAGAGGTCGCGAAGCATGCCACCCTCAAGGCCTACACCCCCACCGCAGAGGAATCCGTCCTATGCTCCTCGCCCCAACAACCCCAATCGCAACTACAACCACCCTCTCCCTGGAGGCGGGAACCCCAGACCCGCCCCTAGAGGCCCTGTCAACCCCAATGTCCGTCCCAATACAGCTGGTTGCTTCAACTATGGACAAGTGGGACACTTCTCCCGTGAATGCCCCGAGAGGAAGAAGGACAATGCACCACGCCCTAATGCAGCCCGCCTGAATCAAGGTCACGCCAGGGGAGCCCCAGCCAAGGGCGCTGCCCCCAAGAAGCCTGCCAATGCTACTAGAGGACATCTGAACCATATCACTGCTGAGGAAGCCCAAGAGTCCCCTTACATCATTCTAGGTACCCTCCTTGTCAACCCCATCCCTACTACAGTACTATTTGACTCTGGGGCCTCACATTCGTTTGTTACTGAGCCGTTTGTTGAAAGAAGTGGGATGCAACCTAGCCAACTGAGCAGGCTCATGCTAGTATAAATACCCGGTTCGACGGCCAAAACCAATTCCGTATGCCGAGATATCCCCATAGTCATCCATGGTATAACCTTCATGGCCGACCTGATAGTTTTGGGAGCCCAAGGTCTAGACATGATATTAGAAATGGATTGGATGACCAAGTACCATGAAATCATAGATTTTGCCAGAAAGTCCATATCCTTGACAAGTAGTAAGGAGTACAAGTCGAGTACAAGGCAACTGTGCCTTCATCTCGGATCTATTGCGAGAAGAGTATAGCCGGACCTACCCTAGAACAAGTTCCAGTAGTCTGTGAGTATCCAGATGTGTTCCAGGAGGAGTTGCCCGGTATGCCCCTGACAGGGATATTGATTTCATCATAGAGTTAGTCCCCGGAACCGCCCCTGTAGCTCAGAGGCCGTACCGTATGAACCCCGAAGAATTGGTCGAGTTGAAGAAGCAACTGGACGACATGGAACGCAAGGGTCACATTCAGCCGAGTGCCTCCCCTTGGGGATCACCCATTCTTTTTGTGGATAAAAGAGATGGAAGACTGACTACCGGTAGCTCAACAACGTCACTATCAAAAACAAGTATCCCTTACCGAAGATTGAAGATCTGTTTGACCAGTTAAATGGAGCCCGAATCTTCTCCGAGATAGATCTCCGCACCGGATACCACCAACTCAAGATCCGAGAGTCAGATATTCCCAAGACCGCCTTTACCACCCGATACGGTCTATATGAATACACCATCATGTCCTTCGGCTTAACCAATGATACTTCCTATTTCATGAATCTCATGAATAAGGTATTCATGCCCTATTTGGACAAGTTCGTTGTAGTGTTCATCGACGACATCCTCATATACTCTAAGACTGAAGCCGAGCATGAGCAGCACCTGAGAGTCGTATTGGGAACACTCAGTGAGCATCAACTATATGCTAAGTTTAGCAAGTGCGAGTTTTGGTTAAAGGAAGTTAGATTCCTTGGCCACATACTATCTGCAAGAGGGATCTCAGTCGACCCCTCCAATATCAAGACAGTTCTGGAATGGAAAGCCCCCACCAACCCCTCGGAAATCCGAAGTTTTCTGGGTTTAGCCGGATACTACCGTTAATTTGTTGAAGGCTTCTCGAGCATCGCAAAACCACTGACACAACTATTGAAGAAGGACAGGAGAGCTTTCAGGAACTCAAGAAGAGACTAGTGTCTACCCCTATCCTGACCAAGACAGATATCACCAAGAGCTTCGAAGTTTACTGCGATGCCTCTAAATTAGGACTCGGAAGTGTGCTGATGCAGGAAGGCAAGGTCATCGCCTATCTATCTAGACAACTGAAGCCACATGAAATGAACTATCCCACCCATAACCTAGAGCTCGTAGCAGTGGTTCACGCACTTAAGACCTGGCGCCACTATCTGATGGGGAACCGCTACGAGGTCTACACATATCACAAGAGTCTGAAATATATCTTCACAGAGAAAGAGTTAAACATGAGGCAGTGAAGATGGATTAAGCTGATAAAGGACTATGATCTTGGCATTCATTATCACCCAGGCAAGGCTAATGTTGTAGCCGACGCCCTCAGTCGGGAACCATGTTCCCTGAATGCTATGATCTTGAAAGAACAACCAGAACTAAGTCAGGAACTAGAAAGGTTCGGACTTGAGATAGTCAGCCATGGATTCTTAGCCCATCTGGAGATAAAGTCGACCCTCTTAGACCAAATCCAAGAAGCTCAGAAAGGCCACAAAGGTATTGAGGGTATTAAAAGAAGAATGGAAAGAGAAAATGTCCCCGAGTTTAAAGTTGGCGACATGGGTGTTCTATGGTACAAAGGGCACATCTGCGTACCAGCAAGCATGACTTGAAGCAAATGATTATGAAGGAAGCCCACGAGACACTCTACTCCATCCACCCCGGTAGCACCAAGATGTATCAAGGCCTGAAGGAACAATTCTGGTGACATGGGATGAAGCACGAAATCGCCTTGTTCGTGGCTAAATGCGATATATGCCAGAGGGTCAAAGCCGAGCACCAATGACCCGCTGGACTACTACAACCAATGAAGATTTCGGAGTGGAAATGGGAAAAGGTTGGAATGGACTTTATCACGGGATTACCTACCTCCAGCAGAGGTCACGACTCAATTTGGGTTATAGTCGACTACCTATCCAAAGTAGCCCATTTCATCCCTGTGAAGACAACCTTCAACGGAAAGAAGTTGGCATAACTTTATATCTCCAGGATCGTCAGTCTCCATGGAGTTCCAAAAGAGATCGTGTCAGATAGAGGAACGCAATTCACCTCCCGCTTCTAGAATAAGCTACATGAGGCCTTAGCACCGCCTATCACCCACAGATCGGAGGATAGACCGAGAGAGTCAAACAAGTCCTAGAGGATATGCTCCACTCCTGCATCCTAGCCTACGGATCCAATTGGGAGGACTGCCCGCCCTTCGCAGAATTCTCCTACAATAATAGTTATCAATCCATCCTGAAGATGGCACCCTTTCAGTTCCTCTACGGAAGGAAGTGTAGAACCCCTCTAAACTGGACTGAGACCGGAGAGAGCCAAATCTTTGGCCATGATGTGATCAACGCAGCAAAAGAGCAAGTACAACTAACCCATGATCGCTTGAGATCTGCCCAATCTCACCAAAAGAGCTATGCCGACACTAAGAGCCGAGATGTGATTTTCAACAAGGGAGACTTCGCGTATCTTCGTGTATCCCTTCCCAAGGGAATGCAATGGTTCCACGAAAAAGGGAAGCTCGCCCCCAGGTACATTGGGCCCTTCAAGATCCTCGCTCAACGAGGAAAGGTGTCATATCAACTCGAGCTACCCAAGGAATTGGCAGAGTTCCATAACGTCTTCTATGTGTCCCAACTCCGGAAGTGCCTCCAGACACCCAACAAGCCCGAAGCCTTCAAACAGATTGACTATCAAGCCATTGATCTCAACCGTGATCTAACCTATCGAGAGATGCCCGTCAAAATCCTAGAGAAAGCCAATATGCTCACCCGGCGTCGGAACATAAAATTCTACAAGGTTCAGTGGAGCAACCATTCGGAAGACGAAGCCACCTGGGAACGAGAGTATTTTCTCCAGAAGGAATTCCCCAATCTCTTGTCAGCCAAACCGGCGAATCTCAGGACGAGATTCTTTTAAGGTGGGAAGGTCTGTAATATCCCATTTTCTGCATCCATATCTATTGAGGGTTAGGAAGCTAGAAAATTAAGGGGAAATAAAAACTTTTACAAAATTGTTTGGATAGAATCCTAGCTTTGTTAGATTGCTTGATCATTTGTGTTGTTTTGGTAGTGTTGTTTGTTAGTCTACTTGATTTCATGACCACCAAGGGTCATCCTAGTTAGTCACCCCCACAAGCCTCTATTGGCCAAGTCATAGAAATCTAGTTTTGTTCCAACTTTGGAGCCTTGGTTTGAATAAATCCTTCACCCTTTCTACCATGCAAGAGTACCATGTGGTACTAGGATATGAGTACTTGAGAACTACTCCTTGGTCCTGGTTAAACCACAAGCCCAAGTCTCTTGCATGCGAGTGTTTACCTCACTAGTTGCCACTTAGGGAATGACCACCTTAATTTGTCCAATGTTTGGATGGTCCTTGTGAGCTCATGGCTATGATCTAGGAGGCAACCAAGACCTAGGCATGATCACCTAGTATCCCTCTACCACCCCATTCCTTCCCCACTTTAATTAGTGGCCCTTGATCGAAATGGCAAGTGTCCAAAGTGGCCACCTCATAAACGTGGCACAAGATCATCCCAAAACCCTCTCCCTCTCTCCCACTCGTGCTACACCTCCTCTCTAACCCTGGCATGATGCCTCACCAGCCCAGCCACCACCTTGCACTCACCTAGATCACATGCACGTGCTGACACGCTTCAAAGGGGAGAGACAAATGACATCCTTGCAAATCTTGCCCAACCTCTAAAACTAGCAGTCTCTCCCTCCCTTCAGGAACATCTGGCCCCACCCAGGATAGATCCAACTCCCCAGGCACCCTCTCCCCCTTACCCCTCTCTGTCCCGCGCGCCCAGCAACCCCCAACCCCCGGTGCCCACCTCAGCAGAAAAACCTTTGCTTCGCACGCTCTCTTCCTCTCCCGGTGCAAAAACGTGAGGTGAATAGCCTTGACACCCTACTGCACCCCTACCCCTCATACTCCCTAGGCCCTAGCCCGTGTTGTTCCGTCGAACAGCCTATCGGCAGCACGCAACGGCCAGCTCCCTCTCACTCTCTTGTAGGCCCGGCCAGCCCTCGAGGAAAGACCATCCCCAGGTCACCCCACGGCGTCGCCACCGTCCCTCCTGGCCAACCCCGAGTGCCCCTTGTGACCCCATCATCTCGCTGTGCACGTGGTGCACTGTGGTCTAGCCCTGCCCAGTAAATAGCTCCCCCACCCCTCACACGCTCCTCCCACTCCTCATTCCAACCAGAGCTCCCCAGCACCACCCCCGAGCGGAGGAAGAGCCCCTCGCTCTCTCCTCTTCCTCTGCAGTTTCTCTCCGTCTCGGTGCCGATGACGAACAAGAAGGTTCCCTTGTCCCTGCTCTACCTCTCCACCATGCTCCCCTTCCATTACACTCCCCTCCCAAAACCGGCCCTAATCCCCCTCTCCTCTGGTTGTTCTTGTCAATAGGCACGCCGGAGCTGCGAGGAGGCCGAGAGTCCCGAGCCACGCCGCTACTGACGCCCCGTACTCGACCGCTTCGACCCAAACCGCCGCCAACCCATCGCCGCCCCAGGGTAAGCCTCCCCGTCGCCCGCCAGCCCGCTAGAGTTTCCCCTCGTCGACATTGAGCCCAGCGAGGACGACAGAGCCCTGGCCGTCAGATCCGCTTAAGATCCAACGGCCAGCGTCGCCCAATACCGCTTCGCCCCCTATGCCTATGACATGCGGCCCCCCGCGGCGGATTTGAATCGTTGCCCTCCCGCGCAGGCCATCGTGTACGCGGGCCGGTCCAGCTTCTTAGCGGGCCACATCCCGTCCTCTGCACTGCCTTTTGTTTTTATTTTTAAGCCATTTTAATTACCTGAAATATATCCTGTAGGTTTAATTCCACAAATTATTATCGGTATAGTATTTCGGCCTGGTTCAAATTTTGTGAGGTAGCCTAAGAAATTATCTATTGCATGGCACCGGTAGATACTCAATAGCATGTCTGTGTTTGAGATTTTCTGTGGTAAATAGTATCTGATTAAAGTGTTAAATCCATAGCTTTACTTCTAGAGCTCAGAAAATTGTGAAACCAAGTTCTAGAACTAGAATCACCCAGTTTGGACGTGTGAAGCCTCTGTTCTTAATTTTACAAGTTATGAACAGAGAGTTCTTAGTTATTTTCCATAGGTTGCTGTGAAGCTAAATTTGGGATGAAACCAACTCCCAGAGTTAGGCCTCTGATAGTACTACTTATTCCTGGAAGGTCTTATTTTTTGGCTCTGCAATTCTGCCCTGGGGATTAGCTTGGTATTCTCTGTACTAATTTCTGCACTGTTTTCCGTATTTTATTTGTTAAAAATCAACCCTTTTAGATAAAAATGTGAAACTAGTGGGATTAGCTTGGTATTCTCTGTAGCTACTCAGATAAATATTTTGTGGTCACTTTCCACCAACTGGTCTTGGCCGAATTATCTGCTTGAGTGCTAATCTAGTCTTGACCACTAAAATCACCATTTAAGTTTGATAAAATCTTTTTGATTGCTTTCAATGGCTTTATACTTCTAGGATCTGTAGCTTCTTGTGCTTGGTTAGTTTGGTTTAGTTGTGCATCTGCTCTGTATTGAGTGCATTGCTTGTGCATTGGGTGATGATTGGTATGGTGGTTTGATTATAATTTCTTTTTTCGACGATAGATACGAACGAGGACGAGTTGGTGGAAGGTACTTGGGTAGATTTTGAGGAAGAGGACTAGGAACAAGCTGCCAACCAAGGCAAGCCACCTACAAGTTCATGAAACTTGTCCCATCTTTATTTTCATGCACTCCGGTTTACTTACTCTACTACTGCATTGTTTTACTCGCTATATTCTTATTATGGCATTAGTTTGGCTCCACCAAACTTATGCCTATGGTACTGTCTAAGTACCCCCCTTGGTATTACCTACTCCTAACCTAGTAGTTAAGGTGGTCTAATATACCACAACCCCTTGGAAACCCCGAATTAGCCTAACAAAAACTCTAGGTTGGGAACCCGAAGGCAAGGAAGGTTTTATAAAGGTTTTGACAGAAAACCAAGGCAAGTGGGACTTGCCGAGGAGTTTTTAAAATGAATATGGATTAATTCTACTGGTGGAGGCACCAAAGATGAAGTTGGAGGAAAAACTGTTTTCGAAAACGCACCCGGTTCTTTGCAGTCTAGCTATAACAACCACCCCGTGCAACCACATTATCCCTATATGGGAAGGGGCGTGACACGAAAGTGGTTCTCTCTGATATAATAAGATCTCCTCTTCCCAATGTTAATACAAGCGCCACTATCGTCGTCAGCGAGTGTACATGCAAACAAGCAAGACCATAATGAAAACAAGGCATACAAGCAACAATACATACAACAAGAAATTGAATAATACTAAATTAAGATTCAGATGGTTTTGAGAGGATTGGATTTAGGAGATTTGAGATGGCCTTGGAGAAGGGGATGAACACCCCTTATGGTTTATTATCGAGGAACTACCTAAGATGGGTTTTTGGACCAAGGACATAATCTGTAGGATATCTTTGGATAAAAATGGTGCCAACAGATAGGATTTGATAAAATGAAACCAATCAAAATGGTTTCACTATTTTATCACTTTTCTTTATTTAGTTATGATTCTTCTAGTGAAATAACTTCTAGTTTTAGGGAATAATTCACCAGAAAAGTTCTAGAGCTCCAAAAATTATTTCCTTGGATGATTACATAGGGCTTGACGTACTTGCTCACTGAGAGTTGGAATCATGTCAAACAAATTACCAGAATGCCCTCAGGAAAATCCCAGAGGCAATTCTTGAGTCAATTTGTCGTTTTCACTAGATTAAATATACAGAAGATTTTAGTTTGATTCCAAGGGCACATGGTAGGTTTTTAGATCACATTTCTGTATTTTAGTTTGATTTTAGTTGTCAAACTTCTGGAATGATTCATCTAGTGATAAAACCACCTACATAAGTATTTAATTCAGTAAAATTCAACAGGGGATCAATAAATCCCTATCTCCTGGTTTTAGATAGGTATTGAGGTACCACTTTTCTAGGAGTTTAAAATAGGTCAATACCAACTTTGGTTTGACCTAGGGAATTTTCTAAAGTCAAAACTAGGGTCTATTTGTTAAAATAGCCACAGACAAACGTCTGTTCACCTTGGGGAAAGACTAATGCCATGAGGTAGGTATCTGATATACCTACCAGAGAAATTTGGGTTTACCCAATTTGGAGGTGTGAAACTCTCTAAGGAATTTATTTACTAAACAGGATATGTTCTGGTAGTTTAATTTCAATAGAATGTGGAATTAATATCTGGTAAAACTTTAGGCTCTGAATGTTTAAGCAAACATTCATTTACCTGGGAAAATTTGTTTCAAGGCATTTAGAGTTGTTTAGCATTTTTGAATTGATTTAAACTGAAGGTCAAACTTCTGGATTTAATGTACTACTAAAAGAAAAAAGGAAAGGGCACTGCTGGGCCGGGAATCTAGTCGAACTGGGCCGCGCAGGGCAAATCTAGCCCATACGAGGAGAGGCAGCGCGCGGGGATCCAGCTTTGAATCTGAGTGGTGGGACCCGGGCGTCGGCGACTCAGAGAAGCGGAGGGGTATCGGGGCACGCTGGCCGTTGGATCTAGTCCTCATCGCTTCTTCTTCCTCCGGACAAATGACGCAGGGGCTAACCCTAGGCCATGCTCGCAGGGGTCAGGGGCTCACCTGGGGTCGACGGGAGGCGTCGGGGAGGTGCCGAGATGACGGAGGACTCCGAGGTGAGTCCGTAGAGGGGCGATATGAGAGGTTCCCGCGACTGGAGGTGGCTCCCGCGAGGACGCCCGAGAGCGGTCTCATCGGAGCTCGACAATAGCGACGGTAGAGAGGGTCCTGGGCAAAACAGAGGGTAGGGTTAGATGTAGGGAGATGAGGGGGACTCGGTGTAGTGACATGCATGAGCAGGGGTGGAGGGGAGTGAGCACCCAGATCGGCTTTTGGAAATGGCCGAGGAGCCTTCTTCTTCTTCCCTCGAGCAGCAGAGGGAGAGGGAGGTGGTTCTTGGGCTGGGGGAGTGGTAGATGGAGTGGGAGGGAGGCAAATGAGGGGAGCAATGTAGAGCTAGATGGCCTGTGGTATTTAACTCGGGAGGTGGAGGTCTAGAATGGACTATGTCCATGGGTGCGGGGAAAGGGAGAGGGTTAAACTAGGGGAGGGATTCCTGTGGGCGGTGGAGGGGTGGTTATGGTCGTGTGCAGAGGAGGGCTCCTCTCTTTTTACCTCGGGTGAAAGAAAGGGAGGGAGAGAGGGCTAAGGGGAGCTAGGGAAGCTCTCATTGGTGCAGAGGGGAGGGAAGTGGGGTCTGGTATTGACTAGAGAGGGAGAGGGGGTGTGCTGCAGCTGCTGTGAAGATTTTACAAGATATGACATTTATTGGTTCTCTCTCTCTCACTTTCTCCAAGAGCTAAAGACAAAAGTATGGACTTGCTACAGTGTAGTACTACAGGGATCACGACCAGGGGTGTGATGGGTGATGGAGAGAGGTGTTGGTCAAGCTTTTGATGAGGTTTAGAGGTGGTTTGAGTAGTGGATTTGATTAGTTGGCATAATTAGTCAATTCAATGGTTATGAGGGAAGTTCAAAATTTTGCATAGGACAAGGTGGGAAAATGGTACTGGTAGATAGATGAGGTCAAGGTAGATATCCAAGAATTATTTGGGATTTTTCTGAGGATTTTAATTCCACTTACAAAGATTTGTTCAAAAAGTATAGAAGTAGTTTCTAGAATATCATTCGATAATTTTACATGGGACAAGGTTGGTTTTTGGTTGGAGATGATCCCAAATGTAACATCCCAATTTCAGCAACCCTGATTTGTTGACCAGAATGCAAAAATCAGGGGGAAAAAACTTTTTCTTGTCCATTGGTGCAGTGCTTCCTTGTTGTTTTTTCATGCTTGTGCCTATGGGAGTGTATCTTATGATATTCCTTACCTCACCCTCAGTTGACAAAAAGCTATTCACCAAAACTATCCTGGCTCAACTTACATATTCTCAAACATTCTGGCTTTTCAAAAAAATGAGCCAAGATGCTTACGCAACCCAAAACTATTTTGATAGCTTCTATTGACAAAACTATGGAGAGATATATAATACAATTTCCTTATGTTTTCAAGACAGAACCCTCAACTAATCTTATCTCTAGTTTTCCCAAGACCTCTTTTCAAAGCATTTGAATTCTACTCTTGGTAGAGATACCAAGGACTCTCTTCTTATTCAAAACTCAACCTCTTGAAAATTGCCCTAACCCTTACCTCAAGCTAAGCTTGATGGTACCCCTAGTAGTAGTTCATTTGTTTGTAAGATGAGTTTACTTGATCTTCTATCAGATGAGTTGCCTTGATCGGCTGTCTGATGAGTTGCCTTGATTTGCTGTTTGACTTGTCTACTTACGAAGTAGTATGAGCTACTGTAGGATCTCATCACTAGGATCAGGAGGCTTCAAAATCATACCACCCTAAGCAAGTTTGCAAAGCAAGATCAAATCTCTAGATACTAGGTGGTCATCTAAAACCCTTAGCTAGATCATCCCTGCAGTGATCCATTCTAGAAGCTTCCAAGTCCATGAGGACCAATATCAAGTATGGATACCTTCTACTCAATCCACACTTCAACATCATCCACTGGTCGATGCTCTGATACCTTGATACCCTCCAAGAACTTTCCCTCTCATACTCTAGTCAAAATCATCAAAACTGCCAAATTTGACAATGTCTGGAAACTGTTTCAACATCACCTTTTTGAATGTCTCCCTTCCTCAACCCTTGTGCATTTTTGGAAATGCACTAGAACCATCTTGTTAACCATCCTAAGTACTACCAAGGCCCACTTCTTTACTTGGTTAGATCCTTCCCCAACCCACTAGTCCTTGATGGTTTTGTAGACAAGAAAATAACTTTTCCTGCAAATCTAGTCATCATGCCCACTTGGACAGAAGCTCACACCATCATCCAACCTTCTATGGACCAACTCTCTGCATGGTTGTGTTCTACACATATAGGTATATCAAAACTTACTCCACTTGTTCCACGAGAATCTCTATGCTGCTTAAACCCACTTGGTTTATAAGGCATCATAACTCTTTTGGTATGGCAGCCTTAATTTCAACAAAGTTTGCCATCACTTCTAGATCACCTCAAATGCAATTAATTCAAACTTATTCTTCCATGATCATCTATATGACTTGGTCTACCCACCCATCTATCCCTTGCACCATGGTGAGCTCTGAGCTCCAAGATGCAAGCAGGTTTTGGTGGTATAAAAATAACATCACCCTAGATCCTCAATATCTTGTTCTTTCACCTAATTCAAGTTGGAATTCCATTACACAAGGTTGAAAATGCTTGATACACCTTGTATACACCATCTACTTTGGTCATCAAGAATTATAAAATTTTATCCATAATTATTATGGCCCCAAATCTATTTAATTCCTTTAATAGTCTAAATCTCCAAAACTCCTTTCCTAGAGGAAAGTTTGGTTTTTGCCAAAACACTTCTCCATCTTTTGGATCAAGTGAGTTCCACATATCATACGCTATCTTCCCATCTCAAAAATAAATATTTTTAGAAGCTTTATTATTTCTTTTTGCCCATTTTCTTTAATGGCTAAATTGGAATAATAATTGTTTTAGATACTTTTACTCCTCAATAAATCTTGTAAAAATTCCCCTAGGTGTGTATTCACATTTGGGACTCTCTCAACCCAGAAACCAACCTTGTCCAATGTAAATTTACCAAATGATCTTCTAGAAACCACTTCTGCCCTTTTTGAATAATTGGATTTATAAGGACTAAAACCCCTTATAAAAATCCTAAATAAATTCTAGGAGTCTACCTTGACCTCATCTATCTACTAGCATCATTTCCTCATCTTGTCCAATGCAACATTTTGGACTTACTTCATAACCATCTATTTTGATCAAATTTGCCAATTAAGCAAATCCATTACTCAAACCATTTTCAAATCTCATCAAAACATGCTCAATGCTTCCCCTCAACACCAGGACACACCCCAGGTCGACACCACTGTAGCTCTACCCCAGATTTGCCCATTTTACCCGTGTACTATTAGAGAGAGAGAGAGAAACAACCCCAAATCTTACAAAGATTTACCCCTACTTAATTACCACTGCTGCCACCACCTCCCTATCTGATCCAGCACGACCAATCCCCTTCCTACCCCTTCCCACCGACCCCTGGACCAATCCCTGGCCAGCCTCCCCTCTCCACCATGTCCAAATTGGTCATTTACATCATCTACCCCTCCTCCCTAGTATATATGGCCAGAGGCCTCCCCAGTGAGCCCTTGCCCCTGATTTGCTCCCTCTCCCCTCCACTCACTCTCCCCAGGCTCCACGCCCTCGCCCCTGCTCTGAGCTGCTCGAAAGAAGAAGAGGAGCTCTCGGCCTCCTCACAAAAACGAGCAAGGCTCTCTTCCCCTTGCTCCTCTTCATATGCATGTTGGCTCATGCGTTCCCCTCCACCTCCTCTATCTGACCATGCTCTTCTTTTTGTCCAGGACCAACTCCTCCGTCCTCGCCTGCAAGCTCCGACGAGGGCACCTCGGCCACCGTCGCGTGAGCTGCTTCCCATGGACCACCGCCCGCCGTGCCGCCCATCGATCTGCTCGCCGTTGTCGATCGTGTCGCCCTGCACCCTCCCCATCGCCTCCTGAGTCCTCTAGTGAGCTCCTGCCTCCCACTCTGACGAGCTAGGGTTCTTGCCGCCGCGGGCTCCATTTCCGGTAGACGATGACGCTCTGCCATCCATCGCCACTTAAACCAATGGCCAGATCTGGCCAATACCGCTTCGGCCACCCCCTCTCGCTGATCGCGGGACCCGCTTGCCAGGTTCAAGCACTAGCTCCCGCGCGCCGCGTCGCCCCGCCGTGGGCCGAAACCACCCCCCCTGCGGCCCATTTTCCCTCAGATCCAGCCCAGCTGCTCTGTCTTCTTTTCTTTTTATTCCAGATCGAGAAAAAGACCAGTAGGTTTAAATCCATTTGAAAATGCAAGTAAAGTCCAAATGCCAAGATCTAATTTTCTGGTAGATCCCTGATGTTTTCTCAAACATGCAGAGGCAACCCCAAGTTCAAACTAATTTCCATAAATTGCTAGAATTTATTCTGCTGCCAAGTATACTTTGCACTAAATAAATTCCTCGGAGTTTTATATCCCCATTTGGGGAGAACCAAAGCTCTATTGGAAGGTACTTGAAATACCTATCATCTAGCATAGGCCTTATGCCAAGGTCAACAAAGGTGTGTATTTAACAAAAATAACAAAATCAGCCTTTATCTGCCTTGGATAAATTCTCTAGGTCAAACCAAATGTGGTAATGACCTGATTCCACCTCCCAGTACCTCATAGTGTCAATATCTATCAAATCCTAGCAGCTCAGAATTTATTGAGCTCTGGTTGAATTTTAGTGATTTAAATACTCCTGTAAGTTTGAAAGTCCAAAAAGAGTGAATCCAAATCCTACAGAAAGGTATTCTAAATGCCTAACACATTCCCTTGGAATCAACTCAATATCTTCTGTAGAATTAATCTGGTGAAAAAGAGAAAAACCTTGCAGAACTTCCTTTGGGAATTTCCTGAGGGCATTCTGGTAATTATTTTGACAAGATTCCAACTCTAGGTGGTTCAGTACACCAAACACTACCTAACCACCCAAGTAAATAATTTTTGGAACTACATATAAATTCTGGTAAATTATTTCCTTAAACTAGAGTTTATTCCACTATAAAAGGCATAACTAATTCTAGAAAATTGATAATCTAGTAAAACCACTTGTGTTGGTTTTATGTTGTCAAGACCTATATGAGGATAGCTTTGATGCACATTGGTATCCTACTGATATCAGAACCCCAGTCCAAGTTCATGGTATTTCTCCTAGACATCTATCCTCCAAGAGAAAAACACTACAATGGCAATCTATTAATTTCCACTTCTAGTAGCCCAATCCTCCAAAACCTACCAAGTTCAGTAGTATTCAGTATGGTTGTTTGCTATATGGTTTGATGCATGTATGCCTTGTATTGATTATGGTATTGTCTGCTTGCATGTGTACTCGATGACGAGGATAGTGTGAGTGTTTGATGACAAGAAGGAAGGGACTTCTTATTATCATTATTGGGTATTCTTGGTTATCTAAAGAAGTCCAGGGACTTATTGCTGATCACAGGAAAGCCACCATTTCCCTAACTCGGATACTTGTCCTACTCCTTTTTATTACCTGTTTTGTATCCTCTTTATAAACTACATCCTTCATCTGCATGTCTTGTTTTATAAATACTGCGATAGTAACTTGGCTCCTCCAAGTTATGACTTTGGGTCCTTCGAGGCACCACCCCGATGTACCTATCATTGTATCCCTTTAGACTGAGAGTACGATGGTTAGCATCCTACCTCTTTGAAAACCCCGGTTTTGAGAAAATAGACTATTTTGGGGATTTACCCTCCTACAAATGTTTCAAAATGGCTTTGTAAAACCCTTGGGAATAGGCATCATTCCAAGTGGATGTTTTAACGAAAGAAATGGTGATAAGGAGCAATGAGAATGTCATGGGATGTTCTACGCCTTTACCGGAACAATTTTCATCAGTGCAACCACATTACCCCAGGTGCTGGGGCTTAACTCGTAGTTTGTCTACATTAGCTGAGCCGGCTTGTACATTGCTTACAGGGAGAGATCCCTTGAATTCCGGGCAGGCGCTACCAGATCTCGGATCTGAAGCCTATTGCTTGCTTCGGCAAGAGTGAGCCTGTTCTGGCAGGAGGCCCGTGCAAAAATTGGGTCTCCCGCAGACGGTATGATTTAGAAGTACGGAAGGAAGTGGAGTCACCATATTTAAGGTATACGCCAAGTTGTGGCTTGGGTATGCGCGTGTACGGAAGGCAGGACAATGGATGGGAGCCACATACTCATTGCCGGGGAGAACAAACCCAAAAGGAAAAGCAGCCTTTGCTAGGGTCGACAAGCGAAAAGTTAGGTTTGATTATCCGGACCTCCATCTACAGTGGTAGTGGGCCGTGGTTGTATCCCGACGGATGTATTGATTCTTGTGGGGAAAGTGCACAAACTCTGCAGAGTATAATCTATTCGAATAGCCATGTCCACGGTCAAGGACGGTTGTAAAGGTGTTGGCTAGCAGTACCCAAACCGTGCTTGTATTGGAAACAAGGATGGAGCGGACAAAGGTTTCGGGGGAAACTGAGTTCGAAAGCTTTGTTTTGACCCGAGGTGGTCGAAGAGGTTTTAAAAAGGCATTTTACTTCAAAACTCTTTTTCAACAAAGATATGGAGATGTCTTGATTTATAAAACAAATCCATGTTTTCAAAACTCTTTTTCAACAAAGATATGAAGATGCCATAACTTCAAGAGGTAGTCTAGGCTTTTAAAAAATAACCCCAGATAGAGCTATCTCGCCACAGCCAGACTTGCATTTCATTATTTCATTTATCCGGGTGGTTTGCGAGTACATTCAAAAGTACTCACAGCTATGTCCCTAGCTATTTACTTGGCTAGACTTTTAGAGGTTCGACATCGGAAGATTAAGGTGACGTCCAGCGAGCTAGGCCGTCTTCCCAGTCAGCTGCATGTAGGTTGAGGCACGATTGGGCTCAACGCGTGATGATGTTCCGCGGCTAAAGATGTTGTAGCCATAATGGCATGTATGTAAGTCTTGTAATTCGTTATGTTTCGGATGTTGTAATGATACTTGTCGGTTATGTTCCACGGCTCACTAATCATGGGAACGTGGATATATACATAATAGGGATTTCTCGGATGGCTAATCCGGGGAGGCCACACCAAATGTGAATACACACTTAGGGTAATTTTCCCAACATTTATTGGGGCTTAAAAGTATTTAAAACGCTTATTATTCCATTTAGGGAAATAGGCAAAAATAAATAATAAAACTATTTTTGAAGTGGGATGATGGGGTATGATATATGGATCTCAATTGAGACAAAAGTTGGGGATGTTCTTTGGTAAAAACCAAACTTGCCTTTAAAAAAAGAGCTTTGGAGATTTTGACTATTAAAGAGATTAATTAGATTTGAAGCCATAATAATTATGGATGATAGTTGATAAATCTTGATGACCAAGATATATGATGTAGACAAGGTGTAGCAAGCATTTGCAATCTTGGGATTGGATAATCCAAGTTGACTTTGGTGAAATACCCTAGATTAGGGATCTAGGGTGATGTTAATTTCATACCATCAAAACATGGTGGTATCTTGGAGTTTAGATCTCCCCTTGGGACATGGGGTAGATGGATGGATAGACCAAGTGATTTACATCAACATGGTATGGAGGTTTGGGCTTGATCATGCCTGAGCTCTCCAAAGACTGATTCCAAACTTTGAATAAAATAAGCCTGCCAAAGCAGATTATCAACTAGCCTTCAAAACCTTGTGCGTTTAAGAAGCACAGAGATCCACTTGGAACAAGTGAAGTAGATGTTGTTAGACCTATATGAGTAGAACATAACCATGCAAAGAGTTGGTCCATAGAAGGTTGGATGATGGTGTGAGCTTCTGTCAAAGTAGGCATGTTGACTAGATTTGCAGGAAAACTTATTTTCTTGCCTGCAAAACCATCAAGAACATGTGGGTTGGAGGATGATCTAACCAAGGGAAAGAGTGGTACTTGGTAGTACTTAGTATGGTTAACAATATGGTTCAAGTTCATTACCAAAAATGCACAAGGGTTGAGAAAGGGAGACATTCAAAAAGGTGATGTTCAAACAGATTCCAGACTTAGTAGGAAGGATCCTTTCTTGAGTATGAGGGGGATGTTTTTGATGGGGTGCAAGGTACCCAAGCATCATCAAGTGGATGATGTTGAAGTGTAGATTTATTAGGAAGGATCCTTTCTTGATTTTGGTCTTCATGGACTTGGAAGCTTCTAGAAGGGATCACTTCAGAAGGGATCTGGTTAGGTTTTTAGAGGATCACCTAGTAGCTAGAGATCAGATCCAACTGGGTACTCTGGCTTAGGGTGTGATGATTTGGAAGCATCTTGATCCTAGTGATGATCTCCTAGAGTAGCTCATAGTACTTCTAAGCAATCAGGTCAATCAGCACATCAAGGCAACTCATCTTACAAACAAATCAACTACTACTAGGGTGACCATCAAGCCTAGCTTAAGGTAAGGTTGGTGCATTTTGAAGAGGTTGGATTTTGAATAAGATGAGAGTCCTTGGTATCTCTACCAAGAGTAGAATTCAAAAAGCTTACTTAAAGGAGGTTTTGGGAGACCTAGAGATAAGAATAGTTGAAGGTTCTATGTATACAACATAAGGATTTTATATTATATATCTCTCCATAGTTTTGTCAATAGAAGCTACTAAAATAGTTTTGGTTACATAAGCATCTTGGCTCAGGTTTTGAAATGCCAGCACATTTGGGAATATGGAAATTAAGCCAAGACTGTTTTGAGGAGTAGCTTTTGTCAACTAGTGTTAAGGTAAGTAGTATATCATCTAATACACATTCATATGCATAAGCACATACAATAGCAAGCAAACACTTCAGCATTAAACAAGAAAAAGTTTTTGTCCATCCATTCTGAACAACTAATTAGGGTTGCTGAAATTGGGATGTTACAATGGTGATATACATCACTTGTTATATCCATCCATATAGACCTTGACCAAAGGTGAGCTCTGAGCTCCAAGATCCAACAAGCTTTTAATGGTATAAAAAGAATAATACCCAAGATCCTCCACCGCTTTGCTTTTCTTCCAAATCAAGTGGGATTCTCAAGACCCACTGCCAAAAATGGTAGATACAACATGCGGACATCATCTACTTGGGATATAAAAATTTAACAAATATTTATCCTAATTATCTTGGCATAAAAATCATTTAATTCCTTTCTTTTAACAAAACCTCCAACCTCTCCGTATAAAGGAAAGTATAATTTTATCCAACCACTTGTCCAATATTAACAACAATCGAGACCCATATATCATATCCCAACTCCCAACTTAAAAAATAAATATTCTTGAAGAGTTTTAATATTTCTTTTTGCCCATTTTCTTAAGTGGCAGAAATGAGGAAATAAATGTTTTGAATATCTTCCTTCTCCTATAAATCTTGGGAAAATTCTCCAAAGTGTGAATTCATGTTTGCGACCATCTCAAACCAAAAACTCAACTTACCCAATTCAAATATCTCAAATGAATTTAATAAAACCTATTTAGCACTTTTTGGAGATTTACAACAAAAAGGATCTCTAATATCAGGAAATTCCCAAATAATTCTTGGAGATGTATTTTGGCCTTGTTTAACTACCAGAATCATTTTCCCACCTTGCGAAGATCATATCTTCATAACTTGTTCATGATCATCAAATATAGCTAAATGGGATACTTGCCCAAAACTTGAACCAAAACTCAATCATCCACTCACCAAACCTCAACATGTGACCACCCCAGCAACCTCTATCAACCCTAGTCGTCACCACAATAGCTATGCACTGTAGCAAACCCTCTCCCTTTTGTCTTTAGTGCTTGGAGGAATGAGAGATGCACACATCGGTCATATCTTGTCTTTATTTTCTTGCAGCAACACTCACTTCTCCCTCTCACTTTCCGTACGACCAGAGGCACCCCACACTCCCTCTCCACCGCCCTCCTTGCCCTAGCCCAGAGCAACACCCTCTCCATGCCCTCCTCATGGAATGAGTCCACCATAGACCCTCATCCCTTTGTATAAAAATCCACAGGCACGACCACGAGAGATCTCCCCCACTAGCCCCCGCTCACTCCCCTTTCCCTCCATAGCAATGGAGAGGAAGAAAACCTCCCCTCTGCCTTTCCTCGAAAGGTGAAGCTATGGTCAATCCGGACCACCGCACCTAACCAAGCCCTTCAAACACAACATGCAGCAATATAGGAAGCTCCGTCAAGTCACCGTCGGAGCCTTGCTGGCGCGGTTGTGTAGAACCTCATACCGGCACCAAATTTGGTCACGCCGCCCATCACCGAACTCCCCTCGAAGCACCGCCTCCTCTCTGCGACCTCATGTTGTCAGGAAGCCCTCCAGGTGAGGTCCCCTTTCCTCCTCCATCGCACTAGGGTTCGAGCGCTGCCGCGTGCGTTCCGTCGAGGACTACGATGCCCGGCCGTTGATCCTATCTTAATCCAACGGCTGAGGTTGCCCTATACCCCTTCGCCGCTCCGCTGCGGCTGACCAACGGGACCCGGCTGTCATCCCTTCAAACAGACTCCCTCGCTCAAATCCTCTTGCTGGGCCGCAAATGGCGCTGTGTGACCCATTTTCCCTGGAAAAGCCAGCTCGTCATCCCTTTTCTTTTAATCAATTATTTTGAGATCTGCCAATTTGCTGCTAGTTTAATTACCAATAAAAATGTAAACTACCACACTTTAGCCAAATATAAATTTCTGCTTATTCCCACATGTTTTGTGCATCATGCAGAACCAAGATCTAGGAAAAATCATAAACATAATTAATCTAGTAATTATTCTCTAAGAATGTGTCATTTTCCCTAATAAATTATTTCAGAGAGTTGTGTAGCACCATTTGGGTTGAATCCTTTTTGTACAGAAAGGTATATGTAACACCTTGGATGCCACCTTCGCCCATACATATTTGCTACCTAGTTTGCCCCTGGTAAAAATAACAAAAATAGTCTAACTCTTCCTTTAGGACCATACATATTTCTCTAGGTCATACCAAATATCGCATTGACCTAATTCCAACTCTGAGAACTCACAAATCTTCATATCCTTCAAATCCTAGGAGCCCAAAATTTATTAAGCCCTGGTTGAACTTTTGTGAATTAAAATGTTCTGTGTAGTGTTATTTCACTAATAAAATCACCTCAGTAGTTCGATAAGCCCAAAAAGGTTGATTCCAGTTTCTACAAAAAGGTACTCAAAGTAGCTAACATGTGTCATTGGAATCATTTAAAAAGTCTCTATAATTAAATCTGGTTAAAAAGATAAAAACATTCCAGAACTACCTTTGGGAATTTCCTGAGGGCATTCTGCTCATTAATTTGACATATTACCAACTCTCAAAAATCACAAACTCAAATATATACAATATACTCTGGGAAAAAAATTATTTGAGCTCCAGATCTTTTCTGGTGATTTATTCACCTAAACTAGAGGTTATTTCACTAGAAAAATGATAACTAAATATAGGGAATTTATAAAATCATGAAACCACTTTTGTTGGCCTTGTTATCCCAATACCTATCTATAGATATCATATTTGTACGTTGATATCATACATACCCAAGACTTAGTTCAAAACCTCCTTCATTAGGTGGTATTTGACAAACAAATCAAACAGGAATTCTACAAAGGCAATTGAAGTAATTCCAACTGCTCTAACCTTAATCCATCAAAACCAAATAAAGTTACTACTATGTTGTTTGTTTTGTTTTTGTATTGTAATGATGCTTGTATGCATTGTGTTAATTGTGGCTTTGTTTGCTTGCTTGTGCTATCTCTTACAACAATAGATGTGATTATATCGGAGACCGGAAGAAGTGGTTATTATTGGATTATTATGGTATTCTAAGAAGAAGTCAAGGGATATATATTGCCAGATTACTGATCTCAGGCAAGCCACCTTCTTGCTCATAAGGCTTTCCCTACTGTTTTACTTATGCATGTTTTACTTACTGTTTTATGAGAACTGCATTGTTTTATTATATGATGATATATACCTGGTAGTGGCTTGGATCCTCTAAACCATTACAATTTTGTACTATTAAGTACAACTCCCTTGATGACACCTACCGGTCCCTAGTATAATAGTTGGTGTATAACACCATACCCCTTTGGAGACCCCGTTTTAGCCGAAGCAAAACTATAGGATGGGAAGACAACCGAAAAAGTTTTACAAAAGGTTTATGGCAAAACCTTGGTGAGGTTTGACCTACCAAGAGAAGTTCGAGAAAATAAAAAGGTTTTTGTTTTACAAAATGCTGAAGGAAAGATGGAGGAAAAACATTTACGAGAATGCACTCGGTTCTTTGTAGCTTTAGCTATAACAACTTAATTTGTGCAACCACACTACTTTGGAATGGGACCGGGATGGACTTGAAGTTTGCTACTCTGGTGTGGGAATTCTCTTCACTCCTGAAGGGGGATCATCTCCCTCTAATCCTAGGCTTCCTTTACAAAAAGGGTCCACTGTTAGACAGTCACCTGGAGGAAGTAGGATCACCCATGTGAGTGACTGGGGATACTATTGAGCCTCTCATTGAAAGTGCCCACTCTAGAGGAGTCGGAATGCGCTCCAGTTGGTATGTGGCTATGACGTCTAGATGTTGAGAGGAACAACTCATAGGGTAGGGCTCATACTAGAGTGGCATCTAGAGAGTACTGATTGGTTACTCGACCCACGATCGGTGAACATCAGGGCAGGGTAACCGGATGGTGTGGGTAAAGTCTACAACCTCTGTAGAGTGTAAACCTATTTGAATAGCCGTGTCCGCGGTTATGGATGGATTGGACAAACTATTGTAGAGCGGTGCGGGTTTTGATTTCAAAAAGGACTTCGGAAAACTGATGGCTTTGGAAATTTTGACCATGGGATGGTCGGAAAGGAAGGAAAGGAGTTTGGTCATGGGATGACCGGAAGGAAGAAAAGAATGGGTACCCCAATCCTAAAGTTTTCCAAAAGTTTTCAAAAAGGTTTCCAAAATGTTTTACAAAAGTTTTCAGCAAAGATATATAGATGCTATATGTACAAGGGAAACTATTTTAGAAAAGAACCTCTCTTGGAGCCCTCCTACTACCACAAACATATTCTTTATCGATTTGTTATTATTATTCTCTTTAGGTGTTTTGCGAGTACATCCAAAGTAGTCAGTGGCATTGTCCCTGGCTATTACCTTGGTCAGATATCAAGAAGATTATGAAGTTGGCGCCTATGCGAACTAGGACGTTCTCCTAGTCAGTTGCCTGTAAGTTAGCGCACGGTTCAGGCTCTCCGCTTGATAAAGTTCCGCTGGTGATAATTGATGTAGCCATAATGGCATGTAAGGTATGACATGTATCCTCTTAAGTAATGGATGTTTACTTTGATACTTGTCGGTTATGTGCCATGACTAACTAATCATGGGATCATGGTGTATACATAAAGGGATTCTCGGAGGATTAATCCGAGGGCCCCACATTATTCAACTCCATCTTTTCAAAATATCCATCTCTACCTCAGGTCAGGCTTGATGGTACCCATAGAAGTAGAGTGATTTGTTTGGAAGATTAATTGCCTTGATCTGCTGTCTGATGAATTGTCTTGATCTATTGTTTGTCTTGTTTGCTTAGGAGGTAGTTGGAGCTAATATGGGAGCTCATCCACTAGAATCAAAATGTTTTAAGATCACAATACCCTAAGCAATAATACAACGCTGGATCTAATCTCTAGCCACTAGGTGATCATCTAAAACCCTTAAACAGATAAATTCTGATGTGATCCATTCTAGAAGCTTCCAAGTCAATGAAGACCAAATACAAGCATGGATCTTTTCTACTGAATCTATACTTCAATATCATCCACTTGATTATGCTTTAGTACCTTGCAACCAACCAAAAACATCCCCTCTTTTACTTTAGTCCAAAAACCCAAATCTGCCAAAATATGACCAAGTCTAGGAATGTTATCAAGATGCCATCTTGGAGTCTCCCTTATTTCTAACCCTTGTGCATTTTTGGAAATGCAATTGAACCATCTTATAGACCATCATAAGTACTACCAAGTACCACTTTTTTCCTTGGCTAGATCATCCTCCAACCCACTTGTTATTGATGGTTTTGCATGCAAGAAAATAATAATTTCTGCAAATCTTATCAACTAGCCTACTTTCGAAGAAGCTTACATCTACATACTATCTTCCTTACATGATTGTGTTCTACACATAAAGGTATATCAGTCCCTACTTCACTTGTTCCAATTGGATACTTGTGCTTCTAAAACCCACATGGTTTAGAAGGCTATTTGATAATCTGCTTTGGCACGCTTATTTGATTCAAATTTTGGAATCAATCCTTGGATAGCTCAAGCATTATTAAGCTCAAAACTCTATACCATGGTGATCTACATCACTTGGTATATCTATACATATAACCCATGACTCATGGAGAGCCCTAATCTCCAATATCCAACAAGGTTTTGATGGTATGAAAATAACATCACCCTACATCCTTTATTCCTTGTTTCCTACCAAAATTTAGTTGGATTCTCAACACCTAATGTTGCAAATGCTAGATACACCTTGTGTACATAATCTACCTTGATTATAAGGATTTATCAAATATTATCCATAATTATTATGGACCAAAACCTATTTAATTTCTTTAATGGACAAAACCTCCAACACTACAATAAATATTTCAAAATAAATCAATAAAACAGATCCAGCATTCTTTGAGTAAATGATATTTTGTGATAAAAAATCATCCAATAAATCCCCCATAATTCCTAAAAGTGTATACTAAATGATGCGTCCAAAATTGAAACATATTTACCTCTTGTTTTTGCATAAATAGAGTAGGGATTTTTGTATTTCACCGCGCCTACGCGCGCTATTTAGTTCTTGTTTCAATAGGATCCCAAATCATGGAGTCATATATGAACATATCAATTAGATATGTCATATTGTGTAATTATATGATATTTCTAAGTGATAAAAGTCATTTTATGAATTTACCTTCGCACCCGGAAGAATAACAAACAAAGAGGAGTCATCAGTGGCGATAATGACCACTGGTACAGGCGGAGCCCGCCCATAACGTCTTCCCATACTAGGCACCATCGGGAACGCCTCATAAAATATTTTCTCCTGGAGAATACAAGAAAGAGATCCGACATTCATAGCCACCAGAAACCACGAAACACCACATCCGAGAGGGATCTGAAAGAGGAACTTGGCTGGGAAAAATTCCAGCTGCTTCGCAGATCATTGGAGGACAACGCATCATCCCCTTTACCATCAACTGCTGCATCTTCATCACCACCATTACTCCATCTTTCATCTATTAGATCTCTTTGTAATTCCAGATCCAATTGTGGTTTGCATTAGATCTACCCCCGTAATTTAATCCATCCATTTTATTATGATGATGTTGTTGATTTCTTCCATGAGTAAGTAGTTCCTTTGCTCGTGGGGAGATGGAGAAACCCTAGCACCACTATGAACTTGTAATAAAGATGATCTATTCTTGTGTCCATATGACTTTCTTATCTGTGATATAATTATGACTCGTGTTTGATTTCTCTCTTTAGATGATATGTGAAGTCAACAACATATGATTTGCCTTTGGGACTAAAGGGAGGAAGAAACCCTTTGGACATGTTGTGGAAGCATACTCGGCGTGCCCAGTGATAGATTGGCGCCGGCTCGTAACCCACATGGCCTGTATGGGTGATTGCTCTCAGGCATTGCAGTGGTTATTTAGAGGTGACCTCACAATTGGCTCAACAAATTGGCTTCCTACGAGCCTTGTTGTGAACATCTTATTATGGGGCTCCCTCCATAATATCATGACACAAGAAGTATGTTATCTTGATTACATATAAATAATAGTACAATGCTAGCGGTGTATCCTACATCCCCGAGAACGTTTTAGCCCTATTGAATTCAACCACGCTTTCATACAGTTTTGTTACTTGTTTTCTTTTACTTGTTTTACTTACTTTTCTGGAAACAACCATAAACAATTCAAACACCATTTACTTGAGATCAAAGACAACTACAAGTATTCTTTGGTAAATAGTAATGAGGGGCATAAAGACCTTAACTAATATCTCTCTATGGGTTTGATATCGTTACTTCGCAACTAGCTACAATTGATCTGTGCACATGCAGTCATCACTAACCATACATATCTACCAGTACACTTGAACCATCTAGGCAAGATAAAAAATCAAGAAAGTCCTCATGATCTTCCCTTTGGCTAGAAAAGGAAATTATTCAAAACTATGATCTAGACCAAATCAAACCTTCCCCAAACTTGTCCAATAATTCACCATAGCAACTCCATTGTCCCCTGGTCATGCTACATTGTAGCATAGTGTTGTAGCAACCCCCACAAATTTGTCCCCTTAGGTTTGGAAGGACCCCCACTGTCCCTCTACCCTAGGAACGACCCTAGAGCACACCCACCACCTCTCCACCACCCCTTCTGCCAAATTGATGGCCACCACCCTCCCTGCAAGATCACATGGACCCAGTCCATCATAAGCCTCTCACCTCGGGTACAAAGGCCAAAGGCCACTCCAGCCTCCCCTTCCCCACCATTCTCCCCTCACATGCTCACTTACCACCCCTATGAGCCGAGCTACTCCTCCCATGTCCACCCTCTCCATGAAAATGAAGGGAGAGACCATCTCGGGTCAGAACATTTTCGATCAAGGTTCCCTCAAATCCACACTCCCTCTGCCTCGTCCTCTTGCACCAATATGCTCCTCTGCCACTGATCTACCTCTCCTGACCCTTTTATTCTTCACGGGTATGCCTAAGAAGCTAGCTCAGATGCATGCCCGAGGCAGCTCCTCCGACGAGCCCCGGAAGCCTGAGCCCCAGCGTCACCCATGAGCCTCCTTTTACAGCCGCATCTACTACGAAGCATCAACAACATCATGTAGCCGCCCGTGACGCCCCAACAAGCCGTGGTTTGGGCTCCACCGGCGTGGACGTGTGGGTCCCCGTGTTGACGCTCCTTGCTGAGGTCGTCAGAGTGAGATGTGTCCACCTGACATGTCCCCATCATCGGTATGGCTTTGGTGAGAATCCTCGACACTCCCTTTTCCTAGCTAAGATTTTTGCGCGGCAGCGCCAGTCTCATCAGAGACGAAGCATGCATGTTGTCCGATCTAACTAACACCAACGATCACCAGTCTCATCGGAGATGAAGCCTGCGTGCCGTCTGATCCAACTAACACCAACGACCTAGATCTCCCCGTACCTCTTTGCCCCTGTTCCCTCACTTACCAATGGGCCCCAGCCATCAGCAGTTTGAACCGTGAATCCCGCGCGTCGGCTGCCCGGATGGGCCGAAAGCCCCTCTCCTGACTAGTTTCCTCCCGAATCTAGCCCGCTGGGCAGTATTCTTTTTTTCTTTTATGATTTATTATCCAAATCTGTATTTAGCCAGTAACTTTAAATCAAATTGAAATTGTAAAACCCCATCAAATGACAAAATCTAAAATTTCTAGGGTTCCTGACTGTTTTATTAAACATGCAGTATCCCTGGTTAGACCAGAGGTTGTCTAGATTAAAGATGATAAATCAAAATCTTAGATGTACCCTTTTTATACAGTAAATCTTTCTGCGAGTTTTATAACTCCATGTGACTTGAATCCTTTTGATACTGAAAGGTATCTTAGATATCATGCGTGTTCCCCTGTCCAATCCTAAATTGCTTCCTAAATTTCCCTTGGTCAAAAAATAACAAAAGCAAGCCATTTCAACTTTTAGGAAATTCTTTAGGTCAAACCAAAGGTGGTATTGACCTAATTCCAACTCTTAGAGCTTATACACGACCTGACCCTTCAAACCTTGGGAACCCAAAAATTATAAAGCCCTGGTTGATTTATTCTGAATTAAGCTATTCTATGTATGGTTAACTCACTAATAAAATCACTCCAGTAGTTCTATAACTTAAAAAATGGTGTATCTAATTTCTACAGAAAGGTATTCAAAATACCTACCATGTGACTTTGTACTCATATCGAAAGCTCTTGTAGTTTAAATCTAGTGAAAATGACAAACTACCTTCAGAACTAACTTTGGGGATTTTTCTAAGGGCATTCTCGTAATTATTTTGAGATGATTCCAAATCTCAAAAATAAAAAACCAAAGTATGTACAAAACCCTCAAAGGACAAAATTATTTGAGCTCCATATCTTATCTGGATAATTATTCACCCAAAATAAATAAAAGTAATCATAACTAAATAAATTATCTTGTCTGGAGAGTTATTTCCACTAGAGTAATCATAACTAAATAAATAAAAGTCATAAAATCATTAAACCACTTTTGTTAGACATTTTTTTTCAATACCTACCTGCTGATATCATCTTTGCGCATTGAAATTGAAGGGAATATGCCCGAGAGGCAATAATAAAGTTGTTATTATCTTATTCCTTGTTTATGATAAATGTTTATTTTGCATGCTATAATTGTATTTATTGGAAACGTTAATACATGTGTGTTTAATAAACAAATAAAGGGTTCCTAGTTATTCCTTTCTTATAAACTAGCTCATTGATTAACAATATGATCATGGTTTGCTGATCATGGACATTGGATATTGTTAATAACGAGGTCACAACATTGGTTGAATGGTGTGATGAACATTCATCCAAAGTATAACATTATGATCAAAGTCATTGTGTTTATATTGCTATAGCATCATATGAAGTAATCTTAGTCCTTAGACAATGAGATCATGTTAATTGCTAACATTAGAAGAGTTACTTGATAACATCAAATGTCACACCGTAATACGGTGACTATAAAGGTGGGTTTAGATACTCCGAAGGTGTTATGTTGAGGCTCATGGGTTAAGAGTGGGATTTGTCCATCCCGATGACGGATATATATACTCTGGGCCCTCTTGGTGATATCAGATTAAATAGCTTGCAAGCAAGTGATGTTATCACTAGAATGTTATATCATGGGAACGAGAAAAGAGTGCATGTGGGTAACAAGATCAAACTAGGTATGGAGATACCGATGATCGAATCTCGGACATGTAATATATCGCGATACAAAGGTATTTAGTTACGATGTTAAAGGTTCACATGATTACTAGAATCATTGTTAAATGTGTGAGAGTCAGTATGGATCTCCAGGTATCGCTACTGATTATTGATCGGAGAGGGGTCTCGATCATGTCCACATTATTCGCGGACCGTAGGGTGACACACTTAAGGGATAACAATACCATTTGGAGCAAATAAGATACCAAAGAAAGATTATGAAAGCGCTGGAATTGTTTCGATGGACACCAGAATTGTTTTGGGAGAAATTGATGAAATTGGTTCTGCATGTGATACCGAAATGTTGCAAGGGGTTTTATGTGAATGTTTGTTAATTAAAGTAATTAAAAAAATTCTGAATAAAATAAATAAAAGTGTTTTATTTAAAGAGAAAAATGCATTTAATTTAGTGGACATTAAATGCAAGTGAGTGGAGTTGAAATTTATGTGAGTGGGCTTAGTGGAAGTTCCAACCACATGAATGAGGGAGAGGTGGGGGCACCCACCATGGCAGGCCAGCCATGGCCATGGGGCTGCGCCCCAACCCCTATTAAAGGAGCCCCATGGCTCCTCTCCTCTTGCACCACCTCTCACGAAGGTTCTCTTCCCCCTCTAGCGATTCCCCATGGTCTTGGATTAGCGAGATACATGTTCCTGGTGGCTTTTTCTGAAGGATTTGCTGCTTCCGCTGCTTTGCTAGAGAGTGGACTCGGAGGTTGTCGGCGTACCGGATGTGTGTGCGATCACGGATGCATCGCTGCTTTGTGGTGCTGGACTTGGTTGTGCTAGACCTGCTTGACTTGGTGGTGCTGGACCTATTGGACTCGCTGGACTTCATCACAATCTTGAGATTGGCAAGTGTACAACTACGTCAACCACGAAATCAGTTTCGTTAACAATGCATTGTCGATCTTCAAGGGTATGTTGTCAATGATGTATATCCACCCGTTGATTTAATCTAGGTAGATAGATCATGGTGCTTAGATGTTCACATCGAAGGAAATTTTTGTTTTCTATGATGCGAACCCAATAGATATCATACACACCCAAGCCTTAGTTCAAAACCCCTTCTTTAGATGGTACTTGAGAAGTTATTCATAAAACAAATTCCTCAAATACAATTAAAGTCATTCCAATTGCTATAAACTCAACTCATCAAAACTTACTGAAGTGAGTGATGTGATGTATGTTTTCTTGCTGTATTGTAATGGTGTTTGTATGCCTTGTGTTGATGGTGCCCTTTGTTTGCTTGCATGTGATCCATAAATACGATAGACGTGATTAAATCGGAGGCCAGAAGAAGTGGTTATTATTGTATTATTATTGGTATTCTCACAATAAGTCCAGGGACATATATTGCCATATGGCTGATCACATGCAAGCCACCTTCTTGCTCATAAGACTTTTCCTACTGTTTTACTTATGCATGTTTTATCTACTATTTATGAAAGCTGCATCGTTTTATATATTGATGATCTGTATATGGTAGTGGTTTGGCCCCTCCAAACCATTACACATTTGTACTACTAAGTACAACCCCCTTGACGACATCTACTTGTCCCTAGTATGGTAGATGGTGTATAACACCATACCCCCTTGTAGACCCGATTTCAGCCGAAGGAACCACGGAAAAGTTTTACAATTTTTTTCCGATAAAACCTTGGTGAGGTCTGACCCACCAAGAGAAGCTTGATAAAGGAAAAAGAGTTTTGTTTATGAAATACTGAAGGAAAGATGGAGGAAAAATGGTTACAAAAACACACAAAGTTCTTTGCAGTTTTGCTAGAACAATTAACACGTGCAACCACATTACTCTGTAAAGGGATAGGGCTAGACTTTAAGTTTGCTACTTTGGTATGGGACTTCTCATAACTGCTTATAAGGGAACAACTCCCTCGAATTTTGGGATTCCTTTACAGTAAAGGGTCAACTGTTAGACAGTCACCTCGAGGAAGTAGGATCGCACATGTGAGCGACTGGTCGACACTATGAGCCTATCACTAAAAGTGCACGCTCTCGAGGAGTCGGATGCGCTCCGGTTGGTCTTTGGCCCAGACATCCCGGCATTGAGAGGATCAACTCATAGGGCAGGGCCTATGCTAGAGTGGCATTCAAAGAGACTTGATTGGTTACTCGACCCACGATCCTTAGGTGATCAGTGCAGTGTACTCGGATGGTGTGTGTAAAGTGTACAACCACTATAGAGTGTAAATCTATTCGAATATCTGTATCCATGGTCATGGACGGTTGGAAAGGTTGTTGTAGAGCGGTGTTGGTTTTCTTACCAAAAAGGATTTTCGGGAAAGCAAAGGCTTTCGGAAATGTTTTAACCATGGGATGGTAAAAAATGAGCGAAAGTTGACCATGGGTTGGTCGGAATGAAAGGAAAGGAGTTGGTCATGGGATGACTTGAAGGAGGAACAAATGGGTGAGCCAATCCTAATATTTTCCAAAACTCTTCAAAATGGTTTCCAAAATGTTTTACAAAAGTTTTCAACAAAGATATGTACATGCTATATATACAAGAGAAACTATTTTAGAAAGAACCTCTCATGGAACCCTCCTACTACTACAGCCATATTGCATATCTTCTTTTATTATTTTTATCTCTTAAGGTGGTTTGCGAGTACATTCAATGTACTCACTGACATTGTCCCTAGCTATTAACTTGGTCAGATCTCGAGAAGAAGGTGATGTTGTCGACTATGCGTGTGTCAACACCCGGATTTTTAATCCAAGATGCCAGTTATGCCATACATCGCAATCCCAGGATTACCATTTTTGTGAGACATAACAGAATTGGTACCACAGTACATCATCCATTGCAAACCATAATAAAGGTCTTACAAATAAAGGATCTAATGATCTAGTCTTAATACTATCAAAGCAGCGGAAAGTAAACGTAGTAGGGGCTCCATCTTCAGGGTCACAGTCAATGCTGACGATGGGAGATGATCCTAGTTGTCATAGACCTCCCGCTGTCCCTCTTCCTGGTACTCCTCCTCATAGTCTGGCCATGGGAATAGCCAGGGACAAAGCCATGAGTACTCTTTAAGTACTCACAAACTATCACTAACAAGTAAGGTAGTTCTAGTATAAATCTTAAGATCTAGGTTTATTTGCAAAAAGCTAGGTTTATTTCATACTGAGTTCAGAAGTAAAGAAACTAATTTAATCTTCTACATCACCTAAGTGGGAACCTAGTTTTCATGTCCACAACCCAGTTGTGGTCAAGTCAAAGTCATAGTTCAATTCACAAGTCATTTTGAAAACATCTGACAGCGAAACATTATGGCCACTCCAACTGTCCATGACCGTGGACGCGGCTATTCGTATAGTTTGACACTCCGCAGAGGTGGTACACTTTCACCACAAAATTCGATACATCTGTCAGGGATAACCTTGAATCATCATACTTAGTATGCGGATAATCAATCATAACCTTTCAATTACACACTCTAGTATAGGCACCTCCCCTATGAGCTTGGCCTCCCAGCCATGGCCATCTGCCATCCTGGGCACTGCATAGGTGGACATTCGTACTCACGAGGTAGACTCAGCTCAACCTATTTCCGCGAGGGAACCCATACTAAGGCATATAAACTTCCATTTAAGCCCTACCCAATTTGGGTATTGTGGTTGTACGGTAAAATTGGAATGGTATCGCATCCGAACCCAACCATCAGTTTTTATAAAAGGACAAGGCTCATGCCTCAACAAGGTTCATCATCAAATCCTTTTGTATTCATAACACATGTCAAAACATTTCAATAGAATGAATCATCATTCGAAGGTTTTCGTAATCATTTTCACCAACTATTCCCATCTAAAGTGATCAACTTTTATGCTTAGCACTAGCCACTAAAGTTGAGGGTATTCACTAATGAGGGGTGCTAATCAAGTTTAATCATCCCAATCAAGTTTTATGTCTTTTGATGACATCTAAGTATAACTACTTAGGCCTATTTTTATACTCTTTATGGTATCTATCCTATTTTTCCAATACTCACTATGTACTAACTAAAAGAAAAGAACTTTGGTAAAAGTAAAAGAATAAAGCTTGCAAGTAAAACTTGGGATTGGTATAATCAAGGTTGCATAACCAAAGCATGCCTAATGCATCTTTCATAGGTTATCTTGCAATTTGTGATGGCTTGCATAGTTAAGAAACTTGCAAGTGTTAGCTTGCATAGTTCTAGCTTGCCTTGAGTAGTGTAGTGGTTGAAGTTCTCTTCTTCTTCTTCTTGGTAGTACTCCTCCTCCGCGTATCCCGGGTCGATACTATTGTCTATAAATGAATATGAGGTACACAATCACCAAACAATACTTAACTACTTCTATTTAGCACACTAAGGCTCACACTTGATGATCTAGCATCATCACAATCATCACATGAAATAAAGACGTAATCTTGTTTATCTTATTTTAGAAAAGTAATTTCTACTCATTGAAAAATACTTAAGATTTAATATTCTCCAATTAAAATATGGGATCATGTGGACACATGTCATCGCCACATGTTCTAATACTTGGGAATGTGATTTAAATTGGTGGTCATACTTTATAAAGATTAACATTACCATTTAATACAATTAAAATGACTAGAAATGCCTATGTAGCATTCTTTTGGTACTAGTCCAAGGTCACTGCATGTAAACCTAAATATTTTTTCAATTCAGATAGATCTTGTTAAATGTGATTTTTGAGAATTGGAATCAACTCAAAAGCATTTATGGTTGATTTTTAAAAAATGTTTGAATGTGGAAAAGTCTTTGTCTTGTTATTATTACTATAGGTGATCTATAACTTCAAATGGTTTGAATCCAACGTTCTTGGATAGATAATTTGAATAACTTTCTAACAAAATTGGAATCATGCAATTTGGTATAGTTAATCTCTTTGAATTGATATTTGAATCTACTTACAGAATCCAGATTTAACTAAATTGGAAACATTCTATTTGAATCTACGCGCTGCAAAGGAAACTAAATGGGCAGCCAACCTGCAGTAGCTGGTGCAATGGCTTGAGGAGAAGGTCCCACTGGTCAGTGGGTCATCTAACGCGAAGCGGTAAGTTTCAATCTGGGCCGTGCGGTTAGCCTAGGATCTACGGCCGTGGTTCATCGTCTCCAGCGAACAGCTCCGGCGAGGAACGAACCCTAACACGATGGTGGGGGTACGTGGGGGCTCACCTGGGCTCTAGCTAGACTTGGCGATGGGGGCGAACGACGTTGTAGATGACGGTGGTCCGATTGGTGGTCGCAGCGGCTCCTGGGGCGGCTCCAATCAATGGCTCCTTCCTCCTCTACAGCGGCGGGCTCCGGTGAAATTCCGGTGACGTGGTGCTCGCCTTGCTCCTTGGAAGGGTGTGAGAGGTGTCCGAGAGAGAGGGTAGTGGAATTGTGTGGCGAATTGGAGCTGGGGTGGCCTCTATTTATACACCTGCGAGAGGGACATAGCGGCATGGCTCAGGCTCGTCGGCAACATCGTTATAGAGGGCTATCGACATGGCTGAGGGTAGGGGTCGACGTGGTGCTTCAAGGCGGTTGTCGTGTGAGTGATGTCGCGGAAAGAGATGGTCGAGAATGGTCGGGAGTGGTCCATGCTCTGTGTAGGAACAACGGCGTTCGAGACGGCGCACAGTGGCTACGATCCACGCAGAGGCGAATGGGCGTGTCTGGGGGTAGTTGGGGTCACGTGAGTGCGGGCATGCGCAGAGAGGGCGAGGCGCAGCGTGCATGCGCGTGTCGGCTGCGACACACTGGCATGCTCTCGGCATGGCAGACAGAGAGGTGGGCATGGTGATCACGGCCGGTCCATGGCTTGGCTCTGATCTAGGGATGGACAAAGAGTGGTGCTGGTGTGGCGCTTGTATCCTGGACATCGTGGGAGAGCGCGACACAGTCTCTGGTGAGTGGGGCTTGGTCGACCGGTGTGGTGAGCTCATGCGGCGCTGCACTGGTGCGAACGGCAAAGTGGGAGCGTGTCCACTACACTGCTAGGTGCTGGGGAGACCAGGGGAGAGAATTGTGTCTACCAAGTGCTCGACCACCGAGCGGGGCTTGATCACTGCTTAGAATAGTAGAAGCTAGGCAGTGTTTAATTGTGTCTACCAGGTGCTCGACCAAATGGCCGCATGAATTTATGTTTTGAATTTTTGGCTAAATTTTTGGTGAGTGTTCTGATTAATTGCTTGATAGTCTTTGGTTGCTTGGAAAAGTCAAGGTGAATTAATTTGAGTGGTTTTTGCAAAATGGTGATCTATGCATATGAACTTGATTCAAGTTTGCAATGTCCTTTAAAATGATTGGGAAATTGTTTCTGTTTGTTTGTAAAGTGGGCTTGGGTTCACTTTTACTTGCTCTAGCAAGGGGTGAAAAGAATTGAGAAAGTTTCTGTTAGAAATCTTTCACTAGAAACACTCAAAGTGGTCTAGTGGTTAATTTTGGTCAAAATGACCATTTGATCATACGATTCATATTTGATTTTCTTTTCTTTCGATTTTGTTTGTAATTGTCCTAGATGATGTAGTATTCATCTTTAAACCATTCCTTATCATTTGTAGCAATCAAACTTGGAAATTGTAGTTATTCATACACTAATGCATTTCATACATACACTCATATTAGATTTAATAATAAAAGTTTTTGTTAACCCTAAACTTGGGTGATTAGAACTTGATAAACTTGATTAATATTTTTGGGGGGTTACAAACCTTCCCACCTTAAACAAAATCTCGTCCGGAGATTGAAGAAAAATTACAAACTAAAGAGATTTGGAAACTCAGTCCTAATGTAATCTTCTCTCTCCCAACTAGCTTCTTCTTCAGTATGGTTGCTCCACTAGATCTTGATAAACTTGATATTCCGGGTCCTGGTGGTTCTGAAGGCTTCTTCCAAAATACGAATGGGTACTTCACGATAGGTTAGATCCTTCTTGATATCTATGGCTCGGTGATCGATGTTCTTGAACACTTCGGTCTTCTCTAGAACTTCTAAGCATTTGCAAAGTAACAAGATATGGAACACATCATGTAGGGCTGACATCTCTTCCGGCAGTTCCAATTGATATGATACTTCTCCTCGACGATTCAAAATCTTGAAGGGTCCAATATATCTGGAGGCTAACTTCCCTTTCAGTTGAAAATGTTGCATTCCTTTCAAAGGTGATACTTTGAGATACACAAAATCTCCGACATTGAAGGTCAGGTCTCGACGTCTCTTGTCAGCATAACTCTTCTGTCTAGATTGGGCGGTCGTGAGGTGTTCACGGACTTTGTGAACCTTCTCTTCGGCTTCTCGTAGAATGTCAGGTCCGAAAATATGACTCTCTCCTACTTGCGATTAATTCAGGGGGGTATGACACTTCCTTCCGTGCAGAAATTCAAATGGGGCCATTTGCAAAATGCCTTGATAACTATTGTGTATGACAATTCTGCGAAAGGCAGACAATCTTCCCATTTTGATCCATATTCTAGCACACAAGCTCGCAACATATCTTCCAAAATTTGGTTGACTCTTTGTAACATCCCAAATCTTTAATAAAAGGTTATTAAGATCCAAATCATCAAAATAAGGGTTAACAAAAACTTTTCCAATTAATATTATCAAAGCATTCATATGTGTGTGCATTTAAATAGGCGTTGTTTTGAATTGCCATGATTAAGTGATCCATTGCTTGTAAAATGATTCTTAGGTGAAATAAACATCACCTAGATCATTCCCAAACAAATCCCAAAGAAAAACAAATAAAAATGAATAAATGAATGAAATGGTCATTTGTGCCATTTTAATCAGCATGCCTACTTTGGCTATTCCTAGTACTCAAAACCTAATAGAAACAATTATGGATCTTTGCACCCCTTGATAGTAAACATAATGTTGTACCAAGGACCACCTTGTGATCTACCAAAATCATTTAAACATTATATTTAATAGACATTGGAAAATTAAATCTATTTCATATGGGAAGATCCCACTATTTCAAAAACCACTCAAACAAACTCAATTTTCAAAACCCAAGCACCCACAGAGTCTCAAGCTTAGTACTAGCCCACCCACCAAAAATATTTTCAAAATTCAAAAAGAAAGTTCTTTCGGCCATTTTCATAAACACCTTGTGGACAGAATTCAAACAAAAACCAAATTCACTATTTGAATAGTGTTCTGGCCAAACTTGTCTCCCATTTGTCCTCAAAACACTCCCATTGTCCCTAGATGATCTAACCATGCCATTTAAACCCATTCCCCTACCCCCTAGTGGCAATGCGAAGCCATGCCGAGCACATGCTCGCCGGCCAACTTGGTCACCGCCGTAGCAGACCATCTCCCCCTCTCTCACCATGTCTACTAGCTAGTCAGCACCTCACCGCCACCGTTTGTCCCCTCCCCGAGCCAGGACAAGCCATGGACCACCCCCAGCGTGCCGCGCACTGCCTGACCGCGCCATGTCGAGCACGCGCTAGAGCACCACGCCCGACACGCGTGCCCAAGCCGCCGCTCGACCGCAGCCTGCGCCCACCGTTTCGCCATGACCCAGGGAGCACCCCGGACACGCCCATTCGTCGTCCAATGCCTCATAGCCACCGTGGAAGCATGCCGCTCAGGCAGAGCCAGCTCCGACCGCATACCACCGCCCCTAAGCCCGCATTTAAGCCCTAGAGCACCGCCAGGAGACCGCGCATCGATCGTCGCTCGCCGCCATGCCGCTAGCAGCCCGTTGCCATGTCGCCACCATCGCCTGGCCATGCCGCGATGTCCCATCATCGAGCCTATAAAAGAAGGGCACCCCCAGCCATTTGCAGCACACCATTCACCTCCCCTCACCTCACTGACCATTCCCCACCTCTAGCCGGAGCAAGGCGAGCAGCCGTTCGCCGGAATTGCACAGGAGCAGGCCGCCTCTGGAGGAGAAGGGCGTCGCTGATTGTGACCACCCCGGAGCTGCCTCGACCGTCCCTGAGCTTGCCGTAGACCACCAGTCCATTTCCCTGCCTCACCGTCGTCGGTGGAGCCCTGGTATGCCCCCTATGCACCACCATTGAGCCACTAGGGTTAGAGTTCGCCAGCGACAGGTTCATCGTCGATGAGGATCCCCAACCGTTGATCCCTATTCTAAAGAGTATAAAACTTGACCTATTTAGAAACCTTTAGATGTCATTCTATGGAATGAGATTGATCCCACCTTCCCACCTTAGTGAACACTCTTAACTTAGTAGTTTAGAGTAGATAAAAACTTGAGTCACTTTAGATGGGAACACTTGGTGAAAATGAATTATGAAAACCTTGGAATGATGAGTCATTCTATTGAGATGTTTTGACATGTGTTGAGAAACACAAATGGTTTAGCATGATGAAAATGTTGAGGCATGAGCCTTAGCCCTTTTATAAAACTGATGGTTGGATTCGGATGCGATACCATTCCAAATTTACTGTACAACCACAATACCTGAATTGGGTAAGCCTTAGCCGGAAGTTTATATGCATTAGTATTAGTTCCCTCGCGGGAGAGGTTTGAGCTGAGGCTACCTCTCAATGTTGTCCACCTATGCAGTGCCCAAGATGACAGATGGTCATGGTTGGGAGGCCATGCTCATAGGAGAGGTGCTTATACTAGGGTGTCTAAAGGAAAGGTTATGTTTGATTATCTACATACTAAGTATGATGATTCAGGGTTATTCCTGACAGATGTATCGAATCTTGTGGTGAAAGTGTACCTCCTCTGCAGAGTGTCAAACTATTCGAGTAGCCACGCCCGCGGTTATGGATAGTTGGAATGGCCATACTGTTTTGTTGTCAGATGTTTTCAAAAAAAATTATGAAATGACTGATGAATCTTGACTTGACGACAACAGGGTTGTGTTTATGACACTAGCTTCCCACTTAAGTGATTCTAGAACTTTATTTTATCTTTCTTTGCTTCTGAACTCAGCTTAGGTTTCAAACTTAACTTTATAGTTAAACATAGAGTTAGCATTTTAACTTAGAACTATACTACCTGTTAGTGGTAGTTTGCGAGTACTTAAAAAGTACTCATGGCTTTTATCCCTGGCTATTCTCATGGCCAGACTATGAAGGAGACTATAAAGATGATGGCCAGTAGGACGGCTATGATAACTAGGACTATCTGCCTTCGTCAGCATGGCCTGTGCCCCTGAAGATGGACCCCACCGCTACGCTTATCCTTTATTTCTGTTGCTTGTTGTATTAAGACTGGATCATGATATCCTTATTTGTGTAAGACCTTATGTATGGTTTGTAATGGATGATGTACTGTGATATCCAATCCGTTATGTCTCGCAAAAATGGTAATCCTGGGATTGCGAGGTATGGCATAACGGGCATCTGGGATTAAAAATTTGGGTGTTGACACTCTTTCAGTCTATCCATCGGTTTATGGGTGATAAGATGTGCTGAAATTCAGCTTGGTTCCTAATCCTTCTTGGACTTTCTGCCAAAATCTTGAGGTAAACTATGTTCCTCGATCCGATACTATGGTCTTAGGGGTTCCATGCAAACTGACTATTCTCGCAATGTACAACTCTACTAGCTTCGAACTCTGGTAGGTGGTCTTGACAGGTATAAAATGGGCTAGCTTAGACAGACTATCCACTGTAACCCAAATAGAGTCATTTCCCCTACTAGATGTAGGAAAACCGGTGATAAAGTCCATTCCGACAGAATCCCATTTCCATTCTAGAATCTGCAGTGGTTGCAAAAGTCCTACGGGTCGCTGATGTTCCGCTTTGACTCTCTGACAAATATCACACTTGGATATGTAGCTTCCGATTTCTCTATTCATCTTGTTCCACCAAAATTTCTCCTTCAAATCCTGATACATCTTCATTCCTCTGCGATGGATAGAATAAAGAGTATCATGAGCTTCTTGCATGATGACTTGTTTCAACTTGGAATCTACTGGCACACAGATACATCCTTTGTACCACAAAACTCCTTCATCTTTGGTGAATCCGGGTACCTTCCCTGTACCGATACGACACTTGATTCCATCAATACTTGCATTTCCTTTCTGTGCTTCCTTGATATGAATGATCAAAGTGGGTTGAAGTTCTATGCTAGCTAAAAATCCTTTGCTAACTAGCTCCATTCTAAACTGCTCCAACTCTTCATGCAAACTTGGTTGGGCCTCTTTAATCATGGTGTTCAATCTACACATCAATCTGCTAAGAGCATCTGCTACCACATTGGCTTTGCCGGGGTGATAGTGAATGTTGAGGTCATAATCCTTGATTAACTCTATCCATCTCCTTTGCCTCATATTCAGCTCCTTCTGGGTAAAAATATACTTCAGACTCTTGTGATCCGAATAAATCTCACATCGGTTACCCATAAGGTAATGACGCCATGTCATCAAAGCTAAAACTACCGCTACTAACTCTATGTCATGGGTAGGGTAGTTTTGCTCATGCTGTTTCAGCTGTCTAGACAGATAGGATATAACATTGCCTTCTTCCATCAACACACATCCGAGACCAATCTTGGATGCATCACAATACACATCAAAAGGCTTCTTGATATCTGGCATAATCAAAATTGGGGCTGAAATCAATCTCTTCTTGAGCTCTTGAAAACTTGCTTCACATTTGTCCGTCCATTCAAATTTCTGATCTTTTTCAACAGTTGGGCCATTGGTATTGCGATGCTCGAAAATCCTTCTATGAACTTGCGGTAATATCCCGCTGATCCGAGAAATGCGTGGACTTGGGTTTGAGTGGTTGGGGCTTTCCATTCTTCAACGTCTTTAATCTTGGTAGGATCGACAGGAACTCCTTCTGCTGACATGATATGTCCTAGGAATCCTGCTTCCTTTAACCAGAACTCACATTTGCTAAACTTAGCATACAACTGATGCTCTCTAAGGGTTTCAAGGATGGTTCTCAGGTGTAGCTCATGGCCTTCTTCTGACTTGGAATAGATCAGAATATCATCGAGAAAAACAACGACAAACTTATCCAGGAAGTTCATAAAAATCTTATTCATGAGATTCATGAAATAAGCGGGGGCACTGGTTAATCCAAAAAACATGGCAATGTACTCATACAATCCATATCTGGTGGTAAAGGCGATCTTTGGAATATCCGTTGCACGAATCTTGAGTTGATGATAACCAGTTCTAAGATCAATATTAGAAAACACTCTGGCACCAGTCAACTCGTCAAATAGATCGTCTATGTTTAGCAGTGGGTAGTTGTTCTTGATGGTGACATCATTCAGCTTCCTGTAATCCGTACACAAACGGTTACCTCCATCTTTCTTATCCACAAACAAAATAGGCGATCTCCATGGCGAGGCACTTGGTTGAATTAGACCTTTCTCCAGCATAGCATCCAATTGCGTCTTTAGCTCCACTAATTCAAATGGGTTCATACTATAAGGTCTCTGAGCTATGGGTCCAGTTCTAGGAACTAGTTCAATGATGAACTCGATATCCCGATTTGGGGGCATACCGGGCAATTCATCTGGGAACACATCGGGATATTCACAGATTACTCTGACTTGGTCTAGGTTGGTTGGGCTAGAATCTTGTTGCATTTGAATTGACGGGGCAATGTCTCAGATGCATGCTCACTGATACTCCCGTGCTACTGGTCATGGTTATGGCTTTCTTGGAACAGTTGATTAATCATTTATGTTTTGACACCCAATCAATTGCTAGTACTACTTCCAAACCTTTGGTTCCAAGTAATATTAGATTAGCATAAAAATCTATTCCATGGATTCTGATAGGTATAGCCTTGCAAATTTTTCTAGCTTTGGTGGTTGAACCAGGTATTTGAACTATCATAACATGCTTCAATTTTGTTGGTTGAATCTTACTAGTGCATGCAAATTCTTCTGTAACAAACGAGTGCGATGCTCCAGAATCAAACAACATTCTTGGAAGTACTGAGTTAACAAAAAACATACCCAGCACGACATCTGGCGCTTCCTGAGCTTCTTCAGCATTCATGTGGAACAGACGGCCATTGCGGTTGAGTGAGTTCCCTGGGGCAAATCTCCTTCCAGGCTGAACATGACGTTGCTGCTGAGCGGGTGCATTCACATTGGTGGCTGCGGCAAGCTTCTTGGGGTACTCATTGGAGTAGTGACCCTTGACTTTGCATTCAAAGCAAGTAATCTGGGACTTGTCTTTTCCTGCGATAGGCACAACATTGCTTCCAGTCCTTGGGGCAGTATTGTTGTTGTTGTTGGACTTTGTCGGTGCACAGTTGAAGTTATTGGATTTGTCGGGGTTATTGTTGTGGTTTCCTCCAGACCTTGGGTTTCCTCCTCCATGGTTGGGATAGCTTGGACGGGACATAGGGGGTCTGTTGTTTCTTGGGGTATATCCTGCAGACGGGTTGGGGCGATACTTCTGGTTATTATAGGATCCAGGCTGGTGCATCATCCGACGTTTGCGGTTGTCATTGGCTTGGTTTATCTTCCCTTCCATCTGAATGGCAGAGTCCAGTAAATCTTCAATATCATCAAAGGGAATGTTGACTAGCATGGTTTGCATCTCATCATGAAGTCCGTTCAGGAATCTCTCTTTCTTATTTGCTTCGGGGTCTGTTGTTTCTTGGGGGCATATCTAGCTAGTGATAGAAATTTATCACGGTATTCCACCACAGTCATCCTTCCTTGCTTCAATTCTCTGAACTCATCCCTCATCCTCTTAATCAGACCAGAGGGCACATGAGTCCTGCTGAACTTGATTTTGAACTCATCCCAAGTCATCATCTGACCCCTATTCATGGTTCGGGTGCTATTCCAACAGGCTCTGGCATCACCTGCCTGATAATGGGTGGCAAACAGTACTTTTTCATTATCTTCAACTCATGCGACCTCTAAGTTGTTCTCCATGGTTTGCATCTAGTCATTAGCATCTAAGGGCTCTTCAGACATACTAAAGATAGGTGGGTTGGTATTCTGAAAGTTCATGATCTTGGATCCATGGTTATCCTGGTATCCGTGGCCTTGATTATTGTGGGCCATGTGAGCTATTTGTTGGAGAGTGGCTAGGTTGGCCTGACGTTCGGCTCTACTAGCTTCATGGTCAGAAACTAGCATTTGTAGAATATATAGCATTGGGTCCTTAGATGAGCTCCTTCCTCCGGGATTTCCACGAGTCATCTGAAGATTGAGATAGATAATGAGATAAGAGGGAAATCTCTAAGGTTCATGGTTTTGTTTCAAAAGCTTTAACTTTGAGTTTGACTCAGGTTTTGCAAACTAACAACTTCCTCTCATTCATTCAAAGTACACAATACAAACACACACCACAACACAAATAGAAAACAGATGGTTTTAAGAACCATTCTGTGAAACTACGATATAGTGAGACCGAATACACACATTCCTACGGTAGTGCTCAAGTGCATCTAATCATCATCAATGAAGCCGGAATCATCATCATCAGTGTGGAACTCCATGGCATCATCCTCTAGGTAGTCATCATCATCAGTGAGGTAAGAGTAGAGATATCCACGGATATCTTCACACTCCTCCTCCTTCGCTTCCAGCTAGATCTCCTATTCACGAATGGTCTTCTCGAGAGTGGCCACCTTCTTGCGAAGACAATCAATGATGCGATCCTTCTTGTCACGCTGACGGCGAAGTGATTGGCGCTCCTTGGCAAGGATAGAGAGGGTCTGGTCCTTCTTGACTGCAATGGCATGGTTGTGGTTGGCGTAGGCATGGGCGTTGTCCAAATTTTGTTGTCTATCATACAACATGAAGTCGAGATTACCCACTTGGTGCTTGCATCTCCAAAGGCATTCCCATAGAATCATGCCTTGCATAGTGAGCAAAGGGAGTCCCCTGGATCTGGTTGATGTTTTCCCCACACAGACAGGAAAGACCTTCTTGCATAGCCCTGGCTAATCCATCTAGCTAGTTGTTCTCCCGAACGCTGAATTCGATCTTCTCCGAAGTTGGTGCTTCCATTTTTCCTTTGAGATATGCAACTATAAGCCACGATAGCTCTCCTCCTTGCTTATCATTGAGTTGGGCCCCGAAGAAATCCGGGTGCGGGCGCTCAAGGTACTCTGCAAGTGCATCTAGATCCCTCTCAAAGATCAGGTGCCCTCTGTTGCCCAACTGGTAGAACTTGCTATACTTTACATCCATCTATAAGAATTTAGGGTGAGCAAGTTAGTGGGATGACCAGGTGTGTCAAATTTTATGTATCATTGCAAGAATTTTTTTGAGGAACATGATTTTTCTTGAAAGAATCTCAAGGATAAGAGTGGAATAGGTTTTCATAAATACTCACTTCTTTTGTTTTGAAACTAAGTTTTTGTTCAGACGTCCATTCTAACTAGGGTCTCATATGGTCAGGATGGCTATGATACCAACTTATGAACACCCGGATTTTTAATCCCAGATGCCTGCTATGCCATACATCGCAGTCCCAGTATTACCATTTTTGCAAGACATAACAGAATTGGTACCACAGTACATCATCCATTACAAACCATAATAAAGGTCTTACAAATAAAGGATCTCATGATCTAGTCTTAATACAATCAAAGCAGCGAAAGTAAACATAGTAGGGGCTCCATCTTCAGGGTCACAGGCAATGCTGACGATGGGAGATGATCCTAGTTGTCATAGACCTCCTGCTGTCCATCTTCCTAGTAGTCATCCTCATAGTCTAGCCACGAGAATAGCCAGGGACAAATCCATGAGTACTCTTTAAGTACTCGCAAACTACCACTAACAAGTACGGTAGTTCTAGTAGGAATCTTAAGCTCTAGGTTTATTTGCAAAAATCCAGGTTTATTTCATACTGAGTTTGGAACTAAAGAAACTAATTTAATCTTCTACATCACCTAAGTGGGAACCTAGTTTTCATGTCCACAACCCAATTGTGTTCAAGTCAAAGTCATAGTTCAATTCACAAGTCATTTTGGAAACATCTAACAACAGAACAGTATGGCCACTCCAACTGTCCATGACCACAGACACGGCTATTCAAATAGTTGACACTCTGTAGAGGTGGTACACTTTCACCACAAAATTCGATACATCCGTCAGGGATAACCCTGAATCATAACCTTTCAATTACCTTTCTGTATGCGGATAATCAATCATAACCTTTCAATTACACACTCTAGTATAGGCACCTCCCCTATGAGCTTGTCCTCCTAGCCATGGCCATCTGCCATCTTGGGCACTACATAGGTGGACATTCATACTCACGAGGTAGCCTCGGCTCAACCTCTTTTCGCGAGGGAACCAATACTAAGGCATATAAACTTCTAGGTAAGCCCTACGCAATTCACGTATTGTGGTTGTACGGTAAAATTGGAATGGTATCACATCCAAACCCAACCATCAGTTTTTATAAAAGTCCAAGGCTCATGCCTCAACAAGTGTCATCATCAAATCCTTTTGTGTTCATAACACATGTCAAAACATTTCAATAGAATGAATCATTATTCCAAAGTTTTCGGAATTATTTTCAACAAGTATTCCCATCTAAAGTGATCAACTTTTATGCTTTTCACTAGCCACTAAAGTTGAGGGTATTCACTAATGAGGGGTGCTAATCAAGTGTAATTATCCAAATCTAGTTTTATCCCTTTTGATGACATCTAAGTATAACTACTTAGGCCTATTTTTATACTCTTTATGGTATGTATCCTATTATTCCAATACTCACAATTTACTAACTAAAAGTAAAGAACTTTGGTAAAAGTAAAAGAATAAAGCTTGGAAGTAAAACTTGGGATTGGTATAATCAAGGTTGCATAACCAAAGCATGCCTAATGCATCTTGCATAGGTTATCTTGAAATTTGTAATGGCTTGCATAGTTAAGAAACTTGCAAGTGTTAGCTTGCATAGTTATAGCTTGCCTTGAGTAGTGAAGTGGTTGAAGTTCTCTTCTTCTTCTTCTTGGTAGTACTCCTCCTCCTCGTATCCCGAGTCGGGACTATCGTCTATAAATAAATACGAGGTACACAATCACCAAACAATACTTAACTACTTCTATTTAGCACACTAAGGCTCACACTTGATGATCTAGCATCATCACAATCATCACATGAAATGAAGACCTAATCTTGTTGATCTTATTTTAGAAAAGAAATTTCTACTCATTGAAAATACTTAAGATTTAATATTCTCCAATTAAAATATGGGATCATTGGACACATGTCATCACCACATATTCTAATACTTGGGAATGTGATTTAAAGTGGTGGTCATACTTTGTAACGATTAACACTACCATTTAATACAATTAAAGTGACTAGAATGCCTATATAACATTCTTTTAGTACTAGTCCAAGTTTACTGCATGTAAACCTAAATATTTTTACATATTCAGATAGATCTTGTTAAATATGATTTTTGAGAGTTGGAATCAACTCAAAATCATTTATGGTTGATTTTTAAAAAAGGTTTGAATGTGGAAAGGTCTATATCTTGTTATTTTTACTATAGGTGATCTATAATTTCAAATGGTTTGAATCCAATGGGCTTGGATAGATAATTTGAATAACTTTCTAACAAAAGTGGAATCATGCAATTTGGTTCAGTGAATCTCTTTGAATTTTTTTTGAATCTACTGACAAAATCTAGATTTAACTAAATTGGAAAGTTTCTATTTGAATCTACGGGCTCTGCGCAGGAAACTAAATGGGCCAGCACAACTGCACAGCGTTGGTGTAGCGGGATGCTGACAGGACGGTCCCACTGGTCAGTGGGTCATCTAACGCGAAGCGGTAAGTTTCAATCTGGGCCATGCGAGTAGACTAGGATCTATCGCCGTGGTTCGTCGTCTCCGGTGAACAGCTCCGGCGAGGAACGAACCCTAACGCGACGGTGGGGGTACGTGGGGGCTCACCTGGGCTCCAGCTAGACTTGGCGATGGGGGCGAACGACGTTGTAGATGATGGTGGTTCGAATGGTGGTCATGGCGGCTCCTGAGGCGGCTCCAATCAACGGCTCCTTCCTCCTCTGCAGCTACGGGCTCCAGTAAAATTACGGCGATGTGGTGATCTCCTTGCTCTAGGGAAGGGTGTGAGAGGTTTCTGAGAGAGAGGGGAGTGTAATGGTGTGGAGAATTAGAGCTGGGGCAGCCTCTATTTATACATCCGCAAGAGGGACAGAGCGACATGGCTCAGGCTCGTCGGCGACGTTGTTAGAGAGGGCTATCGGCATGGTTGAGGGTAGGGGTCGACGTGGTGCTTCAGGGAAATTGTCGTGCGAGTGATCGCGCGGTAAGGGGAAGCCGAGAATGGTCAGGAGCGGTCCGTGCTCTGTGCGGGAACAACGGCATTCGAGACAGCGCATAGTGGCTACGGTCAACGTGGCGGCGAACAGGCGTGTCTGGGGGGTGGCTGGGGTCACGGTGAGTGCGGGCACACGTGGAGAGGGCGAGGCATGGCGTGCATGCGCGTGTCGGCTGCGGCGCTCTAGCGCTCTCTCGGCATGGCATACATAGAGGTGGGCGCGGTGATCACGGCCGATCCACGGCTTGGCTCTAGTCTAGGGGTGGAAAGAGGGTGGTAGTGGTGTGGCACATGTCTCCTGGACATCGTGGAAGAGGGTGGCACGTTCTCTAGTGAGCAGGGATTGGTCGACTAGCGCGGCGAGCTCGGGCGGCGCTACACTGGTGCGAATGGCAAAGGAGGAGTGTGTCCACTGCGCTGCTAGGTGCTGGGGGAGACCAGGGGAGAGAATTAAGGCACTAGTGGAGATTGATCACTGCTCAGAACTGTAGAAGTTAGGCAGTGTTTAATTGTGTCTCCTATGTGCTCGACCAAATAGCCACATGAATTTAAGTTTTGAATTTTTTGCTAAATTTTGGTGAGTATTCTGAGTACTTGCTTGATAGTCTATGGTTGCTTGGAAAAGTCAAGGTGAATTGATTTGAGTGGTTTTTGCAAAATGGTGATCTATGCATATGAATCTGATTCAATTTTGCAATGTCCTTTAACATGATTGGGAAATTGTTTCTGTTTGTTTGTAAAGTGTGCTTGGGTTCACTTTTACTTGGTCTAGCAAGGGGTGAAAATAATTGAGAAAGTTTCTGTTAGAAATCTTTGACTAGAAACACTCAAAGTGTTCTAGTGGTTAATTTTGGTCAAAATGACCATTTGATCATATGATTCATATTTGATTTTCTTTTATTTTTCTTTTGTTTGTAATTTTCCTAGATGATGTAGTATTCATCTTTAAACCATTCCTTATCATTTGTAGCAATCAAACATGGCAATTGCAATTATTCATACACTAATGCATTTCACACATACACTCATATTAGATTTAATAATAAAAGTTTTTGTTAACCCTAAACTTGGGTGATAAGAACTTGATAAACTTGATTAATATTTTTGGGGTGTTACAGCGAGCTAGGACGTTCTCCCAGTCATCTGCCTGTAGGTTAAAGAATGGCTTGGGCGCTACGCTGGATGAAGTTCCGTTGATGTTGGTTGATGTAGCCATAACTGCAAATAAGGTATCACATGTATACGCTTAAGTAATGGATGTTTACTTCGATACTTGTCGATTATGTGCCATGACTAACTGATCATAGGATCATGGTGTATGCATAACATGGATTCTCGGAGGATTAATTCTGGTGTCCAACAGTAATCCTCTGTAAACTTCCGGATATGCCGCTAGAGTGGATTCTAGCCAGAAGTAGGATCTAACCACCGCAGTCAGATACGAACCCATGTACACTTGTGTTCTCCAAATCCGGGACAAACGTACATCTCACATCCCACCTTTTCCCAAGTCTTGAGGATACACTTATAGCATACTTATCTTCAATCCAACGACAACACAATTGCAAAATCTTACGCCATTTGCAGCGAAAGAAAGCTTATGCCAATCACAGTGAAAGAAAACGAACCCGAGAAAACCTTGTATGTAGAGCATGTATAAAATAGATTGTTCCTCGAGGCGTGTGTGTCCAACACGAGACCTATAAATGCCTAAAAAACACTATGTCCCTATACGATCGACATACGTGATGCCAACTGTAACATCCCAATTTCAGCAACCCTGATAAGTTGTCCAGAATGCAAAAATCAGGGGAACAAAAACTTTTTCTTGTTTAGTGATACAATGTTTTCTTACTTGTTTGTTGATGCTTATGCATTGAGTGTATAGAAAATTATATACTCCTTACCTCAACCTCAATTGACAAAAGCTATTTAACAAAAACTATCTTGGCTTATGTTTCATATTCTCAAATGTTCTGGCATTTCAAAAACCAGAGCCAAGATGCCTTGCAGCCCAACAACCTTTTTAGTAGCTACTATTAACAAAATTATGGAGATCTATATGATATAATCTCCCTATGTTTTCAAAGACAGAACCTTCAAACTACTCGTACCTCTAGGTTTCTTTAAAACCTTTTATAAAAAAATTGAACTTTACTCTTGTTAAATGTACCAAAGACCTTTCATTGTTCAAACTCCAACCTGTTCAAAATAACCATCCTTACCTCAAGCTAGGCTTGATGGTAACTCTAGTAATAGCTTGAGTTACTTGATAAGATGAATTGCCTTGATCTGCTGCCTGATGAATTGCTTTGTTCTGCTGTTTGATTTGTTTGCTTTGGAGTAGTATGAGCTACTTTAGGGGCTCGTAATATAGCATCTAGCTAATCCATGAGTGTCAGACCTAAGTACGTTAACCAAGCTGGATCCAATCTATAGCCACTAGGTGATCATCTAAAAGCAATAACCAGATCACTTCTGAAGTTATTCATTCTAGAAGCTTCCAAATCAAAATAGACAAATATCAAGCATGGATCCTCTGTACTCAATCTACACTTCAACATCATCCATTTGATAATGCTTTGGTACCTCGCATCATATCAAAACCATCCTCTCTTACCTTCTAGTCGAATCCCCAAATCTGCCAAAATATGACTAAGTCTGGAAAAATGTCAACGATATCACATCTTTGGAACTTCCTCTCTCCCAACCCTTTTGCATTTTTGGAAATTCAGTTGAACCAACTTGTAAACCAACCTAAGGACTATCAATACCCACTATTTCGTTTGGCTAGACCATCCTCAAACCCACTTGTTCTTGATAGTTTTGCAGGCAAGAAAATAACTTTTTTTGCAAATCTTATCAACTAGCCTACTTGAATCGGAAGCTCACACCTTCATCCTACCTTATTTGGACCAACTCTTGGCTTGGTTTGGTTGTACTAATAAAGGTATAGCAATACCTATTTCACTTGTTCCAAATGGATTCTTGTGCTTCAAAAACCAACAAGATTTTAAAGGCTACTGGATAATCTGCTTTCGCACCCTTATTTTATTCAAAGTTTGAAATCAATTCCTAGAGCACTCAAGCATGATCAACCTCAACTTAGTGTATCATGCTAATCTACTCAACTTGCTTTACCCTTCCATATATCCCATGCCCTAAGGGGATAATTGATCTCTAGGATCCAACCATGTTTTGAAGGTATAAAAATAATAAGGCCCAAGATCATGTATTCCTTGTCTCTCTTCCAAATCAAGTTGTATCCAAAAACCTATAGTGCGAATGGTAGATACAACCTGTGTACATCATCTACCTTGGATATAAAAGTTTATAAAATATTATCCATAATTCTTTTGGCCCCAAAGCAATTAAATTCCTTTAATTAACATAAACCTCAACACTCCTTCTATAAAGGCAAGTTTGTTTTCCTCCAGAATACTTTGCCAAATCAAGGCACATTTGATGCCTATATATCCTATCCTATCTTCCCACGTCAAAAATAAATAGTTTTGAGATCCTTTATTATTTCTATTTGCCCCTTTTTTTAAATGGCAGAAACCAGAAATAATGGCTTAAAAATACTTTTCATTCTCCATAAATTCTAGGAAAATTCCCCTAATTGTGTATTCATATTTATGACGATCTCACACCAAAAATCAACCTTTTCCAATGTAAAAATATCAATTGAGCTTCTATGAAGCATTGCTGCACTTTTTGAATAAATGGTGTTTAGTGGATTTTAAATCATCTGAAAACATCTCAAACAATTCCTAGGGACATGTATTGACCATACCTACACATTAGTTCCATTTGACCATACTGCCAAAGACAAATTTTGAAACTTCCTTCATAACAATAAACTGATAATTTTTTTGCAATCCAAGCAATTCCTCCCATCAAAACTCACAAAACTTTACCAACCTGGCTAGCCAAGCTTGCACAACACCTCTCACCCCCTCTGATCGAAGTGTGTTGTAGCACACCCCATTTTTGTCCTTTTGTGCTTGAAAGCAAATCAAGGAGAGAGACATCCATATCGTGCCAAATCTTTTTCTCTTAAAAGCCACAACAGGTGCAACGTCTCCCTCTCCCCCTCTATGTCCACCTTTGACCTCGGAGCACTCTCCCCACCGCCCAGGTCGACCAACGATGGACCATCCCTCTCCTCCCTTGCACTAAGTGGACATAGACCCCATACACCCTCTCCCTTCGGTTTAAAGGCAAGAGGCCACCCCTCAGCATGCCTCTGCCTCACATTTGCCTCCTACCCCACACACCTACCTTCCCCGATCCCCTCATCCACTCCCTTACTCGGCCTCGTCTAGGATGAACAAGATAAGGCACCTCGGCCTCCCCCAAAAATCGAGCATGGTGATCTCTCCTCTACCCCTACCTCTCTACATGTCACCCTACTATGACCTCCTCCTCCTCTACATAACCCCGCTTTTATTATTGTCTAGGACCACCTCTACGGGCCTCCCCACCGAGCTTCGACGAGCTTGCATCAGGTGGCATCACGCGAACACCCTCCCGGAGCGGAACCCACGGTTGCCACCGATCACCCTGATCATCATCAACCATCGCGTCATCTCCTCCACCTCCCCACAATATTCGTGCCTTGGGTAAGCCCCGACATACTGCCCCGAGCGCCCCTAGGGTTCCCCTTGCCGGAGTTTTGTTTAGTCGAGGAAGACGACCAAGAGCCATGTATCACCGCTTGATCCAACGGTCCAGGTCATCCCATCGCCCTTCGGTGCCCACCACCACCGACAAGTGGGCCCCTAAGCGCGGGTTTGAACCCTGGCCTCCCACCTGATGTGACGCTGGGGCGGGCCGCTTCGGCTCGTCTTGGCCCAGTACCACTCAGAATCCCGCCCGTCCTATGCAGGGTTTTTATTATTTATCTCCATATCTAAATCTTGCTCCTTGGTTTAAATCGAAATAAAAATGGAAACTGCACTTTTTGTCCAAATCACAATTTTTACCGAGTACCTTAGTGTCTTGTGCAACATGCAGAACTGGTCACTTGCCAAAAATAAATTTCATTATTTACTGGTAATTAAAGTGCAAAAGTATGTATATTTCAATAAATAAATATTTATGGGGCTTTAGTAAACACACATGGAATAAATCAAACTTTCTCTTTTACGTATTTCATATACCTATCTCATGAACTTGGTCTCATGCCAAGTTGAGCTCTCGTATTCCTTTAAAAAAATAACAAAAACAATTAATATTTGACATTAGGAATTATTCTAGGCCAAACATTAATATGTTTTGGGTTGTATCCAACTCTCAGTGATGGGGTATATCAGTACCTATCAAAACCTAGGAAGTCACTAATTATAGAGCAAGTGTTGAAGTTAATGATTTAAACACTTTTGACTAAGGTATTTCCACTAGATAAATCATCATAGAAGCATAGTGACTCTAAAAATACTAATTCCTAATTCTAATGAAAGTTATTAACAATACCTATCCACTACCCTTGGTCTCATGTCATTTGGACCTATAGAATAAATCTGGTCAAAAAGACAAGTTGACTACATAACTGACTTTCAGAATTTCCCAAGGGAATTGTGGTACATATTTTGAGGTGAATCCAACTCTCAAAAATTACAAACCTAAATATAAAAATTATCCTCTGAGGAAAAAATTATTGGAGCTCCATATATTTCTAGTGAACTATTCACCTAAACAAGGGTGATTTCCACTAGAATAATCATAAATAATTAAAAAGGTGACAAATTCATGAAACCACTTTGGTTGGCCTTGTTAATTCAATACCTATATGTTGATATCATATTTGCACATTGATAACATACAGACCCAAGCCATAGTTTAAAACCCCCTCATTAGTTGATATTTGTCCTTCAAAACACAAAGGAAGCTCCACAAATGTTTTCCATTATTTACATTTGCCACAAACTCAATCTATCAAAACCTACTAAATGGAATAATGTGTTGCATGTTGCTTGCTCTATTTTATTGATGCTTGTATGCCTTGTGATGATTGTGGTCTTTGTTTGTTTGCATGTATTCTCATTAACGACGATAATTGCGATAATATTGAAGACCCTATGAAGATGTTTATTAATTGGATATTATGGTATTGTAAGAAGAAGTCTAGGGACATATATTGCCAGATTGCAGATCATAGGCAAGCCACCTTCTTTCTCATATGCCTTGTCCTACTGTTTTACTTATGCATGTTTTACCTACTTTTTATGAAACTACATTGTTTTATACCATGGTGAGCTATATCTGGTAGTGGCCTTGCTCCTCCAAACCATTACACTTTTGTATTATTAAGTACAGCCCACCTTGATGACAGCTACTGGACCCTAGTATGATAGTTGGTGTATAACACTATACCCCTTTGGAGACCCCGTTTTAGCCGAAGAAAAATTAGAGGATGGGAAGACCCACGAAAAAGTTTTATAAAATGTTTTATGGCAAAACCTTGGTAAGGTTTGACCTACCAAGAGAAGTTCGAGAAAGAAAAAATGTTTTTTTTACAAAATGCTGAAGAAAGATGGAGGAAAAAGGTTTACAAAAACGTACCCGGTTCTTTGTAGTTTTGCTAGAACAATTAACCCATACAACCACACTACTCTGGAATGAGACATGGCTGGATTTGATGTTTGTTTGCAAGGCCCAGCCCCTAGCTAAGAACCTTCACTCCCGCCGTTTTGACCATAGTTTGAAACAGGCATAAAAAATTAAAAAATGGTACGAATAATGTAAATCCTACGTGTGGCGTCATGTTATGTGACATAGTTGCAAGGGAAAATACCATCCATGGTAAATTGAGTATGTCTCAAAAAAACCTTCACAAAATGACCTATCATGTTCGAGGTTACATGGCTTTCGGGTCAAATAACCAATGTTATGGCTAGAATCAGGGCATAGTTTGTGACAATACGCCCGTATTGTGCACACGTGTGCATCATGGAATGGCGAACAATGTTGCAGGAGTAAGTTTTTTATTTCGTCGCACGAAAAATCCATTTTCCATTTTTTGAGCGCAAAAACAAGGGTTTTTGTGAAGCAACCACCAAAATGCTCCTTCAAAATGCTACGACCATATTTTTCAAAAATACTAGACCACCTTGCATGGACAATGTCCCAACCGGGAGATCTGAAACCTTTTCGTCCACCCCTGGTGAAAAAGACAAATTCCTGCCGAACCGGTAGGAAGGGAGTCTGGTTTGAACTACAGGTACATGATCTGATGCTCATGATTTTTTGTAAAAAATATTTTTAGGGTCAAAATATATTGTTTTTTCATAGATCCACTGAAATTTTAGCCAGGCTTAGTCCCTAGACGAGGACAGTCCCTCTTTGATAACATCGTCAAACTTATACATGTCAAAGCCATAGGGGTGCCGACAAAGCGCAAAGTAAAAATGAAGTGGTCAGTTAATGATGCAAAACACGTTTAAAATATTTCATTTTCATAGCATATTGATGATACAACATTGGTGAGGCACTATCAACAAGAAACTAATAAAAACAAATTTTATTTATCAAGTTTTCCTTGCAGAAAAAGTTCTGGTTATTAAAGTTCTACATGATGCAATATGAAATTTCAAGTATGGAATGCATAGTTGGCCCGATCGCATCTTGCTGATCGATTTAGACATATTATTTGTCAAATTCTGAATTACGGATTAAAAATTATGAATTATGCAAGATTTAAGTAATTTCTAAAGATTTCAAAAGATTTGAAATTTTAATTATCTATAATTACTCATAGATATAATATTCATATTTTTCTGCTCAATTTATATATATAAAACATTTTATTTTAGCTTACCAATAAAAAGATATGAATTGTGCCATATAAAAGATTTTTCTAGAATTTTAACCAAATCAAATCGAAAAAGAAGTTTTTCTCACCTAGAGAGAGTAAGCCGCATAGAATGATGGGTGGGCCTAGGGACGCTGACTGGACACTGGCATGGTTGGGCATTTTGCACCGGTGTGAACCTAGCCTAGCTCAATGACAGGGGCCAGATTCAAAAAAGGAGGACACAACCCATTTAGGTCCAAACGAACAGGCGCCATGAAGTTTATAAGGGTCCGACGCGTACACTTTACAAGAAAGGTTGTGTGATGCAGTGGTTGGCGCGCTAGGGAGAGGGGTGGATGTCGCGTGTTCGACTCCCGTAGTCGAAATCTTTTTGCGGAATTCTCGCAATGGAGGTGGGTCCTGCTTGCCAGGACGCGGGTGGGTCCTCCCTGCCAGGTCGCAGTGTGGCGCGGGTAAGGCCTACCTGCCAGGGCATTGTGGGGCCTCTATGTCAGGTCGTGGGAGGTCTGTTATGGCAAAATATTAACATATGGATAATTATTAACACTTGGACAAGCCACGTGTGCAAACAATGACATGTAGACATGACACACATACCTAATTGCTGATGTGGCCACCCAATCATATAAATAAATCCGAATTTAGACACTATGACAATTTAGATTGGTCATAATATGCTACAAGCAAGAGCATAACCTGTATTGTACAGATTATGACGATCTCATTTGATGAAATTACGATGTTTTGTGTTGGAATCGTCGTAATTCTACAGGGTTTTGACCTCTCCAAATGTCCTGTGACCATATTGTGTGAAATCGTCATAGATTTATGACGATTTCATTCCCCGTCACTATGAGAAGGTCACAAGTAAACATATTTCTGGTAGTCTACCGCTACTGCTTCCCCTACTATTGCTGCTGCCACTACTTTTTCTACTGCTGCTTCTAATCCTGCTACTACTTCTACTACTGCTGCTACTACTAATAATCATTACTACGGTTGCATCTTTGTTTACATTACTACTACTACTACTACTACTACTACTACTACTACTACTACTACTACTACTACTACTACTGTTGTTGCTGCTACTGCTACTACTACTACTACTACTACTACTACTACTACTACTACTACTACTGTTGTTGCTGCTACTGCTACTACTACTACTACTACTACTGCTGCTGCTACTACTACTGCTACTTATCGCCATCGATGTCCTACTATCGCTTCATCTTTGCCTTTATTGTTGTTGCTATCACGCTTCTTTATCTGCTGCTATCAAATGCTATTATTGTCATTGCTGCCATCTATGCTACTACTTCTACTATAGTCGCTTTACTATCACATTACTACTACTACTGTTGCTACTACCACCACTACTACTACTACTGCTGCTACTACTGCTACTGCTACTACTACTACTACTACTACTACTACTACTACTACTATTGCTACTACTACTACTACTACTACTACTACTACTGCTACTACTCCTGCTACTACTACTGCTACTACTACTCCTGCTACTACTACTACTGCTACTCCTACTGCTACTACTACTGCTGCTATTGCTGCTACTGCTACTACTACTACTACTACTTCTACTACTACTTCTACTACTACTACTTCTACTACTACTCCTGCTACTACTCCTGCTACTACTCCTGCTACTACTACTGCTACTACTACTGCTACTACTACTACTACTACTACTGCTACTACTACTACTACTACTACTACTACTACTACTACTACTACTACTCCTACTACTCGTGCTCCTACTACTCCTGCTACTACTCCTGCTACTGCTCCTCCTACTGCTACTGCTACTGCTGCTGCTACTACTGCTACAGCTAGCTCTACTGCTACTGCTACTGCTACTACTACTACTTCTACTGTCGTGGAAATGGCCACGACAGTCACTACAGTAGGAAGTGATTGATTGAATCGGGGCCAGAGCTGGCGGCCATCTGCGGTGCGAGATGGGGCGGATGCACATGGGTTTAACCAGGTTTGGCACCCCGAAGGGTAAAGACCTACTTCTTCTATATTAGATAATTGGTGAGCGAGTTACAGGTGTGGCGAGCTCGGCGTCTATTCAGCGAGTCGCTTGAAGGGGTGTATTATGGAACGTAAGTCCTTAGGATACCATAGGAGGTTTATATATGAGGCACCTCACTAGGGTTTACAAGTTACAACCGAACAAGATAAGGATTCGGAGGCTTTGAACTAATCCGACTAGGCTTCTGGTACGCTTTTGGGCCTCCAGTCTCCAGTCGCCATCATGCAGGCCCACTCGTGAGACCTTTTGGCCCAATCAGAACGTCCTGCTGGGTATACCCCATTTGGCATATCCCGATCAGTAGTCCCCGAGGCCATCGTTGAATTAGATGCAGGTGGTCATTTGGAAGTTGGAGTAGGCGAGTCCAATTTGGACGCCTAGTCGAATTGCTGGTGGACTCCACTAAAACCAAGGAGATTTTCCCTAAGCCCCTAGTCGTCGATCCGGCAAATGTCACGGCTGCCAAGTCGCTGCTTCGGCGAATGGACAGGTCTAGTTGCCAGTGAGTAGGATGGAGGAGTTGGACCGTCAACCTGGTCAAACTATCCGTTGGATATTCCAACGGTAACTTCGTCGTAATTACCGCAGGTAACGGCTAGCCCGAATTTGGCGGGTAGCGCTCCCTTATAAGGGGAGTGGGAAATCAGCCTTGCAGATCCTTCCCTACATTCTTCATTCTCGCGCATTCATTCTTTTTGTCTTCCTTCGACTCGATCCTGTCGCACCGAGCGACTCCATACCCTTCCCAATGACACCTCTAAAAGGTTCATGGGGGAAATCCAAGTGCACCACGGCCCAGCTCAAGTCCTCCGAGGACGCCGGAGTCCTCCGCAAGGGGAACTGGCGGGTTCATGCTGCCGCCGAGACCGAGCCGAAGCCACGAGCCAGGGAATTCATTTGTTTCCCCAGCTTCCTAGAGAGAGGTTTGGGGTTCCCCACCTCACTCTTCTTCCGGCGCTTCTGTGCGTATTACGCAATAAAGCCATCGGATCTTGGTCCGCACAGCATCAAGCAGCTGGTGATCTTCGTCGCCTTCTACGAATGCAACCTCGGCTGCAGGCCCCATTTCCCGCTAACGGCTGGAGCTCTTCCACGGCCGCATTGGGCGCGAGGCGTCCGGCGGCGTCACGTTCCAATTGAAGCCGAAGACCAACTTCGTCAAGCTCCTACTGTCGAAGAAGGCCGCGGGCGATGGAAAGAAGAGTTGGTTCTATGTGAAGGAATCCACTCCCTCCGGCGAAGTGGCACTTCCCGAGTTCATCGCCGCAAGGAGTGAGCCCCGCTGGCTGGCGCCAAGGAAACTCTATGGCAGTGAATTGTTGGTGTGTTGTCGTGTTGATGATTTGTCTCTTTTCTTTTGAGATGGTCTTCCAGTTACCGTTTCCAAGGCCCGTGAAGGGTATGTTCCAGTTGCCGAGCTAGACGCGGCGAATGGACGAATTGCCTCGCTGATCCAAGAATTGGAGGAGGCGAATGCAGCCTCAATTTCGTCTGAGGATCGAGCGAAGGCTGCAGTCGCTGCGGCTGAAGAGGAGCGCAAGGCCATGGACTCGATCATCGTGGGGCTACAGAACAATCATGTCGCCCTAGAGAAGCATGTCCCCGAGAACTGCCGCAAGGTTCTTGGGGAGTCTCCGTTTTTTTGTTTAACACGTTTGGCGAGTCCCTGAGTGGGGAGATCCATAGTGTCACTGACGTCTGATGTTGCATCTGTGATAGGGCAAGGCGACCCGGTGGTTCAGACCTTCAACGCCTCGCAGTGCGTGACTGCCATGGTGAACACGGCCACTTCCTCTGCATTGTGCATCCAAGTAGTGCTTCAAGGGATGTCCCCCACCGAGGTTATGCCTGGGGGTCTTATAGAAGTGTTGTGCTATCTGGAGGAGGTGCCTGGCATCGTGGAGTGGATGGCGCGCTTGGCTTTCAGGCGCGGGGCCACCACGGCATTGACCCTGGGTCTCGCCCACTTCCCCGACGATTTCGACCTCGACGAAATCACCGGTGGCAACCCTTCAGCGACTGGCACGGTGGAGATGTCAGAGGTGCTGAAGATGACTGCCAAGGACGCCCCTTTTGCCGATCGGGTGTTGGCGATGGGGGATCTGCTGCCATACCAGGAAACGGTATTGGCGCCTGGCGACCCCGAGCCGGAGCATCGCGACATGAAGTCGAGCAACCCTTCCGATCGGCATTGTCGAAGTCGATGACGACCTACCCAACGAACCTGTGGCATCCTTTTGTTCGTGTCAAGGGTGGTGGTGGTGCTTCTTCATCAGGACCTGCGAAATAGATAGTATCGTTGGGCCGTTTGTAATATATGCCAAGTGGCGACTCTTGTAATATAAACAATATTTTGAGTAATAGCAGTCAATCGACTCGCAATGCGACCATGATTGTGTGGTGTGTTTATTTTTGGTTGAGCCAGTCCCTGAGTGCGTCCGCCCTTTAATGGGGTATAACTCGATTGTGTACATATGTGTTTTCTTTTATCGTGTTTTCTTTATCCTTTGTGTCCCCTGAAGGGGCGAGTCCCCGAGCGCGAATGGTTTTGTTTGTAGGCGAGTCCCCGAGAGTAGTGCTTAGCCGTTATTGGGCGCGTTCCTGTTGTAGGTTGTTAATGCGTTGTTTGTGTCGTCTCTTCCAGCTCAAGAGCTACCGATGAAGCGAGTCCAAGGTAGCTCTCTTACTTGGTGTGTTCCCGAGCCGCGTTAGGGTTCCATTCTTGCGGAGTCCCCGTGTGTGGTACTTCACCGTTCGAGGCGCTTTGCGCGAGGATGGGAAGTACATGTCACTGTGAGAAGCGTATACCGGTCGTCTTGGCCCGGTGGGCCAGTCGAGCTAGGCGACTCCGATGGTGGCTCCGGGTAGGCGTTTTCGTGGACGTCCCAAGGCCCGTGTATTTTTGGTGCCCTTGGGCCGCACTACTTAGGCCGTGCCAGTCGCTCGACCAAAGGTGGACTTTCGTGGGTAGTGTATTGCTGATTGTACGAGTGCGAGTGGCACAAGGATATGGCGAGTAGACACAATTTTGTGAACCGAATGAATTTCATTATATATGTCAGCTCGGTACATGTTTCGGTTCTATGTATAGAACTTCCGGGGGGGGAGAGTTTGTGCATACCCTTCTTTTCTTGAACCAGTCGTAGGACCAGGTCGCCCTCCTGGAAGGTGCGAGTCCGGACTCGGCGGCTATGGTAGAGGCGGATTCCCTGCTGGTAGATGGTTGTACGGGAGCGATCCAGGTCGCGTGCCTCGACGATTTGGTCGATGTTGTCTTGGCGGGCGGCCTCGTTTGTCGCCTCGATGTAATTGGCGACTCGGGGTGAGTCGTGATCTAGGTGTGTTGGCATTACGGCTTCGGCGCCGTACACCATGAAGAAAGGTGTGAACCCGGTGGAGCGATTGACGGACGTGCGGATCCCCCATATGACTGAAGGGAGCTCTTCGACCCAGTATCCTAGGGTGCGCTCGAGGCGCACCTGGAGTTGTTGCTTGAGCCCGTGGAGGACGCTCTGGTTGGCACATTTTGCTTGGCCATTCGACGCTGAGTGGGTGACTGAGGCGAGGTTGAGTCGTATGTCGTGCTCTTCTTAGAATTCCGCCATGGCCCCTTTGGCAAAGTTGGTGCCGTTGTCTGTTATTATACTGTGTAGGTAGCCTTACCACTAGATGAGATCGCGTAAGAACTTGGTTGTCGTCTTGCCATCGCACTTTTTGATTGGCTTGGACTCGACCCATTTGGTGAACTTGTCGACCGTGACCAGGAGGTGGGTGAAGCCGGATGGGGCCTTCTTGAACGGGCCTACCATGTCCATGCCCCATACAGTGAATGTCCATGTGATGGGATGATCTTCTGGCATCCGAACCAGGGAGGTGCGTTTGGTGGGCGTACTTCTGGCATTCGACGCCTCGTTGGACGATGTTGGTGGCGTCGGCATGCGCGGTGAGCCAGTAAAAGCCTTGTCGCATGGCCTTGGCGACCAACGACTTGGTGTCGTCTTGATGGCCGAAGTCGCCGGCGTGAATGTCCTGGAGGATCTTGCGGCCTTCTTCTGGCTGTACGCAGCACTAGAACACGCCAGTCATGCTGTGTTTGTGGACCTCGCCATTGATGATGACGAAGGATTTGCAGCGGCGCACGATCATTTTGCCTCCGTCTCGTTGCTTGGGAGGATCTTGTGATCGTGGAAGGTGACGTATGGTGTCGTCCAGTCGCTAGGCTCCACAACCATGGCGACTAGGGTTGACCGAAGGTTTGTGGATGATGTCGAGGAAGACGCCTGCTGGTGGCGCTTCTCGGGCCGACCCGATGCGGGAAAGGGCGTCTGCCTCCTCATTCTTGCGTCTGTCGATCCACTCGATGGAATAGCCGTCAATGTGTCCTCCCAGCTGGTCTACCACTTGGCGGTAAGCGGTCATTGTTGGAGAGACGGCGTCACATGTTCCGGCGACCTAGCTGGCGACTAGGTCGGAGTCGCCGTAGCACCGTAGGCGGTTGATGTTCATTTCCTTGGCAACCCGCATGCCGTGGTGGAGGGCCTTGTATTCTGCCATGTTGTTGGTGCACGGCTTGAAGTTGAGGTGGAGCACATATCGGAGCTTGTCCCCTTTGGGGGAGGTCAGTATGACCCTAACCCCTGCTCCGTCGGCGTTCTTCGAGCCGTCGAAGTGTAGCGACCAGTAGTGGAGATATGGTAGCTTCTCCGGCTACTGTACTTCTTCCCAATCTGTGAGGAAATCAGCTAGGGCTTGTGACTTGATTGATTTGCAGGGCTCGTATTTGATATTGTGGACACCGATTTCGACGGCCCACTTGGCGACTCGCCCAGTCGCCTCGCGATTGCGTATTATGTACTGCAGCGGTGTGGATGAGACCACCGTGATTGGGTGCTCATGGAAATAGTGGGGAAGTCGCCGCTGAGCCTGGAATACCGCGTACACCAGTTTCTAGTACTGCGGGTAGCGTTGTCGTGAGTCCGTCAGGACTTCGCTGATGTAGTAAACGGGGCACTGTATGGGGAGCTCCTTGCCCTCCTCTGGCCGTTCGACGACCATCACAGCATTGACGACTCGATTGGAGGCCGCCACGTAGACGAGCATTGGCTCTTTGTCGACTGGTGCAGAAAGTAGTGGAGTCGCGAGTAGCACTTCTTTGAGTGCTTTAAGTGCATCGTCCACCTCCGCCTCCCGTTGGAACCTGGGGTTATTGCGCATCTGGCGATAAAGGGGCATGGCCTTCTCGCCCAGTCGGGGAATGAAGCGACTGAGAGCCGCGACTCGCCCTGTCTGGTGGGGACGCCGAAGGTGCACTTTACTGGGTTCATCTTGATGTTGTACTTCCGCAGATTTGCGAAGGTTTCGTCCAGGTTGGCGAGCAGGTTGTCCTGGCGGGTGGATTTTACCACCACGTCATCGATGTAGACGTGAATGTTGCAGCCAATTTGGCTCGCGAGGCACTCCTGCATGCACCTTTGGTATGTGGCGCTGGCGTTCTTGAGGCCGAACATCATGGCCGTGTAGCAGAAGGCACCGAATGGCATGATAAACGCCGTCTTCTCCTCGTCCTTCGCCGCCATCTTGATCTGGTTGTAACCATAGTAAGCATCGAGGAAGCACAGCGACTTCGATCCCGCGATCGAGTCGATGATCTGATCGATGCGCGGTAGGATGAACTCCTCCTTTGGCAGGCGTTGTTGAGGTTGGTGTAGTCGATACACATTCTCCATGTGTTGTTCTTTTTTAGGATCAGGACTAGGTTTGCCAGCCACTTGGAGTGTTTTATTGGCCGAATGAAGCCTACAGCCAACAAGCGTTGCACTTCTTCACCGATTACTCGGCTGCGCTTTTCATTGAAGGGCATCAGCGACTACTTTACCGGTCGCACTTTGGGGTCGACGTGAAGTTTGTGCTCAGCGAGTTCCCTCGGGACACCTGGCATGTCGGAAGGTTTCCATGCGAAGATGTCGTGGTTCTCACGGAGGAACTCGGTGAGCGCGCTTTCCTATGCGGGGCTCATATGCGCCCCAATGGTGACCGTCTGGCTGGAGTCGCCCTGGACGAGGTTGATGGTGCGGGTATGCGTGGTTTCCTCGAACATGGAGTTTGCGGCCGTTGGCTTCTTCAGTATGGTGGGGTCGTCCTTGTTGATGTTGCCCAACGTATTTCGTGAGCTCCTCCGCGTGGTCGGCCTCCGCGGCGATGACGGCGTCAGCAAGTTCAGCCCTTTGTCCACGCATTCTCGGCCATATCGGGGTCGCCGTGGACGGTGATGATGCTGCTCGGCCCTGGGAGCTTCATCATGTTGTATGCGTAGTGGGGGGTCGCCATAAATTTGGCAAACGTTTGGCGTCCCAGGACACAGTGGTAGGGGCTGCGGAAGTTCACCAGCTTGAACTCGATTCACTCGGTGTGGTAGTTTGCCGGTGTGCCGAAAGTGACTGGTAATGTCACTTTTCCGATTAGGTATGCCTTCCGACCAGGGACGATGCCGTGGAAGGTTGTCAGGGTCGGCTAGATTGCCCACTCCGGGAGCTGGAGCCTTTTGGACGGGTCCAGATACATGATGTTGATGGTGCTCCCTCCATCCATCAATGTGTTGGGTAGCCAATAATAGGCCACTTTGGGGCTGACCACCAGGGCGACTCGCCCTGGGTACTCGATCTTGGGAGCGTGATCCTGGCGACGCCAAGTGATTCTCTGCTCGGACCAGTTGAGGAAGCGTGGGATGTCGACCTATGTCACCACATTGACGGTGACTGCATGGGCAAGCACCTTCCTCTCGCGCTTGGTGCCGAGCTTGGTGAAGGTGTGTAGCGAGCCGACGGTGTTGCCGAAGCCACCGGAGTTTCCGTTGTCCTGAGGTGGGTTGTTGTTGGGGTCTTCCCTTGCTCGCCTTGCCTGTTCGATATCTTTGAGAGAGTGGTAGTCCGCGGTGGTGTGGGTGGCGCGTTTTCCCTCCCTGCTGTGGTAGACGCAGGGCTGGTTGAGCAGGGCGGCGGGGTCGAATTTCAGCCTCGCCGCGTTGTTGGCGGGGTAGTTTCCGCTATCACGGTAATTCTCTCCGTCGTGGCGATAACTCTTGGGGTCGCGTTGGCCATAGCCAGCGTTGGCAACGAAGTCGACTCGTCCGTCCGTGTGGCGCTTGCCAGTGATGCGGGTGTTGCTGTAGCGCATGTCGTGCTGTCGCCCGCTGTCGTGGCCGCTGGTGCGGCGTCTTCCTCCCGACTCGTCGTCGGAGTCTTGGTTGGGGTCCTCCTCCGCGTAGCGCTTGGCGATTTCGAGGAGGTCGGGGATGTTGTCGAGCGTCCGGTAGAACCGCTTGATCTTAGCGACCAGTGGTTCGTACTGGCATGCGTTCTTGAAGCAATGTATCACCTTGTCCGGGTGGATGTCGGAGGCGTTGATCCATAGTTCTTGCCACCTTTGAATCCAGTGGCGGGTCGATTCGTGTTATCCCTAGATGCAGCGCTCCAGGTATTCAATCTTGGTGGCGCGGGTGTATGAGCCCTCGAAGTGCCTGACGAAGGCATCCCGCATTTCCTCCTAGGAGTCGATGCTGTCAGCGGGTAGGGTGTTGATCCATTGCCAGGTCGCGCCCTCCATCATCAGGGGGAGGTAGCAAGTGGTAAGCAGGTCGGTGTGGCCGACGATTCCAATCGCCATGAGGTATGTGTCCAGCCACACTACTGGGTCATACGTAGGATCGTACTTTTTGATCTCTTTGGGCACCTTGAAGTTGGCGGGGTACTTTTCCCCTCTAATCATAGGACCGAAGCATTGGGGGCCAACTTGGCTGAGCGAGCCCCTCGGTTCAGGGTCGCCGCGCTTACTGAGGGTGTGCCTCAAGTCATTGGGTTGGCGCGCCCGCCAGGCCTAGTTGTTGACGATGTGCGTGCGGACGTCGATGGGCTGCCTATTAGCGGCGACCGTGTTATTCACTGGTCGGAGTTCGTTGGTGGAGAGTGAGGGGTTGGCGGCCCGCAGCTGGTTTGCTAGTGTCTGTGGTGGTGGGCAGTTCATGGCGTTGGCGATGGTGGGGTGGCCACTCGAGGCCGCCCTGCTTGCTAAGGAGCAGGAATACATCCGCCCCCCCGGGTCGACTCTCGCAGCTTGTTGCTCAGCGACGGCGGTAGTAGGGCCTTGCGTCTGGATCTGCAGTAGCGCCTTCCGTCCTGGACGTCGAGGTTGGCGACCGCGGTGTCGGCCGCAAGGACGTTGTCCATCGGGGTGGAGTAGAGTGGGAGTCCGTTGGCATCGCGGGCTTGTGGCGAGATGATGATCCGCGGCTGGTCCGGCTGGGGCGCACGGCCAATGGGTGGTGGAGGGGCTCCGGTCACCGGTGCGCCAGGTGGTGGTCTGTTGCTTCCACCTGGTGGCGCATTCTCGCAGTATTCGCGCTCGGTCGCGCGTGCGGGGTCGCTTTCATCGTTGAAGTTCAGGATGCGACCCTGGACATTGGAGTTCAGGCGGGTCCTGATGCGGCGCTAGTCATAAAGCGATAGCTCCCACACCGTTTCCCGCTCGAGGCGATATTTCTTGCGCTCGGCGAGCTCATTGCGCTGCGCCTCCGTGAGTTCCAGGCAGGCCTCCCCCACCTCTGTGGTCGTGGTAGTTGGCGGGATCGATGTGGAGAATAGATCTGGCGGGGCCGCCGTGCTGCCCGCCATGTAGATCATGTTAAAGCGATTGGATCTGGCGAGGAAGTCTTTAGACGACTCCAAGCCGGAATAGGAGTCGAAGATCCCAAGGATGGAGGAGTCCTCGAAATCTTCCGGGTTGGAGACTCGCATTATGGAGTCCTCTCGTGATGCCGCGGTGATAGATCCGTCGATCGAGGCAGGGGTCGCGGAGTCAGCGTCGTCGTTTAGGGCCTCGTCGTGCGTGGCGGCGTTGGTCTCGGCCACGTTTCTTGCGGCTGAGTCATACTCGGTGACGAGGCTCCTGATGGAGCGGACCTGCTCCTCCGAGAGTAGATCGCTCATCTGGACCGATTCACAACGATCACGGCATCGCTGCTGGGTCGATCGCTGTAGCCGGGTTATGAAGCCAACCCAAGAGGTTGATGG